>JAVJAQ010003057.1:0-14168 GCA_032362365.1 Zygogramma bicolorata | reverse complement strand
TCCAATACCTCACCGGAGATATTTTTCTCTTCGTGTACATTTTCAAAAAATATATGTGCACTTGATTTAGTTTCGTTTGTAAAAGACTGAACTTCAATGTATCGAATGCATATCAAATTTTCATAAGTTTCTCAACATATGCTGTGAAATTGATAATTCCAGAACTTTAAAGCTTTTGCTGAATACATGGTACTACAAGACAAGAACGTGTTTCTACTTGGTCAAAAATTGACAAGTGGCCCCAAAAAGCCGTTTTGTAATCTGTCCAGTGAAAATTTAACAACGAAGTGTTTCTTCGAAAATTATGTTTCCTCCAATACCTCACCGGAGATATTTTTCTCTTCGTGTACATTTTCAAAAAATATATGTGCACTTGATTTAGTTTCGTTTGTAAAAGACTGAACTTCAATGTATCGAATGCATATCAAATTTTCATAAGTTTCTCAACATATGCTGTGAAATTGATAATTCCAGAACTTTAAAGCTTTTGCTGAATACATAGTACTACAAGACAAGAACGTGTTTCTACTTGGTCAAAAATTGACAAGTGGACCCAAAAAAGCCGTTTTGTAATCTGTCCAGTGAAAATTTAACAACGAAGTGTTTCTTCGAAAATTATATCTCCTCCAATACCTCACCGAAGATATTTTTCTCGTGTACGTTTCAATATGAGAAATGGCAGATTGCGCTGAGAGTAATGGGTGACGGGATCGTCCCTATAGTATAAATAGAGGCAAAGCAGTTTAGTTAGTTTAGCAAATGGAGCGAATGTTTTGACAGTCTTCCTTCGCTTCTGGATGCGGATATCGAGACTCGATTATGATGGAATGAAATATCGTCGTTCCGAATCATATAAATACAAGAATTATATCCGTACCGTTCCGATTCTTGGGAGATGAAGCTCTTAAATGTTCGGTTGAAATAGCAGTTTTTTTATTCGAAATACGCTTGAGCTCTCTGAATATATAAATATTTTAACATTGGAGCGGCTGAATTGTTCCATGAAATGTTTGACTAGGTCAGGTTTGCTGGCTAATTTATCGTTCTTGAATGTCTTTGGTTAAGAAAATCAAAGTGTATATTCAGGAAATAATTACCAAGAATCCTAACGGCGGTGCTATCTCTTGTTTTTTCTTTTCGGACCATTTGGTGAAATCCTTGTTCAGTTCTTTCAATTGGATTAGGCGGTTGATTTTTTTGGTGAACCGACTGAACTTTTGCTGGAATGTTTCGATATATTAGTGAAATAAATACCATCTGTATCAGATTATCTTGCATTAAAAGCGAAGGAGCAACAACACTGCAAAAATTTCAAAAAACATATAATTACTCTCTATAATGACCGAGAGACGACGATGAGTGGAAAAGGATAGATAGAGCATGAGATTCGAGCTATATAAAGATCCAAAAATACGTTTTTTATGATATTTCCTGAAGGAATCATATTTCTTTCCAATTCTGGTATCACATCATTCGAATTTAGTTTCGAGGCTGAACGTTCTTTTGGTTTTTAAATTTTCTAGATTGGAGTCATCTTCTTTCAGCTCGCACTTTAAAGGCCCAAATTCAACAATCCATTCAACAATTTCATCGAATCCCAATTTTTCCCAAAAAAATGGCGAAGAAAATTGAAAATAATAGTAGGCAATGAAACTAGCATTACTTTCCCCATACCACGTTCAAGATTTTTTTGCGAACATTTCGGCCTCAGAATTTCGATATACGAAAACATTGCACTCACAAATCTGGAGCCAAACAGCAGTTTTGACCCACAGTAGGTTCAATAAGTATAGCTGTCAGCAGGACCAACAAATACAATGATTTTCTTATGGAACAAAAATCTGAATCCTAGGTACCGGATGGTTTACCCTAAGGTGCAGTTGGTCAACCGTAAACCTTTGTTAGATATCATCATCACTTAGTGAAGACTGAGTCTTTGGTCAAATCAAGTTGACACAATGTGCTAACTAGAGGACATTGTGACATCCCGAATTTTATTTCTCATTGAAGGGCCGCAACCCTTTCAAAATAGGTAAATACTCATATCACGGGTGTTGAGGGTATTTTGTTCTCCAGTCAAATGTGTAAGGGAATTGGAATCGTTTCCTTTCATCTGGATTTGATGATGTTCCAAAATGAGATGGAGAGTCAAAATGGTTCAGTCTTTTCGCGGCCAGTATCACTACTTCTGTTTGGGTTTGAAGGCCATCGTTTTTGGAATTTCTTCCTGACGGTTCGCTGGCGCGAGTGGCTAGCTTCTTCAGAGGCTAATACATCTTGAGTTTTACTTCGATGACTAGACGTTACGATTTTGTAAAGCATATTTATATGGATTCAGATAGTTTGGAGTGCTACTTACTTTTTCTGGATTCGAGGAATTTTCTTTAATAATAATGAAAATATGAAACGTCAGGAAGAAATTCCAAAAAACGACGGCCTTCAAATCCGAACAAAACTATGGACGATGGTGATACTATATGAAGGAGTGTTACTATTGTTGTAAAAAAAAAAGATCGTTCCGTTAACCAGCTGACGAACGTCAACCCTCAGAAGTCTAAACTTGTGCGAGCAATGGATTAACGAGGCCTTACCTCTTACCGTGCGGTTACCCAGCGCGGTATCACTGTTGATGCAATGAATTTTGTTAATGGTGTCTATAGTTCTCGTAATACAAATGAAGAATTAACCCTTATTATTTGTATATCGTCGGAATCAAAATTTGAACTAACCGAGGATTTGTCTGAAAATAATTGGTACCTATGTAGATGAAGAGACCAGTACCAGTTATGAAACGTACGGCATGTAGTTTGCATAATTTGTGAACAATAGTTTTGTTCGTGTTGCACCTTGCATCTCACACAACTTGAAAAGTGTTGCACCTCATTGATAAATACATAAAATCAATACAGTTGCACCAATCCACTGATATAAATACATTGTAACGTTTATATTGAATTTTGAATTTTGCTCCCAATATTCTTGGTAGGAGTTTGGCAATTAATTTGATGTTGCCACGATTCATTTGATATGTGCGTATCAATTGCCAACTGTACTTTGAAACAGATTTATGCTTCACTGTATACTTCAAATATAATCCCACAATCAATAACTGCAGTGAAATTCTATTTCACGAATCCAATGGAAACTGTCGTGTCGGCCATATTTATTTCATAATACTCTCAAGGGATAAAGATGGCCGACTCTAAAATTTGTATTTGATTCATGAAATAGAATTTAATTGCTGAGGTTTCTGAAACGAATCATTTTATAGCAATTTTCATGTACAAATCTCTGTACTCTACCACTTATACGATTATGAACTGGTATGCATACGTTTTTATTGAGAATATTCCTTTTAGACTCATGACACTTGAAGTTGACAATGAATTGAAGTTTATCGAAAGCGCAAAATTCATTTCTCACGAAAAAAACAGATTTGTGACTACCATGGCGAAATACATTCAGAAAATAAATTGATGGAAGGAATTGATGGAAGTAGTGGAATTTTTTTAGTGGAATTATAGTTTATGGTATTCGTCTGATAATGACCATATGGGACGGAACTGCAGTTATTCACAAAAATATTAGTAGTATAGAAACAGGAAGTCTCATTTCTCAATTTACATTCCGTACTCTTTTGGTATTGGTTTGAATGAAAAGTGCTCCATATCGAAGACAATAATTATAAACCGCAATAACGGATATATCATGGAGGTGATCTGAAACATAATATATGTTCCATTCGAATCCTTGGGATGAATTGGACTCTGATTAATATAACTTGAATAGATTGCCAAAACAAGGGGTGGTATCCACTGGATACCAGTTTTATAGTGATTAGGTGGTCATTTTCTCAAATTCAGATCAACTAATAGTATTTTTACCGTATTGTTTTTACAATATCCAGTGCGAATTTATTTCCTTCAACTTTAAGCCATACCTTCTATGATGTGCAACAGTTTCAAAATTGTATGATTTCTTTATCGTAAACCATTCATCGTATTTAACTAAACTTTCAAACGTGAAGCTTTGCTTTTTCGAGCCTCTATGTTGACATAAGCAAGTTTTACAAAGCTGGCAAAAAAGTTTTTTTTTGGCATGTGTCGCAGGTTGTTGAATATTAAACGAAATAACAAAACCCACTCGGTGGATGATTTAAGATACGAATTGAACCCAAACAAGTAAAATTTGAAGGGGATTCAATTCGCATTACAAATTGTTCCTTCTTTGATGCCGTGACAAGAAGGCCTCAATCAAGGATGCCTTTAGGTTGGTTTTATGGAATTTCCACCTCATTTCGAACCAAGATTGATTAAAATTCTAATTCACATTACATTGGGATCTCCTGCGAGGAATCACATCTTTGGAAATGAGACCTTCTTTATCCTGAGCTTGCACAAGTTTCCACTTTTGGTGGTTGGCTCTTATAGCTGGTAAACGAAAAACACATTTTGAACTTATCTTTTGAATTCACCAAATAAATGATGAACTTCGATCGACAATTTTAGATCAAGGATCACAAACCGGTTATATTCATTACCTTGAGTATCTGACCACTGGGACTATTCGATCAATCTTATAATTGTCCCACCTCTCAGCCAAGGACAGGAAACAGCCCATGTTGTAGTATTGTTTCTTTACTATATAAAGGGTAAATAATGATGACTGATATTTAGGGAGATGATACCTGTTCATATATCATGACAAACGTTGATATATAAACATGTCATCAATTACTTCATCGTTCTCAACAAAAACTTGCATCAGCAAGTTCGTAATTAAGTTCTCGGAAGTTGCATTTAATGATGTAACTTGGTTTCATGTCAATCAAGACATATAAGAAAACTTCATTACCTCAACACCAAACTTGAAAACTTGCACTTGATGCGGGTTTCTTCAACAGAGAAATAATCTTCAGTATCCATAAAGATGCTGACTTGCTATGCGAACCGTGCGTCGAGTACCAATATATCAAATTTGGTATTAGTGAACTGGAACTCTAATGAAAGTCGAAACTTGACATGCTCAATAACAATGTCAAGCAGTTAGTAAACTCAAAGAAGCATCATGATGAATTGAACAAAAAAAAACAATTTTCTGGTATCTTCAGTTTTTTAGTTCCGTGTTTATGTCCAGGCCAGTAAAAAATATTAAAGAGCGACTCCAAGCAGGACTGTTAGCAGAGACAGTGAACATATCAGGCTAAAATGAATTTCTCATTCATTGATGAAAATCAGCTCTTCATTGAAACTGTGATAAAAATTGGGATACACATTCATCTGAACTCCCTAAAATTGAAGTACTCCCTTATTCTGTTTATTTGGGGTGTACAATTTTTTCAAATGGTTATACCAGAATTCATCCATTTAGTTTCATGCACATAATTCAATTGTATTAAGTTTTATGGAAAGACTCAAAATTATTTGTTTTTTGCTTCATTGGCCGAGTCCATATTTCTTACAACATATCTACAATCAAAAGAGAAATACCATCAGAACTAACTTCTGGGTAAGACGATTAAAATGGATGGAGAGTTATTATTCTCGTAGAAAAAAGTTATATCTTTTGTTATTATATCAACCTCCATCTCGGATTTGAAAAAAGGTCTATATCGCTTGAATACTTCCGAGTATCTTACGAAATTATCAAGCTCGAAGCACAATTTCTTAACTTCTCCATTTATTAAATTTCTATTAAGTAAAATATTCAGAACAACTTGCGATTGCTCTAATTAACGATGTAATAAAATATCTTTGAGAAAGGGCTACAGGAATAAGTTTCTCTCTTGGTAAATCTAAATTTGTAATTAACTAACCATTCAGAAAATAATCAAAGTTAAGCGAAAGTTAATGAGGCGAAAGTTGAATGCAGTATTAATAAGAAACATGCAAATCGCGAAACAACTTCATTAATATTCTTTGGCTTTACTCTGTAGTTAAGATTTCGAATGAAATGAAGCCCTTTCAATACGGGGAAGTTAACGCATTATGGAACGTTTGTCATTGTCTGGTTCTCAATTTAAACTTGAAAAATTTACCGATTAAAAAAAAATTCTGCAAATATGATAATTCGTAGTGAAATTCAATAAATGACCAAATTTTGAGTACAGAAAATTCGTTACTAGTGATATCTATAAAACTAATTGATTATATATGTGCAGTTAAGGACTCCACTGCACATTAAATTGATCACTATCACAAATTGCAATACTTATAATGTAGATCGTAGTGGACCAAAAAAGAGTGACAGTGGCATATTCTATTTTAATTCCTGGCTCTCAAGTTTTGATGAAGTTGATCAGTTCCTTGAAGGGTGGTTGAAGGGCTTGAAGTCGTAGCGTAACGGTTTTACCCTTGCCAAGATCTTTAGAATTTAGAATTTTTTTACAAATTTGTTGGCCACTCGGCAGAAAGCATCGTAAGCCAGATTCAAACAGAAAATACTTTTTGTTAAAGTATTACAGAAACTTACAAACTTACAGTATTTTAACGGTAATGTGGAAATGAACGTATACTTATATTGCTAGGAATCGTACTTCGACAGGTAAAAACTCTTCATCCTCAGTTCGCACAAATTTCGAATACTTAGGGTTGTTTTTTTCGCAACTGGGCAAAACGGAAAAAAAAATTTATGAACAAAATTTGGGAGGCGGTCGAGATCAATTTTACAGTATAATCGAATTTATTTTAGACTAGCGACCCGCACGTGCTATTTGGGGATTATCTCTAAGAGATAGACATCGCGGACTTTTTTTGTAGATCTTTTTAAGATGTACAATACTATAGTGCATTATTTTCATCAAAATATTAATATACATATTAAATATACATATAAACCTTCCTCTCAACTCACTCTATGCATTAAAAAAACTGCATCGAAATTCGTTGCGTAGTTTTTAAAGATCTAAGCATACATAGAGCAGACAGACAGTTGAAAGCGACTTTGTTGTGTGCTATGTAGTGATGAAGTAGTCAGAGCCAATGAATAGTGTTAGTACAACTACAGCTTTATTTTGATTTTGATGAAAAAAAATGAAGAGAAACTTCGATTCGTTTCAATACGTTTATATTATCAGTTCCAGACAATTCAACGAATATTGTTGATATCACCTACTCGACAGATCTGATAATGAAATTGAATTCGATCCTCTACAAAGAATGCTTCTCATATTGTAGACAATTTTATATGTACCGAAGCAGATAAACGAGAAGTCAGGTTTATTGAAGTCAGTATCCAAATAAAAAAATATCTCCGAAATCATAAGGAAGGTAGTATAACGAAAGGAAAAGCTGGAAAACGCTTCTAAACATATAATGTAATTAAGTGAAGCAGCGACTCGTAGATTTCGTACAAAAAGGCAATCTCGAGAATATAAAATGGCATGCGTGACGGTACGCCTGCAGGGCAAACGATTTTGACTTGTGAATAATAAGTATTTGTTTCAGTTTGTATTCGTATTTCTGGTGAGGTATTTCATAACGTGAGCTTTGACAATTTTCCAGTAAGTATTGGATGGAATAGAACGAGAAATAGCGTTTGATTTGAACTATTCTATTCACACCAACTAAAATTCATAATTATAGTTTTTCACAATAAAACAGCTTAACTTTCTAATTCCTTTCCAGAGAGGTTTTTCCTGAGGCTTACAAACTTCGAAAATTTAAAGTGACTGTTGAGTCATATCTCCTATCTCTTGGTTCACGCGGTGTTTTTTGAACCTTACAGGGCTTTCCTTGAATACAATCAAATCATTTTTTGAACAATTTGTTTGGGCCAGTCTCAACAATACCTACCCAGTAGGTAGTAGGTTAATGGATAAACACCAGTGAGGAGAAAAAATTGAAATCAATTCTGGCACTTGTGACATCAAAACCATATGCAGAAATTTCTGAACTCTGCACTGGCATCGGATCGCCTAAAACATTTGTCTGAGCGCTCCTGAGCCCGATCGACAAGGTAATGCTGTTGTATCCTAGCAGGTGAGGTCTGTTTATCGAATACTCCTACGGAATCGATAGTACCGTTTTTCACACTCGTAGGAGTGATTAACAAGAGAAAATATAGAAAAATACTAATACTCATTTTTTTTTCATTCCCTCCTAACAAAAATCATATAAATATAGAAACTACCGGTATGTGAGTTTTCCAATGAAATTTTAATACAGTACGCCTGATTAGCCGAACGATAAACAGTGAGCTTATCAATTTTCAACTGAACATTGAAAGGCGTCATGTTATGTTGTTTGTATAAGAGATGAAGTAGTTTTTACTAAACAATCGATTTCGTTTTCACCATATCATGTCTATAAACTGAAGTAAGAATTAACTTGTTTACTTATAACTTATGGATATATCGTTATTAGTTATGGCGACAAGTACCCACTTAGCAGGACGTAGATGCAGACCTCTCGACTGTTGTGTGTCAATAGAAAAGATGCTGACACATGTTGATGCCACCCAGAATATCAGTACTTCAATACCTCCTCGATAACATTTATACGATTTCTGTAGTGAAGTAGAAAAAATATGCTCGGTTGAAATTTGTTCATTTTGATAATCCGATGATAAAACACAATCAATCATACGAAAAACCGGAATGTAGTTCGATCCAATGTTTCTGCTATTTTGAAATTGGAATGAAATTATTTTTTTCAATATTTATCCTTGTCAAACACCGTATGTATTGTAGAACCTTAATGAAATCTGACAAATATTATAAGAAGTTAATCAATAACGAATTAATAAAATATTAGGATGAATTATTCAGAAAAAGAGATGTCGAATGGACAACTGGAGCTATTATAAAAAAAAGAAATAAGAAAAATAAAATATAAATATAATCGTACTTGTTCTTTTTGACCAATCAAAACTAAAATTTACTTCCATTATTCTGGTAACTATACAAACTGCCGGAAATTTTCTTCCTCGTGGATAGCTAGAAATGATATCTGTTCTGTATACTGTCATAATGTTTTCCCAAAATTAGATTGCACTGGAATCGGGAGAAAGAAATCGACAATTAATAGTTTCCAATGAAATTTTGATATATGAAGGAATTTTTCTTTGTGTATGACTATATGTACATATTAACATGTGAAACGAAGCATATAATGATATCATGACCAGAGTCAAATTGAAATTGATAGACGACTGATGAAAAATCTGTGAAAACACATCTGTTCATTGACAACTAGGTGGTTTAATTCGGAAAGCGTTTTTTCCATTTCGATGGTGACTGCACATCCAAATAAAGTATGAATAACTTTTGGCTCTGATTATTGCAAATATTGTCAAACAAATGAGTAGTTTCGGATTATAGTGTTCCAACTCTCCAAAATTATGGAATTTGAGGTTCATGCTATAGCTGTATCAATTTTTGCAGAAATGCATATTGATTTTCCTCCATGAGATAATTCTTGATTTATATACTTTGCCGTTGATTCAAAATATGACAGTATACAGTCGGTATTTGAGAAATGAAAGCCTTATTTGTCCTTGAAAGATATTAAAAAAATCTCCAATCAATGGTTTTGAAGAAAAAAGGAATCACAAAAAATATTCAGAGAACTTCTTTGCTTCCTTCACACAATCATTGCACGATATTTTCAAAATAGCAATCATCTATCGCAATCATATACTACAATAGGCATTATAAATTATTGTAAGTGGCAGAACTGAAGTACTTCCTTGAATATCCACCTTCATTCCAGGGGTGGTCAAAACTGTACTTTCAGAAACTAGTATTTGGGGATGAATTTATGAAATCAGAACACATTATATATTTTCTTGGATTCCAAAGAGGCAAATGGGAGTTATAACATTCGAATTCGTGCGAATCGAGAGTATTAAAACCTACAGCAAATCGCAACTCCGTAAATAGCTACTCGAACGTCATTTGTGTCAGATTCAGTGTCTCCTAATAAATAATACTAATTATCACGCTTATTTGAACGTCAAAGACCTATTTAAGTCAGTTTTATATAATAATAAACCTTGTTGTCGACTTTGTTCGTGTCACCTATCGTTTGATCTGGAGCTGCGAAGCGAGATTTTGTCGAACGATCCATGTAGAACTAATTCCAATTTATCAGTACGGTGTACCTGTGCGAGCCGTTTGTTCATTGGCGTCTGTTGGTTGATATGAAGTTTGATGCGATCATTCTGCCGGAAATATTTCAATAGATGCCTCAGAGAGTAGGAAGATATACATATCACTGTGTACCGGATGACTCAACAGAAGGGTTTCTAGTATTCGCAAACCGTTGCTAGAATAAATGATGTTCAAGGAAATACTTTTTTTACACCCGTACTAAGATATTACATTCATATGCCATAATCTGTGTCGTAATGAAAAATATGTACCACAATGAGCTCATTATGATACAGATTTTCAATAAATTGAAAATCCAATTCAGTGGCGAAAGGCAACATTGAAAGTTCTGTTCAAAATAAAATCAGCGTTTCCAATACAATGTTGATCTCTATTGAGACTAGCAATAATGAAATAAATTTTTATCCTCTTTCCACTTCCAGATCAGTGGAACCCACAATACAAATATAATCATCATCATTCACCTACTGACTGTAGAAAAAACAGCGTAAGCAACTCTCATGTCGTGGTTACTCGCATAAACCATACGAAACTCACCTTCGACTCGTTTCGTATCCCTGTTAATGCTCGTGTATCCATCCGTAACCTTCATTACAAGATCGTTGCATAATATACTATTATACAATACAGATCAACGAATATGTACCTCTTCATCGCGAATAAGGAGTTATAATTATGCCAGTATTTGGCAACAAAAAGTGGGATCGACATTACAGAAATAAAATGTTGAGAAATACTTTTTTATCTTGAGATCCTATAGAATGGTAAAATACTATGATTGAAACTTGGAACATCGAACTGAAAATACTCGCCACTCAACGCGCCTTACGCTTACCAAATTATCATATTCAGAAGAAGAAAATGGTTCTACAGTATCAAGGAGTTACTTCTTCCACAAGGTTTCAATTTTAGTGTTCGGAAATTTTTGGAGAGATGTATGAGTATGTCAGAGATTACATTTTTTGAGTTGTCTACCTCTAAAAACAGATAGTATAATAATTCAAAGCTATTTCTTTGTCAGGAGAGAGGAAATCCAAATAATGGATTCCATTTCAAACTCACTTATACATCGTTTGAGTTGTCTTGATGGCGTAGGGCGTTGTTGGACATGCTTTTGGATCGACTGCGGATTTTATGTATGATTCTTTTACACTTGCTCAAAATTTGAGTGGTTGCACAGAAACCAATACCTGTGATTGATGTTAAGTCCCATCCATTTATCATATTTCAATATGGGTTTGAACATTGTGGGAGATTTGTAATTTCACTCAATACTTCGATATTTTTGTAAAGGATAACATGGATTATGAATTATCAAACTTTCAGTCTCTGGATAGCGCCCGTGAAACAAAGAACATTGTCACCTAACATCAAATAATCGGTGAAATAATTTTTTTTCTGAAAGGCTTCTACTGGATCGAGCAGATTATAATTAAACAGCAATATTCCGTAACAATCTCTGTATCCGCTCCGAACAAAAGATCTCGTGAAACCCGTTTTTTTCCTATCCCGCGCGACTCGTATCCCGAGGGCGGCTAGATCAATGCCATGGCGCGCATAACTCTAATTAACCTTCCGCTGAATTTTTGATCCACTTGAAACAATGAAATGTTTTGAGAATAAACAAAATTAGCCCTCCCCGATGTTGATACGCGGTAATAGAATAATCTGGCAGGCAGCACCCAGCAACGCTGCTAAAACACACGAGCAGCGAATACGGTCTCGCTCATCGCAGCAGGCCGGGGAAAGTTAGCTAAACAACGAATGGGAAAACAGACGACTTAATTGAATTATAGCCATGATGGGGAATATTAAATAATAAAATGCATTCATTGTATGCTTATGTGGATTATTATGAGGGAAAAAGGAGAAATTTGTACTAATTTTTTGACTGTTTACCTCTCTGAATCGAATTCTTTCATGGATATACCAATTGCCGGATATTAATTCATTTTTCGAATATAATATATATATATATTAACATTTTAGAAATAATAGTGTTTCCCAAGATAGTCATAAATTCTGATTTCCTCAATATTTTTTCCAATACTTTCGCTAATGCGGATAACAATGATGTAGGACGGTTTTGAATTTCATTAATATATCCTGCTCTATAGAGTGGTTTATTCCCATTTTGAATGTGCTTGGATATTCACCAGCATTCATATAATTTGTATGATGAATAGGTGCATAAGAGGTTTCGACACTGGTTTTCAATGTTTCAGGTGTCATTCGACATATCAGATGAGGTTTCTTTAAATTTGCTTTAATATCCATTATTTCTGCATGATCAGATTTCTTGATAGGAAAATAATAATATTTGTAGTTTTATTCCTTTCTGGAGTCTTTTTTGGGACTGAGACTTCATTTTTTGGATTGAATATTTCCTACATTCGCATAGTGCTTGCTCATCAAAGCAGTGAACAATTTTCTTTTCTTTGTCAGTTACAATATTAGCAGTTTTGATAAATTGTGAAAACTTGTGATTTTCTTCTTCACAAATGTTTTTTATGGATTTCCATAAACTTCCAGGCGAGTCTAACTTTATTTCCACTTGTAATTTATAAAAGTTACTCTTTTGTTTCTTTATAATGAATGACAGCAGAATTTATTAATCCTGAAGTTATCCGATCATGCCATATGTATTCGTAACTTTTTATTAACGAAACATTTGTACTTTTTTCGATATTAATTATATAGAGTGGTATTGGTTCGGACTCCCATTGTCAAAACTTCTATATTATTAACTTTATCGAAACCTGTTGCTAAGAAGAGAGCAAAAAACTTATGAGAAATATAAATCAAATGAGGCAATCCAATTCGAACAGGAAGCAAAAAGATTGAGATGGATTTTTTGGTCAAAAAATTAGGTTTTGGCTGGTACCTGTCAGAAAACAACTACTCCCCTTGCTGATACCACGAAGAGCATTGCATTATATCCATTTTTACGTTTTCCTCGCAAGAGAAATGGGTGAATTCGGTTTGCTTTTGAAATACCTCGTCCATGGGTAGATGGCGCAATGACTTCGTTGTTAGCATCAGCTTTGGTTGGGGCTTGATACTATGAAAGTTTTCAATTTTCAATTATGGGAAGTCACCGACTTTGTTGATGATGGCACTGCCTTGTACTGACGAGTGGCCAAATATCCCGTAATCGGTCTGCAAGTGTTTCCGTCCCAATAATTGAAAATCAATTCCTTCATTAGTATTGCCAAAAGCAAATGCAGGATTTTCTTCAGTGAAGAAACTTGCACTGGCACCGGTCGGATATTATGCAATGCTCTTCGTGGTATTAGCCAGGGAAGTAGGTAGTAGTTGTTTTCTGCCAAAACCTACTGTGTAGGTAGGTAGTTTGAGACTGGCCTGAACGAATTGTTCGAAAGATAATTTGATTCAACGCCATTCTTCAAGTATGCCCATCGACTATGTCGAACGTTTTCAGAGAAAGAAAGCCAAAATCCGTTTCCTAAGGCTTTGAATTTCACAGATTGAAGTGAAAAAATATATCATAATACTCTCGAAAGTTGATATTAGCTTATGTCGGCTAAGTGGTATACGAAAAGGGAAATCCCTATGATATTGGGGCGAAGGTCTTTGCTTGGATTCACTCTTCTCCGCTCTTAAAATAAATAAATATGGTCGTCAATGATGCAGTTGAGGGAGGGTAAGCGAAGTGGGTTTTCCTAACAATAACATATTTAATAATCCACCCATTGTTCGGGTACAAATTCCCGCTAAATCCACATTCAATACCTCATATCATTGCATTAATAAATACAATCACTTCTCTGAAATAATTTGACTGTTTGTTTTATGTTAACGGCAGCGAGCGGGACTCGACGTAGAGCACACAATAAACTGAATAAACCCGAAGTGAATGTTTACTAGAGGCGGGACGATACAACGAACGGATTCGATTGAGGTTTTAAAATACCGGTAATCATTGATCAAAATGCATGAGTGTGATCTTCAGTTATGTTAATGTTATCATTCAATATCAAATCAGGAATTGACGAAAATGTTACAACAGGGCTCTAATAACTTGATGGAATTTAAT
>JAVJAQ010003056.1:0-20607 GCA_032362365.1 Zygogramma bicolorata | reverse complement strand
TGCCGTAAAACTTCTAAAGGCATATCATTAAGATGATCCTCGATTTCATTTTGAAGAAAACCCAAGTATCTAACCCCTGTTAACTGACCTTGAAACAATATTGGACCAATTATTCTGTTTCCAACGATACCAGCCCAGACATTGACGCCAAACCTTTCTTGAAAATTGCCCTCTCTCATTGCATGTTGATTTTGTTGGGCCCAGTACCGACAATTCTGCTTATTAAACATGCCATTATTTGTAAACCGTGATTCGTCGGAAAATAGAATGAAGTTGATAAAATTTGGGTTAACTCTATGATTTTGAAGCAACCAATCACAAAATACTACTCTTCTTTCGCCGTCGTCAGCATACAAATGTTGATGTAACTGATATTTAAATGCTCGATATCCGTGCTTTTTCAGTATTTTTCTTGCTGATTCGTGACTTATCTGCATTTCTCTACTAATTTCTCTTAAAGAAACCGTTTTGTCAACTTCTACCATAGCAAGAACGTTAATCTCAGTCTCCTCATTTATGACAAACCTCTGTTCTGCGTCTCGATTTCCCTCTTGCCTAAAACGACTCTCAACATAGGGAAAATACTGATGAGATGGGTGTTGCCGATTGGGATATCTCTGAGCATACAACTCAGCAGCTTTCCTTGAATTTCTGTGGCATTCTCCAAACAATAACAACATATCCACTTTTTCACTTTGAGTATACATTATTTCGACGAAAAATTAAACTAAAATTAACGAAAATCAAGAGAAACTTCTACTTTCTGCTCATAAAGCTTATGTCACTGTCATAACCTAGGTGAGCGTTTTGTTCTCCAAAGTGGACTTGATGGAAATAACCGCAAAATATTATGCATCATTCCTATCCATGGCACCCTTGACAAAAGTAGATGAATTTGTATCGAGTATTTTCCTCAGTAATATTTAATTTATGTTCTTATTTGTAATCCAATCGCAAATAAATTAGTATCGTTAGATTCGTCAAAAAATCCTTTTTTCGGAAAGTGCTTGTCAAAAAATGGTCGCCATTTGAAAAATAATAGTTAGACACGAAAATGTTATTTTCTAAACTTGTCTCATTTATATTCAACACACTAGTCACTAAAACTCCGCTATTGCAATTTTCTGATATCACCTGAGGACCATAGATTAGTTTACGTCCGATCATGGCCACCTAGATGCAATTTTAAAAGTGACTCTGAAAAAATCAAGTAGGCTGAAAAACTTCCGAAAATGTCAGTTTCTGATCCAGAATTGTCTCAGAAATCCAAAAATGTTACAATATACAGGGTGTTCCATTTAAAAATTCAGAACCGGAGCCATTTCCGCTGAAACCGGAAGTGACCGGAAAGTGAAAAATATGTGAAAACATTCCTCTCCACATACCATTCAACTATACCAAATCTCATTTCAATTCTCCTAATAGTCTAGAAATTATGACTTGTCTAATAGATTCGTTGACACCCGGTATATGATGAGTTGTATTTCGGGTTTCATTCCTCGACTGTCGAGTTCGGAGGACGAAACTCAATGATCACCTAGAAGATGGCAAATGAGACTTTGCCGAAACGTTGTGACAATTATCCTTCAGAGGATCAAAACCACATAGCACGGATTGAAACCCGAAAACACAACTCATCATACTTCGTCCGTGAGAATCTTCATGCTAACATATGTATGTATATATATATATATATATATATATATATATATATTTTTTTATGCTAGGACACTATATACGGTGGCTCTGAAAGTTTGAAGTAGAAGAAAGTAACACAAAACATGACAACAGTTCTAAAAATGCGTCAATACACTTCCGAACTCGCATAGCTGTTTCTTGAAGAACGTTCGCTGATTGCTGGGCCGTTATACTAATTGCGCGTCTTACTCGCAACTCCAGGTTGCATAGACACTGTTTTTCAAACGTCCTCAAACAAAGAAATCAATGGGTATCAAATAAGGTGACCTTGGAGGCCATTACATAGGACCCATTCAGTATACTCATGCAAAAAATGTTATAAAAGTTTTTCAAAGACGAAAGACTCTCAAGATATTCTCTAAAAGAAGAAATTGGCAACCAATAAAGCCATTACAGAATTGTAGATCAAAATTACCTGCAGAAATTATACTTCTAGTGATTCTATACAAAAAAAGAGCTGGACATCCAACTGGCCGTTGAGGACTTAGCTGGGAGCTGAGTTTGTTCATAATATATGGAAAAAACCGTCCTTACGAGAGTCACAATTGACTGTCATCTTCTATTAATTTGGCGCATATGCAGAAATTCCTCGCTGCATGCCTGTGGCGGTCTTTCATTTCGGCTTCAGATGACCGCTTATTATCAATATTCGTAATTGAGGAATTTTCTTCACTCTATTCGCATCAAAACAATTGACGATTGGTGTCGTTCAGTGAGTATCAACATGCATTAATTAATTATATTATTCAAGCATACTGTAATATTCATCCAGTTTTTATAATAGCTGAACTATCATTCGAAAAATATCCAGAACGTGCTAAAACGCTCATCAACCTTGTCATAATTCTAGATAAAACCATACGCCTTATATGCATTATCTTCGTTCAGGTACATTCCGATTTCAATTGTTTATTCTTTATGCCATAAGATATTTTAGAATTTGAAATTGTCATTCGTTCGAAAGATGTTCTCATTCAATTTGCTCCATTTCGAAACAGTATATTGTGATATATGATACATTATCATACAATGTTTTGAACATATTGGTCTAATAGCATGAAAAAATCTTTCATTTATATATATACCAAACTTCAAATTATTTACCCTATCGCAATCGTATATCGAACCTCCCTCCTTATTTTTACCGTTCACCAAGTACCTACTAGTTCTGCGATTTTGATAAATCAACTTCAAATCAGAGTACGGGAGCTCAAATAATTGAACAGAATTTTGAGTTTGAATTAGGGTACTTACTTCTATCGTTGGCATGCGTTGGATCTTCTTTGAAGACTAGGTGTACCTGTAGGATCAAGAAATGGAGATAGTAGATACCATTGATGATATGAATACAGGTAATCGGTATATCCCAATTAAAGTTTCAGAACATTTGGCTCAAATGGATATATTAATACAGTGGTTCTCAAACTGTCGTAAGCGTACTTCTTGGGGGTACGCGGGGCAGGTTGATAAAAAATTTAACCATTTTCATTTCTTTCCGTTTAGTAATCATGCCCGGTTATATAATTGAACATTGGGTTACTTGAAACAAATGGGTGCAACTTTCCTGATGAGCTGAAAGAAGTCCTCGACAAGAGTGTAGAATTTGGGATTCTCTGCCAAAATATGAGATATGAGAACTTGCTTTCACGTGGAAACGTGCTGGCCTGTGTGTTTGAGTTCCACAAAGAATTGCATCTTTTTTTCCCCAGAGCACAAATCTAATTTATTATCAGTACATAGACTTCTATTGGCTTTTGAAATTTTTCTTGAGTGACATTTTTGAAAAATCAATCATCTGGACTAAGGAAGTGTCTCTGACAAAACAAACGCGATGATTTACAAAATAACACTCTGGGACACGTAAAGCAACCTAAATAGTCCAATTTTGTTACTATATAATAGACGGAGAGCTAGCTACATAAAACGACTCGAAACCAGTCCCAAGATCAGAGCCCGAAAGTTGTGAGTAAAACCCTAGTACATCAGTAAATGGCTACTCTGCCGGTGCGAAACGTTTGCGTATGAAAATGCCAGCCGGTTTTCCACGTTGAAAAACTTGCGGAAAAGCTCGAAATGAGTCCCACGTGAAAATTGTTTAGAGACATTCTTAAGGTCTCAACTAACAGCGGTAAAGCAATGGCAGAGGTTTAATCGTACAAAAAACCCTTGGCAGAGGCGATTGAAAAGTGTCGGAAAACCCTCCCGAAAAATCGATACGAGTCCCTCGCCTAACTTTTTTCCCAACATTCTTTAGCCCTTAACTAAGATCTGTGCGTAATGGCAGAAGTTTTGAATGACAATAAACCCTCGGCAGAGATTAATTAATCGGAAAATGTCAACAAATTTGTTAATACATGATTGTTCGCTAAGTTGCAAGTTGAGGCTAATTTCATGTAGGCCATTACAATTATTTTCAAATTCTACCCCAAGTAAAAAAAAAATTATCACGATATGATTAAAACTCGCCGAGAAACTCAAATTTTTATCGCGCGTTCAATTTGAAGCCACTCTCTCGCTTTTCGAAGGCCAGGATACAGCGTCTTCGCAGCGTACGCTGCCGATCGCTTATTATATTCAGTCCATGCGTGATTGATTTTTTGCTGTTTGAAGGTTACACATCATTTGTTGCATAGATGTATAAATAAAAAGTAATACCATATATTATTGTTATAATATATTTTTTTATTGTATATTTCAATGGCTCATTTATCATTTCATCGATCATATATTATTTTTATATCATTTTGTACCGTTCATCATTGAAATACTATACTACTAATTTTCTGTCTATTCCCTACGACTGTTCATCACAAACTGGCAGCTGAGCGCGCTTGTTCGCAGGTATAAAACGAAGGCAGCGTACGCTGCGGGAGACGCTGTATCCTGGCCTACGCGCGATAAAATTCGAGTTTCTCGGCGAGTTTTAATCATATCGTGATAATGTTTTTTTTTACTTGGGGTAGAATTTGAAAATAATTGTAATGGCATACATGAAATCAGCCTCAACTTGCAACTTAGCGAACAATCATGTATTAACAAATTTGTTGACATTTTCCGATTCATTAATCTCTGCCGAGGGTTTATTGTCATTCAAAACTTCTGCCATTACGCACAGATCTTAGTTAAGGGCTAAAGAATGTTGGGAAAAAAGTTGGGCGCGGGACTCGTATCGATTTTTCGGGAGGGTTTTCCGACACTTTTCAATCGCCTCTGCCAAGGGTTTTTTGTACGATTAAACCTCTGCCATTGCTTTACCGCTGTTAGTTGAGACCTTAAGAATGTCTCTGAACAATTTTCACGTGGGACTCATTTCGAGCTTTTCCGCAAGTTTTTCAACGTGGAAAACCGGCTGGCATTTTCATCCGCAAACGTTTCGCACCGGCAGAGTAGCCATTTACTGATGTACTAGGGTTTTACTCACAACTTTCGGGCTCTGATCTTGGGACTGGTTTCGAGTCGTTTCATGTAGCTAGCTCTTGGTCTATAATATTTCAGTTACATATCGGGATAAATCAATTTGTCCTAAAAACAAATATTATAATTTTTTTAATTCATATATATATATATATATATGTATATACATAAATATATATATATATATATATATATATATATATATATGTATATACAGAGTGTCCCTGGACTTCCTCTTTTCCTCTCGGGAATGTATAGATGGGGTGAAAATATCACCAGTACTTCATATAACTTTTTTTCCTAAAAGTCTTCGTAACCAAGTTACGGGCCCTCGAAGTTACAAAATGAAAAATGTTTTTCTTTGATAACTTTTCAAGTGAATATTCAAAATCATCCAAATTTTGGTAATTGACTAAACAAATGAATTCCTTCGATGAGCTTTCATGCAGGAGTCAGTTGTTTTGCTACAAAGTCAGGAACGGACTACCCCCGATGGTCCACACCCCAAAACTTTGAAATGACAGATATTTTTCAATATTTTTCAACAAAATAAGGTTACTTGGACAATTTTATGAATAAAAGTACTCGTGTGGAAAGTCGATCGGAGCAACGAGTCTTGATAAAAATGTAGTTTTACTCGACGACATCAAACCCGCTCGTCCACCATTATTTGAAATGAATAATTATCAAAGCAGAAATAATAATGATAACGTTAATTCAACAACATTTATCCTGAGATGTCTACCATTATTCGAAAATATTAGTTTTTAAGGAAAATGGAAATGATAGGTAAAATGTTCATAACGAATTTTTATAATGCAAACACGTTTAACTAACGAAACTCAAGAGCCTCAAGAGCAAACAGAAATGAAAAATCCGCTATAGAAACTGCTCGATATGACCACCTTCTCTCTCTATACATTTTCTTAGTCTGCGAAGACACCCTCTCTGTACTTGAAATAGCTTTCCAGGGTCGTTTCGTATGGCTTCACAATGTAATGTTATTCTATTCAACAATGCATCTCTTGTGTGAATAGGTGTAGCGTAAACAAGGCTTTTTAGATGCCCCCACAGAAAGAAATCCAATGGATTTAAATCCGGAGACCGCGATGGCCATGAATATGGCCCACCTCTACCAATCCATCTATTGTGGAAAATATGGTTCAGATGGTCACGCACAATCAAACTAAAATGAGGAGGAGCGCCATCATGCATAAACCACATATCTCTTCGGGTTTGCAATGGAACATGTTCCAAAAGTCCATTCAAATCGTTCTGAATGAACTCCAAATAACGTTCTCCATTCAATCGGTCCTGTAGAACGAATGGTCCTATAAGATGGTTTCCTATGATACCAGCCCAAACATTCACGTTGAATTTCCGTTGATGTTTGGTTTGCAATATCCCATGGAGATTTTCTTCGGCCCATATATGGAGATTATGAGAGTTGATAACTCCATCTCTACTGAAACCTGCTTCATCAGTGAATAAAACTCGATTAATAAAAGTCATATCCTCTCTTTGCCTATCCATGAACCAATTGGCATATTCCAGTCGTGCTGGAAAATCTTGAGGTGTCATGGCATGTACCTTCTGGATGTGAAATGGGTGGAGCAGTTGTTCCCTAATTATTCTATGGACAACGCACCACTCAACAAAACAAAATCGCATTCCAGTTTCACATTTTTTATCAAAACTTTCTAAAAGGTTTTTTTGTCAAAATCTGTGAAAGAAATTGAACATAATTATTCCCTGGATATTTTTCACCTGATCATGTGCAGCCGTTTTTGTAGTTCATTCGTTTGCTTTTTATTAGTATAGGTAAATATTTTTTCCGATGTGCGTTTTTTCAGCTAAATTTAGATTCGTGTTAAAGAATTTCTCCCATAAAATTATAATTATCAGTGAAACTCCTCTACAGTTTAGCTGTGAAGAAGAATTTGAAACATTCAAATGTTGAGTTTCATGAGATTCAGATAACTGATCAACACGAAACGTGATTATTCCACACGTATACATACAAAATATGGAATGAATTCGATATTTCAGCTTGTTAGTTTAAAAACACCACGAATCTACAGAACTTTATATTTCTTTTGAAAAAATATCTGCTTTCACAATTGTGAATTAAACTTCCATATAGGTACTGTACTTTTTGTTTACGACTTCATTTTAGCATACTTTGTATTATTCCTGTTATAAATGTTGTTGAGTTAACGTTATCATTATTATTTCTGCTTTGATAATTATTCATTTCAAATAATGGTGGACGAGCGGGTTTGATGTCATCGAGTAAAACTACATTTTTATCAAGACTCGTTGCTCCGATCGACTTTCCACACGAGTACTTTTATTCATAAAATTGTCCAAGTAACCTTATTTTGTTGAAAAATATTGAAAAATATCTGTCAATTCAAAGTTTTGGGGTGCGGACCATGGGGGGTAGTCCGTTCCTGACTTTGTAGCAAAACAACTGACTCCTGCATGAAAGCTCATCGAAGGAATTCATTTGTTTAGTCAATTACCAAAATTTGGATGATTTTGAATATTCACTTGAAAAGTTATCAAAGAAAAACATTTTTCATTTTGTAACTTCGAGGGCCCGTAACTTGGTTACGAAGACTTTTAGGAAAAAAAGTTATATGAAGTACTGGTGATATTTTCACCCCATCTATACATTCCCGAGAGGAAAAGAGGAAGTCCAGGGACACCCTGTATATATATATATATAATTATATATATATATATATATATATATATATATATATATATATATTCAAGGAATTTTTTCTTTGTTAAAAATAATTCGCTCGACATCAACGGTTTTCAAGTTATTCGACGAAAGATTGAACCGCTTTTTTTGGCAGTTTGATTTGTTACTATCAAATTAGTTTACCTACTGGTGGATGAAACCTTTTCTAGGCGTCATTCCGAATCGAATGAGCTCTAGATCATATTTTTAGGACCCCTATCAAGAGAGTGAAATCCAGCAGCCTCGCCTGCAGCTTCGTTGCATCACAAGATACATCGGATTTGATCACAAAAGAACCTGACAAAGACTTGCCAGCGTTGAACCTCTTTTGCAAAACCTCAAGTACTGTACAAGAAGTTGTCCCCTGCAGCGTACATCAATGTTTTTTGCTTTAGGATATCAAATAAAACATCGCCAACAAGAATATCAAAAAGAAATTAACATTTTTTTAAATACACCAACGAGATTTTTGAGAATTTCAGTAAAAAATGTTCGTTCTTGTCCCAGTCACCCCTAACTCACACTTGACGAAGAAATATAATCTCTTTCAAGTGA
The DNA here is from genome assembly GCA_032362365.1 of Zygogramma bicolorata. Taxonomy (NCBI): domain Eukaryota; kingdom Metazoa; phylum Arthropoda; class Insecta; order Coleoptera; family Chrysomelidae; genus Zygogramma; species Zygogramma bicolorata. The sequence goes on along the minus strand of JAVJAQ010003056.1, from coordinate 12,188 downwards.
AGCTATAACCGAGGCTATAACTACACACTCGAATGATCCAATCAGTCTATTTGATATCCTCTCAACGGCATCGATAACTTTCATATATTATCTTCATCGATTGTTTTCGAAGCCATACAAAAATCAACATTCATTTATAGATAACTCCATCATCCGAATCAATTTCATTTGTATGATGCTTTCCATTGAAGTGATTTCAAAGTCGTGATTTCAAACTTAGGCCCTCTTATGTGCAGTTGAAATCTCACCAACCTTTTTGATAATTCAATATTTTTCGTTAGGTATATCAGTTAAGGTGAAGTGAATTCATGAGGATAACAAGTTTGTAGGCCAAAAGTTCGTGTTGAAGGAGTTTTTCGAATTGTAGTTATCGAGAAAGGGTTGCAATCCACTACTTCTGCCTGAAAGGCTGGGATAAGTAGGTAACAACATTTATTTCGTTCACAAGGTATGGCAACCTAGAAACATATCTGGTCAACGCGTTTCGTGGCGAAAACACTGAAAAATGCCGACATGGTTTTGAATGTGGTTGAAAATGTTTACTGATTGAATGCATATGAAAATGACTCGAATTTCAATCGTCCAAATATCACATTGATCCCTATTGAAATATGTCGAACATCTCATGAAATTAAAACTAAATTGAAAATTGTGTAACTAATTAAAAAAGTGATGCTCAAGGGAATCCACCAACTATGCAAGCCACACAAAGCCTTTTTTTTTCAACTAGTTTTTTTTCAAAAAGTAATACCCAATTTTACAAAAATAAAAATAGTGAACATAATATAATGATAAATACTATATAAAATCAATAATCACAAAACGAATATATAAACAGAACAAATAATAAAAAAATAGTACATTGTTCCGATATTTCTGGGTTCGTTTACGAAATAATACTCCGAACAACACTAAACTACTTTTATTAAAACTCTTAATCAAAAACACAATAACAATCACTCAAACTGCTCAGCTAAACAAGTTAACGCTTTTTACAAAAATTCCATACACTTCGACTTCTGCACTTTGCAATACCCCAGCTCTCTGTACTAGAAACTCTGAAAAACTCTGCCGTCGCGATGGAGCATCTCCCTATTTATACTTGCGTACGCCTATGGAGAATCTTCCACACAGGTCTCGATGATGTGTATCGAATTCTCTACGCGAATCTGAATTTCCTGGAAGGCTGTTTACTTTCTTCTACCCCTCATATTATTTTGCGTTTACGAGCGACAGGGCCAGCGCTAGGAGATTTCGTAATAACATGATCCCCCTCGAAATTTTGATCCCGTTAAAACAATATCTGATTATCCCGATTGTAACGTTTGAGTCTGTCTAGGTGAACGACTTTCATTTTTGTTCAAGGTCTACGTTGAACCCTATACACCACATCATTCACCCTACGACGAGGGTTGTACAGCTACACTCGATCTCCTTCTTCGAATCCGTCAGAATTTGCTTTCAGATAGTAGGCTCGTGCGAAAACGAGTTGTTGGTGGATTCATCGGATGTCTTGACGCCTCATTCAGGGTCTTTATCCAACTACTTTCTTCGATAATTTTCTCTTCGTTGGTGAATGAAAACCCACAGTCACTGATCAAATATGTACGCGACGTGTACTGTAACCGTGAAGGTAAGTTGCCCAAGAAACAGTGTAATCTCAGCTTTCTCTCAAATAGCTTAATTTTCACCAGTGACTGTTCGAAGAACAGAGTAGGGAGAAATAGGCTTCACGCTTTCAGGCCGAAGAATGTCACTGCGCACCGGTGTCTATGGTGCATATAACGTCCATTTCATTCAATTTTCCCGGTATAGTGAGACTATCGGTTAGTCTTCTCCTGTTATCTTGACAGGTAAGTTGGACCTTGGTGGCATTCTCACCTTGCAATCTTTTATGAAATGTCCCGATCTTCCACATCTATAACATGTCCACTGTGGCATTCTCTCCCTGCAGTCTTTTATAAAATGCCCCGGTTTTCTGCATCTATAGAGAAAATCATCCGCGGCATTTTCACAGAACAGTTTTTTTATAAGATGTTCCAGTTCTCCACATCCATAACATGTTCTCTTCTTCTGGGTGCTCATTCCTCTCATTAATTATCTGATCTCCTCCAGAACTTTCTCTAATAATGAACCATTCGCTGCGCCAGATCTTCTGCGGGATCTTCAATTGATACCGCTCGCACTTTCTGCCTCGAAGTATTAAAGGCCGCCTCCACTTCTAGCGAACGTACCAATGCATCGATACTCTTTTTCAAACTTGTCAGTCATAAAATTGTATCTCTGGGTCTCTCAGTCCATCTCCAAACATCTGCACCGCTAGCTGCTCCTTGAAATCTCTGTTGATCGCCATACCGCAACTGTAATGCAGGAATCAGATCCTGGTATTTATTTTGTTGTTCGATAGGTATCGTCTGAAACATACCCAAAGCTGGCCCTCTCAAAGCTACTATTGATGACGTAGCCTTTTCTCCTTCGCCCCACCCATTAGACTCTGCCGCAGCCTCGAATTGTCGACGGTGCATATGGACCAAGAAGACTGTCCATCAAAAGTCGGTGGTTTCACGGAAATACCTGATGTGGCAACCCTGTCTCGGCCATCCTGGTTCTTGAGAAGGGCTTTCATCTCCCGCACTGCATCCATTCCTTATTGAACTCACTGTCCATTTTCTTGACCTCTTCCTTCAGTTCTTCTTTTAGATCTAGTTTTGGTACCTCTGACACCACTGTTACGATATTTCTGGGATCGTTTACGAAATATTACTCCAAACAACGCTACTTTTATTGAAACTCTTTAAACTCTTTATCACAATACAATCACATCTAACGCTCAATTCATTTTATTTGACTTCGACTTCTGCACTTAGCAATACCAAAGCTCTCTCTACTAGAAACTCTGAAAAGCTCTGCCGTCGCGATTAATAAGTATCTCCCTATTCATACTTGCGTACGCCAATGGAGAATCTTCCAGGCAGGTATCGATTATGTGTATCGAATTCTCTACGCGAGTCTGAATTTCCTGGAAGGCTACATACTTTCTTCGACCCCAATCATAAAACGAATATGCCAACTAAACATTTGATATATATATATATATATATATATATATATATATATATATATATTTTGGACTGAGGTGGCCTTTACTTGATGGAAATCCATAGTTATATACGCACATGTAAGAAAATTGTGATATCTCCTGAGTGGTCTCGGTAGTGTAGTGGTTAGCATATCTGCCTATCAAGCGGAAGGCCGGGGTTCGAATCCTCGCCGGGTAATCGCACGTTAAAAGGTAAGGCCTCGTTGATCCATTGCTCGCACAAGTTTCGACTTTTGAGGGTTGACGTTCGTCAGCTGGTTAACGGAACGAACAATTTTTTAGAAGTGAACACATTGAATATCAGAGTGCTTCATTAATATTATCCAGCAATCAATCATTTGAAGAATGTACTTTTTGACGTTCGACCCAGATTTTGTCTGAATATATGTAAATTTTGACTTCTCTTGTATTATGATCATGTACTTGATAATTATGTGTAATGTAATTTTCAAGTAATTTGGCAATATATTTCACACACACGTTCTATCTTTTTCTCAAACGAGAAAAATGCAAATATTCATAATTATGGACCAATCTTAAAAACTCATTTCTATTACCTAGACAGGAAAAATAATGAATTTCAGTAACGGCGGCATTGAAAGTAAGATGTAACCATGCTTATTATGATTTGAAGCCCTGTAATGTTCGAAGAACACCGCTTGAATTAAGGGACAGGAGATACGAATTAACATTCACTTTGAATTTTTGTAAGTTTGTAAGCCTCAGGAAAAACCTCTCTCGGCAAGGAGTAGGTACAGGGTTGATAACTTAATTTTCGTTAATTGCCTGCAACAATTTTTTTTTTGTTAAGGTTGAGTTTTATGGCTATGTTTATGAGATTGGTTCCTAGCTCAGTTTCAAGTTTGATATTTGTCTATCCCAGTAGTTTACCTTTCTTAAATTTGGGCCGGCCTTTTTATAGTAATTTGGTCCTTATGTATGCTATTCATAGATTGGAAATATCTGAGTGTTCATTTCGAGTTTAATTTCTCTCGTCCATTGATGTTTTCTTGGTTGATTGATTTGTTTCCATTACTGATTGATATAGTTTTGGGATGGTGTCTTTATGGGTTCGTAAGTAGTCCAAAGGATGTTATGGCCATTAAGGCCAAATGAATTTGTATTATTAATATGGCCTTCTAGTACTCCAAACGGGTGAATTTCGTGATAATGAATTGATATATCCCTTCGGCCCGTTTCAATATATGATCAAGGGAAAAAAAATGTTGTTCTCCTTCAAACACATCGATAATGTTTGATAGGGGTTTGAATGAAACTCTTAATTCGAGTTGCAATTTTTCGGTGTTGATAAGGAAGTTCTATAAGATATAGTTTGCAGCAGTTCTTTTTTTTTGGAAGTCAGTTCCTGAATCAGTATTAATTTTTTACGGTCATGAATATAGACATACTTCTCATTGTTGCGTGATTATTTTTCCCATACTTAAACCTTTAGTTCAGTATTATAGCTCAATTTGACTCCCTCTGTATCATCAAAACAATATATTCAACTGTTTCTCAAATACTGAGCGTCATTTTTTTACAGGTAAACCGGTAACATGTTCAACGAACGCAAGAAGTTGGTACCACCAGATGGAGGATGGGGGTGGATCGTTGTCGTTGGTGTCAGCATTGTCAATGTAAGTTATTCTGTCACCATTATGAATAATTTCAGTATGTGCACCAATGCATTATTCAGAAACTGTCACAGAGAGCACTTCACAAATGAAAGGATAACAGCCGAGGATTAACAAGCGACTACATCAATACTTTCCAATAATTCAATTCCTTACAGTCTTCTTTGCGTAGTCCATTATTGTAAAGTAGTCGACATGTTTTTATTGGTTTCTTTCACCACACTCGTTTGCAACACTGTGTGCGTCTAACCAACTGCTATTGAAACGACACAAAATCAACAGGCACAGAAACATTATCTTATGTGATAAAGAAAACAATTCAAGATATATGATGAAAATTCCAGTATTCGAAGTAAATAAACGATACGCGTTGTATCTCCCACACCCACTTCGCGTTGTTTGGTCATTTCGGGTAACTCACAACATCTCGAGACCTCTTTTTTGTAAATTGTTACTCTCGAATATAAACATCTTCCTTACTGCCTTAGCACATATAATTATTTTGTTTCAGCTGTGCACGAGGTCGATCGAGCAGTCGTTCGGCCTGCTCTTTGGTGATCTTCTCCAGGAGTTGCAGGTCGAGACTACCGGAGCGGCGGTAATCATGAGCACGTTGGACGCCCTTATCAATTTCTCTGGACTGCTAGTGGGACCGTTAATTCGTGCCTTCTCTTATCGTAAAGTCTCTCTAGTCGGTACCGCACTCTGCAGTCTGGGGTTGGTGCTGACCTTTCCGGCCAAAAGTATGCCTCACATACTTGTAACATACAGTATTATTAATGGTAAGTACGATGCTTATATTAACGATGTGGGGCTATCAAATAATGAAACTGACGCGCTCCAATAGTATATTAAATACCGAGGCGGAATGTGGATAATTCCTCTATATGATTACTATGCTGTTAGTATTTTTTGTAGTTTTATCTTTTCAAAAGACTTTTGCACTGGTCTATGAACTATGGGGTGCTGAACTCATTAAAAGTTCTTGACAGATAATGCGAAATTAGTTAGTGCATTTGGAAGACTTGTCTATGAAGTATCTTGAGAGTCGAAACGTCAAACATTTCAACAACGGTTTAATACCCGTAGAAGGACTATTTTCAATATCCAACGCCTTGTCAGTCATCTTGAAACTTCCGAACTACCTTCCAAACGAACATGTACGCGATAATATTGTTATAAGGAGAAAAAAATCACCCATAGGGGAATAGGAATTGTTATTTTCAATAACTACTCAGAAATATCAATTGTTTTTGTGCTTACGAAAGTTGAACGTACCTAATCATGAATATAAATGGATGATATAAATTTTATAGAAGAACGTCCGCTTCAATGTTACAAAACGTTATACTGTATCAACATTTGGAGAAAAATATAATAATCACTCTAAAATGCTTTTATTGAAAGGTCTCCCAGTACAAAAATCACTAAGCTAACCTAAAAAATGACAGGATTCCATAAGAATAATAATAATTAGATGGAAGACATGAGTAAAATATAGATGAGTTTATTCTTTTATGCGATTCTTCCCTCCGGCCCTACCAAAGAGCATGGCATATGTTTTGAAAATATTCACCCCAAGTTAATGCTTGATTCAGCTTTCAGAGTGTGCACATCAGGATTCGATAACTCGAGTGCAGTATTGAATAAAATTTTATCGAATCCGAGATGTCGTTTGCGTATCCGTAACAATGCCTAGAACTATGAAGTAGCGTCTTGAGAATTGGGAAGTATATAAAGCAAAAGGAGTGGGACCAAAAATGGATCCCTGAGAAACGCTATTCTTTATTTTGCGGATATCACAAAATTGAATTTTTGTAGATTGTACCTGACAATCAAGAAATTGACTACGACCAGAGTTTGCATTATCCTCAGTTTCAGAAAAACTTGAAGATTCCTAAAAAAAAACAGTGATTGCGGAATAACAACAGGTTTCGCCTTCATCGGAGCTCATCAGTATAGCACCGAACCTCCCAGGCAGTGTCTAATACTCCAGTACACCGCATTGTTTGGGAAAGAATCGTTCGTTCATTTTATGTGTGTTTCCTATCAGAAAGTACAAATCAAATTTGTTTCACTGCCCTGTCACAGTGAAAATTTTCACTGATTATAGAACTTCCAAACAAACTAAATTAGTCTGGCAAACACATGCGAGTTCTCATCAGACCAACAATTGTGCATAAGATCCATAATACTACTTTGGAGAGACTGCTAGCAAAAAGTGAACTTTCATGCCTGCTATTTCGCCGTTTGAAACAAATGAAAATGACCCGTCAAAAAAAACTGTTATGTCAGTATCTATATTGTTGTCACTATCTCAGTCTGGGGAACTCAATCACGAAGCTCAATGAATCAATACAAGGTTAAGCATCAATAAAAGTTTTACGAATAATATCAGTATAAACGAAACTTATACTATTAAAATCATGATACGAGATAATCAAAAGGTAACAAATAGTACATCGCAAGTTTCTCGGGCTTGAGGGCCGGGTCAAGAATTTTGAGTTCCGCATCGAATGTGGTTCGTGATAAGAGTTTAGGAAGAGCCAACAACTTACGTCGCAAATTCGAGGCAAAAGACGAAGTTCCCATAAGTGGTATTATGACTGCATATCAAACTGGACAGGATATCAACTTGTCACCCTGTACAAGCTGAAACGAATAACGGTGTTGAACGATAACACTATCACCCAGTATAATCACTGATGACGCATTGGGATTCATTGCAAATGAATGGCAGGACATTCAAAATCTCAGACATGAGAGGTTTATAAGTACATCGGTAAATTTGCGAAATTGTTAAAGTGTAAATTGAAGTATATTTTTTTAATTGAATAACAAATGAAGTTTCATTTCTCTGAGAAATATCTTTCACTAATTCCTTGTTTACATTCCTGATACCACCATTCCAAAAACTACTATATTTTAACCTAATTATGCTAATTCCTGATCGTTTATTCATATTCAAGTCAATGCATCATCTGTTGGCTACCTGATATATCTCACAATATTGGTAATGTTTATTGCTTACGAATCACTTTTATTCACTGTTTTTCAGGAGTTGATTTCGAAAATTAAATATCATCTCGAAAATTGACATTAACATGAATATTTCCATCGTATGTTGAAAATCCCATATGAAGCGGGACATTTTCGATCAATTACAGATTTCCATCGTATGTTAAAAATCCCATATGAAGCGGGACATTTTCGATCAATTACAGCGACAAATTCCCGGCGGGACATTTTCGGGCTGGTAAATACCCGGTAGGTATCGATAAATACCTACTCGGTCCTTGTATCTATGGTAACGATTGTTAAAATGTTCATTTGTCATCTTGACAGGCATAAATACTGAATTTCAAACGTCGTTGTTTCAACTCCGGAAATATTCTACCGAATTACACTCGTGCATCAAAATAAACCTGATAATTTTCCATGAAATACAAATACAAATACAAAATATTTATTTCCATAGACTTTACAGTATTGGATAATGTCAGAATTAAGTACCTCAATTGAACGAAATCAAGGAACTTTGAAAGAGTTGGTATACAGTGAACACTGAACATACATAATCAGTAAAAAACAAACCACAAAAAGTTGCACACACAAAAAAGAGGTAAAGGTATCATAGCTATGCACTGGATGAGAGGTCAGAGACATTGCAACTCAAAAAATCATTGATTGAATAAAAGGAATTTTCAATTAAACTGACTCAGAGGTTATTTTTGAATTTATAATTATTTGGTATTTTTTTCAAGTCAATTGGCAGTTTATTATATAATTTAATGGGTAACACAACGGGACTATTAGCTACCTTGGTAAGTCTGTGCTTGGGTAATGCTAAATCCAGGCTCTCTCTAAGATCATATCGATTATTTCTGGAAACAGTATAATCAGATAGGTTATTCTTGACCTGCATTATTGACGCAAGAATGAACAAGGAAGGAAAAGTTAATAAGTTTAATTCGGAGAATAACTTTTTACAAGAAAAGGTATACGGTTTAAATGACATAATTCTAATTATCCTCTTTTGTGCTCTGAAGACCTCATCAGCCCTAGCACAGTTACCCCAGCACACTATTGCATAGGAAAGACATGATTGGACATATCCAAAATAGTAAAGTAAGAGGAGATTTGCCTCCACCTTATCCCTGAGTTGCCAAAGAACGTAAGCATAGATTGACATTTTTTTTAATACTGCATCAACTTGATACGACCAGGTCAGATGCTCATCTATAAAAACACCAAGATATTTAGTGACCCTCGTTTGTTCAATAGTTCTGCTGTTGAGTTTAACAAATAGACTCTTATTCAAATCAGTGAGACTGAAAAGTATCATTTCGGTTTTAACTTCATTTAACACAAATCCCTTAACCTTGCAGAAGTTTATCATCTGGTTAACCGCATCAGACGACCTTTTGGATAGCATATCCAGGGTGCCGCCTGATGTTGTAACAACACTATCGTCAGCGAAGGCTGCTACATAGTGATAAGGAAATTCCTGCATGAGGCTGTCAAAAAAAATTATAAATAAGAGGGGTCCTAGTGAGCTTCCCTGAGGGACGCCACTGGTAACTGAAATGAAATTTGAATGAACTGAAGTGCCATTAGTTTTTAAGCTGGTTTTCTGTTTTCTGTTGGTAAGGTAAGATTTAATCCACTCAAAAGCCAAACCACGTATACCGCATCTGAAAAAGTTATCCAGCATTAAGTCAATATTTATTACATCAAACGCTCTTTTTAAATCAAAGAAGAGTGCTAATGACTTATTATTCTGCTCAAAATTTGACATAAGGTGAGAATATAAAGATATTATAGCATCTTGGGTGGAGCGACCCTTTCGGAAACCAAATTGATAACTGCTAAAAAAATTTTCTTTATTTAAAAATGATTCAAGTCGTACATAAAAGCATTTTTCAAATATTTTCGAAAATATTGATAAAAGTGATATTCCCCGGTAATTAGACATCATGTGTGTATCACCTTTTTCATGTATCGGAATAACAATAGATTTTTTTAGAGCGGTTGGAAACGATCCTTCTTGAAAGGACAAGTTGACCAAATAAGTTAGTGGTGCCAATAAATAGTCAGCAACATACTTCACTAGGGAACATGGGATTCCGTCTTCACCTGCTGAATTTTTTTTGCTAACAGATAAGATTATTCCACGAATTTCATTTTCCTCAAAAGGGTTCAAAAAGAGTGTATTCAATACAGTTCTATTATGAGCGAGTTTGTCGTTAATATGCGGTGAACCAATCTTACTTTTTATTTTATTCACGGATTCAACAAAAAAATTATTAAAATTTTCAGCAGCCTCTTGTAAATTATGAGATTGATTACCATCCTCATCAACAAAATAATCAGGAAGTTTGTTACCTGCAGAGCTGTTGCTGTTACTTTTTATGACTTGCCAAGCAGTTCTAGAGATATTGCTTGATTTCGAAAAAAGGTCCGAATGATAATTATGTTTAGCTAATTTGATTTTCTGTTCATGGTTTTTTTTGATGACCCTGTATCTCCTCGATAGATCTTCATCGTTTGAGTATTTGATATTTCTATACATGTCCCTAAGATATTGACCTTCATTGATGAGTTCCTTAGTGAGCCAAGGCTTTTTCCTAGATAATCTATTCATATGACATTTCTCCAAGGGAAATGAGATCTCCATAGCTCGCTGAAAAATATTGCAGAACTTTTCAAATTCTTCGTCCAGAGAACAACCTATCTGAAAGACATCGTTCCAATCAATCGAAGATATATTGAAACAAAATTTGTTTATATTAGATTCACGCATGAAAAATCGTTTAAAAATATATGATTTACTATAGGATAAGACTGGCAGGGAAACCAATTGCATAAAGTGATCTGATATATCGCAATGAATAACATGGGTTTGAATTGAGTAAGTGTCGCATGTTGTGAATATATTATCTAAGACAGATTTTTTGTTTTTATCGATTCTCGTGAATTCGTTGACGGCTTTATTCAAACCAAAGCTTGAAAAGATATTTGTAATTCTCAAAGCATTTTGACATTGAGGATCTTCAAAATGAACATTGAAGTCCCCGCATATTATAGCTGACGTTGATGTTTTCAATACTTCATGCAATAACTCCCCCAACATATCCACAAAAAACGATGGTTCTTGTGAGGGTGACCTGTATAAACAGCCAATAAGGTATTTCTGGTTGTTAACTTTCAATTCAGTCAGAGTACATTCGAACTTTTTTTCGACGCAATTAAACGATATTTTTATATCATTGAATGAGCAATCTTTGCGAATAAATATTGCAACGCCTCCACCAACGGTGTCAGTACGTGAGTAATGAGAAGCTAAAAACATAATTATGTATACAAAGTAATTTTATATCTTCGTAGTCAACCACAGATTCATGAGAGTAACACCATGTCTCGGATAAACAAACTGCATGCGGTTGGTGAACTGATTCTAGTAGGTGCTCTAGTTCAATAGTTTTTTTCTTTAGGCTCCTTACGTTGAGATGACAAACTTTGATTCTGTTATCGTCAGGATCTATGTAACTTGTGAAGTAATTTCTATCATTTACGTCTGCTGTATTGAGGCGTGGTTGTGGAAATTTACTGCTTCTTTTTTATTACTACTGCCTGGAAAAATGTACCTGTTGATGCAAGCACCAGCTGGTATTCTGAAGACCTTATGGAAATATTTTTTTTCGATGGCATGACATCAACTTTTTTTTAATTTATCACTCATTATGTGGAACGCTCCGATCACGCAGCCCATTTTTATGGTGATGTCATACCATTGGAAAAAAAAAATGAAAAAAAAGTTGAGGAAAGACATCAAGTTACAAGTATCTGAGTATCGTTTCCTATCTGATGGATATCCTTTCGCGCATTTCGAACTTGATGTCTTGCTCCGTTAAAATTTTATTTTCGAAGTGCCACCTTTGAGTGTAGGCTCATTCGTTTTGTCTTTATAATATTCGTATAACTATATGAGATTCACTACGGTTCTCTGCACGGATCAACGCAATATTATTCTGAAGACCTCATGGAAATATTTTTTTTCGATGGCATGACATCAACTTTTTTTTTAATTTTTCACTCATTATGTGGAACGCTCCGATCACGCAGCCCATTTTTATGGTGATGTCATGCCATTGAAGAAAAAAAATTTAAAAAAAGTTGTGGAAAGACATCAAGTTACAAGTATCTGAGTGTCGTTTCCTATCTGATGGATATCCTTTCGCGCATTTCGAACTTGATGTCTTGCTCCGTTAAAATTTTATTCTCGAAGTGCCACCTTTGAGTGTAGGCTCATTCGTTTTGTCTTTATAATATTCGTGTAACTATATGAGATTCACTACGGTTCTCTGCACGGATCAACGCAATATTATTCTGAAGACCTTATGGAAATATTTTTTTTCGGATGGCATGACATCAACTTTTTTTTTAATTTTTCA
>JAVJAQ010003055.1:3300000-3603859 GCA_032362365.1 Zygogramma bicolorata | reverse complement strand
CTGGAATAGATGAAATGAGGGCGGGATGATGAGCGTCAATGTATGTTAAAATATTGTATTTTGAATTATTATGGCTAACCACCAAGGTGGAAAAGTGTGTGCTTATCGCGGATGTCTGAGTCGAAGGCTAGAGACAAATTATGATCTCTCTTGAGGTTTCCGAAGGATGTCAAAAGCTAATAGCCATTAGTGTTCTGTACAATAGTAGCTCTTTAAATTTTTCATATATTTTTTACAAATTTGCAGAACTTCAAATAGAAGCTTATTTGCGTCGAAATATTAGCTTTTTAAAAATGCACATTGATAATAAATAACTCTTTCTGGTGTGAGGCATGGATGTTGAAGGCATGTTACCGATAGGATTTACTTGAAAAATCTCCCGAAGCTCTCTATAACAACTATCGCTTGTGTGAAGTTCACTTTGAGAAAGAAATGTTCTAGAATTTTCCATACATTGAAATTTGCAAAAAGGAATTTGAAACAAATCAAAACTATCGAATCGAAGAACAAAAATCACCATTTTAGGTCATTTATTATAGTCTTTATTACTATAACTACTTTTCTTCGGGCTTGAAGGCCGTCGTTCTTTGGAATTTCTTCCTGACGTTTCGCTAGCGCGAGTGGCCAGCTTCTTCAGAGGCTTACTCATTTGCCTTTCATTTCCTGATCATCGAATATACCTTTCCAAACAAACATGGACTGGAGGAAAAAAGCAACAGAAAAGTGAAAAAGCTATTGTAGGTACTTGAGAATTTAAGATTATTCATATTTATTTCGAACGTTATCCTAGACAAAATGTTAATTTTATGATGTGAAATAGCATACTCATTTGATACTTGGTATCCCGTACATTCAAATTTACCGCCACAAAATGACATTACACACCCCGAGCACAGAATGAAGGTCACAGAAATTTGACCCTCGAGAACAGAGGATTGACATTTGAGTGTCTCTACTGTATAGCTGTGGTATACTGGGGCATTACATATATGGTTGTAAATAAAATTCGAAACAATCTCATAACCACTTTCTCGATAATGAACGAGTTGAGTAATGAAATGGTGAGTGTTGATAGACATTTCCTACGCTCATTCACTTATCGAGCAATCTCGAACACTGGTAGTGGTTTCCTCTTCCATTTGCGTCAAACTACCTTAGCTTTATCGAATTTCCTCCGCCGAATGCGTGCTTCGTTTGCGGTTTATCGGCTGCATTGTTTGCATATTCACCGTTCAATTTACGGCTTTCGAAAGACAATTCGGTTATCTCAAGAACAGGAAGCGTTTGAATGGCTGACTAATAACGTTCCCGAATCTGTAGTCGAGTATTTCCTTGCTGTGAGGCCGTTCTAAAGGCTGGAATTCACTAACATTGAAAATGGCTTAACGTCACTCAACTCAAGTTTCCATTCTCTGACCGCTTTCTTGTTGTTCCTGATGCATTGATTAGCCATATGCATGTACTTTTGGTTGAACATATATTCAGTTTTTAAGTGTTGGTATCTCTAAAATTTCAAACTGTGGCATTTTGTTCTAAAAAAATTGTTCAACTGTGGCATTTTGTTCTAAAAAAATGTTCTAAAATTGTTCGTTCCTGTATTTTTGGTTGAACATATATTCAGTTTTTAACTGTTGGCTAAAATTTCAAACTGTGGCATTTTGTTCTAAAAAATTGTTCAACTGTGGCATTTTGTTCTAAAAAAATGTTCTAAAATTGTTCGTGCATGTATTTTTGGTTGAACATATATTCAGTTTTTAACTGTTGGTATCTCTAAAATTTCAAACTGTGGCATTTTGTTCTAAAAAAATTTTTCAACTGTGGCATTTTGTTCTAAAAGAAATGTTCTAAAATTGTTCGTGCATGTATTTTTGGTTGAACATATATTCAGTTTTTAACTGTTGGTATCTCTAAAATTTCAAACTGTGGCATTTTGTTCTAAAAAAATTGTTCAACTGTGGCATTTTGTTCTAAAAAAATGTTCTAAAATTGTTCGTGCATGTATTTTTGGTTGAACATATATTCAGTTTTTAACTGTTGGTATCTCTAAAATTTCAAACTGTGGCATTTTGTTCTAAAAAAATTGTTCAACTGTGACATTTTGTTCTAAAAAAATTGTTCTAAAATTGTTCGTTCCTGTATTTTTGGTTGAACATATATTCAGTTTTTAACTTTTGGTATCTCTAAAATTTCAAAGTGTGGCATTTTGTTCTAAAAAAATTGTTCAACTGTGGCATTTTGTTCTAAAAAAAATGTTCTGAAATTGTTTGTTCCTGTATTTTTGGTTGAACATATATTCAGTTTTTAACTGTTGGTATCTCTAAAATTTCAAAGTGTGGCATTTTATTCTAAAAAAATTGTCCAACTGTGGCATATTGTTCTAATAAAAATGTTCTAAAATTGTTCGTGTATGTATTTTTGGTTGAACATATATTCAGTTTTTAACTGTTGGTATCTCTAAAATTTCAAACTGTGGCATTTTGTTCTGAAAAAATTGTTCAACTGTGGCATTTTGTTCTAAAAAAAAATTTTCTAAAATTGTTCGTTCCTGTATTTTTGGTTGAACATATATTCAGTTTTTAACTGTTGGTATCTCTAAAATTTCAAACTGTGGCATTTTGTTCTAAAAAAATTGTTCAACTGTGACATTTTGTTCTAAAAAAATTGTTCTAAAATTGTTCGTTTCCGTTAACCAGCTGCCGAACGTCAACCCTCAGAAGTCGAAACTTGTGCGAGCAATGGATTAACGAGGCCTCACCTATTAACGTGCGAATTCCCAGCACTGGCGGGGATTTAAACCCCGATGTTCCGCTTGAAGGGAGATGTACTAACCGCTACACTACCGAGAACCACTTTTTCTACGATTCACCATTTCTTGCTTCTTTTTATATGAATTACTGAATACTTTCACTAGAATCTTCAGACGCAGATACTTGTCAAATAAACCAATATGGCGGCATCTGACTTGTCACCAGATAATTTTCTCTGGAGGAAACGAGATCTTGTATGGATTGGAATGAAATATCATTCTGGGGAGTGAGATTTTGTTTGCAAATGGCTCTATATTTTGCTTTAATAGTATAAAATAATAAAATAGTTCATTGAATTTTGATTATATTCCTGTCAGCAGAATCTATTAAACTTTGAAACAAGTGAAACGGTTTTGTAAACTAATTAATGAAAATCTCCCAACTTGACTTTGCAGTTTATATTTGTTCGAAAACTGAGCAGTTGCAGTAAATTTATTCGGGGGTTATATTACGAGTACACCAAGTTTAATCGGTTGAAATGTGTGCACACCCATGATTTTTGATATTTTGGTTAGTAAATAACTCAAATGTATAATAATTTGATAAAATCCCGAGATCGCAGGTCGAGAGATTCTATCTCAAATTATTATACACGATAAAGCCTTTGCTCAAAAGCATGATTTTAAAAATTATGGAAATGCAAGCATGTTGGTAGGTTAAGCTTGGTGTAGGAGGAATATATTATTATGTTGAGTTTCTTTCCAGAACGAATATGTATAGTCAGAAAACTTCAGAATCGAACACAGGAAGAATATATACTTGAAAAGTGAGCCAAAATCCAGATTTATTTTGGTGTGTTTAATCGGAGGAAAATATTCATTGATAAATATTCATTGATAAACAATTCTGAATCGTGGCCCAGCGTTACCTTAGAAGGCTATTGATCCGTATGGTTCAAAGTCAGCATATGTTTTCTCTACAGATTCATACTTTTCATATTTCAAAAACACAAACGAGTTTTTTCATAGAGGTTACATGAAAAAGGAAACTAAAGTAAAAGAGTTTGCTGAAGTGTATGCATACCACATAATGAATTGGATAAAAACAAACAAATGCCTACTAGCTTGCAGTATTATGTTCACTTCTGTATAATATTGTTTGAATGTAAGTTCTTGTATGTGGAGATTAATTTTCTCTTCTCAGTTCTATAAGGTTTGTAACGTATCACAATTTGTATAAAAGAATAAAGCATCATTGAAATTCACACAAAATTTCAGTCTACATCGAAAATTGGCTGCGCCAACAAAATATTGTTACGATATTCCTTGGGTTCGTCGATTAAAACATCAAACAACAGTAAACTTCTTTTATTATAACTCTCTATCACAATACAATACAACATAATCACTAAAATCGCTTCGTTAACTTTCCAGTGCTCGGTACTAAAAACTCTCTGCACTAAATATTCTACACTTCGACTACTTGCACTAAGCAATAACAAAACTCTCTCCACTTAGCTCCACTAAACTTGCTCCACTTAGCTCTGAGTAACTCTGTTCCGAATAAAAACTTCCGAATAACGAATTCTGCTCTGAATACAATATATATATATATATATATATATATATATATATATATATCGGATATATATATAATATATATATATATATATATATATATATATATATATACATAGGGGAGCGCTAGCGGATTCGTAACAATATGTTCCTTCTGAATTAAGAAAACAATAAATTATTCTGCAACTTTCTCTATCACTCAGAAAAATAAAGGAACTGATGTTGATAAAAACTACTTATCCTTCTTACCGTTTTTGCATTCGAACTTTGCTTCATTCAAAATTGAGAGGCTCAAAGTTTTCGTCTTTCGTCACGATCATCACACCAATTCACCATTGGTATCCTTTACTGACTATTTGAGTATCCAAATGCATTCCTTATATTATTCAGGCATAGCATAATATTATCATTCATCTAATAATTAATAGCTAACAAATGTAGAGGACGTGTTGAAATGCTTATCAACTTTGTCATATTCCTATATGAAACCATACCTATCATAGTCATTTTCTCTGTTCAGGTACATCATTATTTCAATTGTTCATACCATTAGATATTGAAACATTTGAAATTGTCATTCGTTCATTTTTGGGGCTTTGAATATCTTTTCGAATCAACCAACTCTCAATAAAAACTTGCATATTTTACATTCCAAACAACATTCAAATCTTATGATTGAAACAAAATTCCTTCTGAACTTGAACATTCAAAGTAAATAGTTGATGTAATTGAAATACCCTAGTAGACCAAACCCAAAACCCACCATCGTGAAGTACTCCGCATTCCAAAGTTATATTTGCACCTGGAATATTTCAGTATTTTGCATGTGATTCGTTCATGATATCAACACGCATAAGGTGTTGAGCCCTAGCCCTATAATGATTTTATTACCCATAGGGAAGGCGAATCATTCCGTCCCTAAACAGCCCACTTCGACGTGCCGCCTCTGGTCGGAATTTACGTAGAACGCGTCCGCGTGAACCAAGCACCGGGCATCTCTTTCCAAATCCGACTCTCCCTGTCACTCATCACCGAGTCTGTGTCTGTGGTGCATACGAGAGGCGAAAACGCGTGTGCTGTGCCGATCGCTCTGTAAATTCTGCAGAGAAAGTAGTGGTTTCCTCAGTGCTTACGACACATCGCAGGGTGCAAAGTGTACAGGGTAAAAATCAGACACACCCCAAAGTCCACACAGTGTGCGATGAAACATCCGAATTAGCGTCGTGCGTTTGTGTATTGTCGAGGGTGACCCGTTCTGTGGATCGTGATAAAGGCAAGTGCATGGGACACCCCTTCCGGTTCAAAAACAAAATTTCGTGCAGTGAATTGATGGAAACGGGTCTGCACAGACCCGACCTGCCGGGTTTCAAAAACAATCAAGCTGGAACTAATGGAACTAGAAAACATAGTCGCGAATACAGTCTATCTAAAAGCGAGAGAGGGTGAGTTCCGAGTTCAAACCGTACAAGGTTAAGGTTACTATGTTGCCTGATTTTTCTAGGTGGTTCCGATAATAACAAGGGAAAGAGCAAGAAGTGGAGGAAAATACTGCAGTTTCCGCACATCTCGCAGTGTATCGAACTTATCAACAAACTAGGCAAGTACATCTTCCGTTTAACCTCAATCTTCGCGATAACCGATTACGTCTATGCGTTTAGAATTTGTTATTCGTCGGAGGAAACGTCAGTTGCCGTCTGGATTGAGGTTAGAATGTTCCGAAAAAATTGTTTATTTACTCGGCGCTGATAAAACATTTACCGAACATAAATTCAGAACGGTTAATGAGTGTTTACAATAGTATTTACTTAGCTGGTTACTCGGGTCTAATATGCTATTACCACTGATTATTGTAGTGGTGAAGGTTGATGATTTTTGTAATTAAGTTCCCATTCAAGTACCTAGTTGTAGTCGGCTGTATTTTAAAATCAGTCTCTTGTTCGTGTTTTTTTTTTGCCGAAATCTACCCAGAAGAGTTGCTGCGTTAAACAGTTCCTTCTGAATGGGACACGTAACTTATTGGAGTAGGTATATTGGTTGAATAGAAATCCGCCCTTCTACACTGACTTGTATACTTTCCAAAATTATTTTTAATTTTTTGTGGTAGGTTGAACCCAAAAATATAAAGTAAGTTTTGCTCTCTTGTCAATGACTGTGATTATTTCTAATGAAAAAAATCAAACAAAAAAAAATCTCAATAGGTCAAAGGAACGTTGTTAAAATGTCAGTTCGAAATATTATATCAGGTTTATTCAAGTTATGCCGAGTTATGCTTGAAAAGAAGATTTTTCTTCTGTATGTACCTAGTCCAATATTTTCCGTACCTGAACTGAGAGTTGAGACCTGAAATGTACTGATTTTCTCTCCAAACTTCAATATGTAAGTATGACGTTTTGTGACAGACAATACATTGAAAGTGACGTTATTCTAGAGCCTCTTTTTTTTATTGAAAATGAATTTTCATCACTATTGTTATGTTGTACTTTCAACTGTCGCCACCACTAGAGTTACATCTCTGCTCAAGCAGTAAA
Source organism: Zygogramma bicolorata (assembly GCA_032362365.1). Lineage (NCBI taxonomy): Eukaryota > Metazoa > Arthropoda > Insecta > Coleoptera > Chrysomelidae > Zygogramma > Zygogramma bicolorata. Next base: position 3,597,007 of record JAVJAQ010003055.1, on the reverse strand, counting down.
AGTGACAGTTTCAAAGTTGAATGAAATGTGTACCTAGATAAGTATTTCATTGCATTTTCTACGTTTGAGAATGAATGATATGAAATTTGAATTTCAACTATCGGTTAAAATTCGATCGCAGTCGAGGTCGCAGTGATCATCTAAATTTCTACAAAAAATCCGAATTTAATTTTTGGCGGTCACCGAGGGGTGTATCACTTTGGAAATCTTGTGTACAAGATTCACTAGAAACCTTCTTGAAATCCATGTTGAAATCCAGATATCCCACCTGAAATCCATGAAGAAATCCTAAAATCCACTATAAATCCTGATTTGGTGTACAAATTTTACGGAAGTGAAACACCCCTCGGCGGCCACGTCTATTTTTGGAGTTACGAGTCAATTTTGTTGTAAAACTCCACAATTTTTTGCATCAAATTTCTGTCTTGAAAAGCACATAAAAATTTTTCTTTTCATCGAAACACCATACACGCCCTCATATACTCATTTTCATCATTTTTTAAGCGGAAAAAACATTATTCTTTCAATAAATTCACCTCTCCCCAATTTGTCACCAATTTGCCGCCCTATTTATTATTGTTGACAACTGCACATTTTATGTTAACTTTCGAAGAAGGTTGGATTTTTGGCAAAAACAAATATTATGTGTTACTAAAAACAGAAATTTGATGTAAACAAATGGTATCTCCGAAAATAGACGTGACCGCCGAAAATTCCATTTGGATTTTTTGTAGAGGAGAACGATTTACCGAGGGGTGTTTCACTTCCGTAGAATTTGTATATCAAATCAGGATTACTAGTGAGTTTCAGGATTTCTTCAAGGATTTCAGATTGGATTTCTATATCTCTACATGGTTTTCAACAAGATTTCTACTGAATTTCGTCCACCGGCTTTCCGAAGTGAAACATCCCTCGCCAATTACGTAAATTCCCCATTTTTTTTAAATTACTAAACTCACTGCGACCGGAGTTTCACAGACTTTTTTCTCCTGAAGATGCTAACTTTGATAGGGAAACGCGCATCGGGTGCAAATAATATCGGCGAGAATATCAGTTTGGTGTTAGTTAGAGTGAATGATCTCCAGAAAAACCCTCGGAAAAACCTTAACTTTTACACGATAGTTTCCATTCTCATCGTTTATTCCAATGAATCCCCAGTGGAATCCACACATCGAAACACGTATCGAGTGTTATCACTGTGGTGTTAGGATTATTGAAAAAGCTGAAGAAATCCAGAAATCTCAAGGTTAATCCAGAAATCCTAAGCTTCTCAAGACATCGTCTTCCAACTGAAATTTTGAAATTCCTTATGAAATCCACAAATTCGTGTGAAAATATCGAAATCATGGTGACCACAGCTACCTAATACGATGGTTATTATTCTTAAGTTTCAGTTGGATAGGCTCGGGAATAAATGAATTCAATTTTTTTTATCTCAAAATCAAAATAGCGATTAAACCGAGGGGGAAACAACTAGCTAAAATCTGTACAAGATTTAAAATCTTTCAAAGACTTAATACTGGGATTGAAAGACTTAAAATTAAATCTCAATGACTCAACACAACAAACATATTTTCCGACTTTAATCCTTTATCCATTTGATTGAGTTCTCCAAGTTTACTTCCAAATTGTAAATACATGTGTGTAATATATTATTCACTCCACTACTTATTCGGAACAAATCCGACAGGATTGTTGAAAATTATCAAATAAATGAAAAAGTATAATCTCGACCAATACCTTCTCTCCACCAACTTCCACAGAAGAAGAAAAATACGAATATCTGTTAGAGAAAAACAACTTTCGACGGCGAACATTGAACTGTCAATTGTCGATCAGTGTCCGTCGTGGTATTACTCAAGAAAGTAGTTGTTTTTGTCAGATATTCGCCCCCCTTTGTAAAGATTAGCGGGAAGAATGGTCTTTTTCATCGAAATAATAATAATAGCGTCTTCATTTATCCAAGTGAATACATATTATACATATTTGTGTTATTAATTGTTTTGTTTCCTGCACAAATAGGCGGAGTTCAACTTACAATAGTTTCTCGTGACAATTTCACATTAGAAAAATATTCAGTTGCTTTTTCACTCCACCTCGATAATTCTGTTTTCATCAACTTTTTTCATTCTCAACTATTCCAATCTCTCAAATTTTTTTAATCTTCACATTTCAGTACTTTCAGTTCCACCATTTTGAACTCACTCTTTGGTTTCGACTCTCAGTTATTCTATCTTCAATTATCAACTATTTCACGGCGATCTACTCAAATTTTTGAGTTTTCGTATATACCCAACGTCGAGCTAACGTCTATCATTCGTATTCAAATTTGAAATTATCTCAATTTTTCCAAGTTTCCGAAAATTATAACTCCACAGAAAATATCAACTCTATAATATCTTTTAGGTTTTCATTTCCCGTTTATCAATTTCAAAATACTTCTTTGTTTTCCATATATTTACGTTTTCATACGCAGGAATAGGCAGCGTCTCTCCAGAGTTCGCCATTGCCGAGGCCTTAGCATACGGTTTTATTTCAACTTCGACTTTCATTTGAGATTTGCACTGTGAAAATGAGGTCACTCACTGATGACATAAACACTAAGACTGAAAGACGACTTAACTCAAGTCTCGGAGATGACTTAAAGACTTAAAGATTGAAACGCATGACTTAAAGATTTAAACGCATGACTTAGAGACTTACATGCATGATTTAAAGACTTAAAGCATGACTTAAATTAAACGCATGACTCAAAGACTTAAAACGATGACTCAAAGACTTAAAATGATGACTTAAAGATTGACAAGAAGATTTAAAGACTGAAAATTGACTTAAATGACTTAAAATTTTTAGGTGTACAAGATTGAAAGATGTTTCCCCCTCGGATTAAACTTATTTGTAATTTCGAATGCAAGGTTATGACATTCTTGTCATTATTTCCTGCACTTGTTTCATAATATATTGCCTACCCGATTCAGTGTCATATTTTCTCGCCTATTGTAATGGATTTTCACAAATATCTATGGATAAGACCAGTAAACCAACATTACACCAAGGTCATAGATCTTGGAAAGAACGCTTCGAAAATAATCTCATCAATCAACACCTGTTCTTGTTATTCGAGAAATGATATAAGTACTTCATCATGAAATGTAATCAATCCCTCGTTGCATTTGTTATACTACTAGATTAGCTGGGAGCTTCTAATGAAATTCGAAATTCTATCTATTCCGTGTCCACAGTTCTGATTATTACTTGGAACACATGATCTCGGATCGATTATTGACCTTGCTTTTGATTTACTTATTTGATTTTTATATTCGCCGAATTATCGATAACTTCCTAGGTTACTGCATTCATACGTCATTGGTGAAATCCTGTGTTATAACTCCTAATGAACCATTAATTTTCGGGTAGTTGTGATCTCGGTTATGATTCAGGATCAATATTTAGAACGATTTAGAACGTCGCTTCGTAATGAGACAATTTTACCTCTCGAGATCAACATTCGAGAATGAAAATAGATTGAAAATAAATTGGCTTCGAGGGGGAAACAACTAGCTAAAATCTGTACAAGATTTAAAATCTTTCAAAGACTTGAAGACTTAAACGCATGACTTGAAGACTTAAACGCATGACTTAAAGACTTAAACGCATGACTTAAAGGCTTAAAAGTATGACTTAAAGACTTAAAACGATGACTTAAATGACCTAAAATTTTTAGGTGTACAAGATTGATAGAAGATGTTTCCCCCTCGATTGGCTTCTCCCACAGTGATATTAATAATTCTTTAGGATTCTAAAGTATTTCACAGGTTGATTCTCACTCATATTTATTAAAAAAAAGGCCCGATAAAAGGTCACATGAATGTACTCATGTGCTAAATTGTTTTCAACAGATCAAAAAAAAATCTGTAAAAGTTATTCCACACTCTCCAATTGTTGTGTACAAGTTAGTTTTTTGTGAATTCATTCGAAAAAATTGGGTCAGGAACGTTCGAAATAATTGTGTTCTATAAGTATTGGTTTTATTATGTTGGAATTCACCAAATTTATATATTACTGTAATTAAACAAAGTCTTGGCACATTCATAACTGAACAGCAAAAGCCTGAACGTATATCCGTGACCTCTGAGCTATTAACGTACCTATGTTTTTTAAATATACTCCATCTTATGTATGGTTGGATGGAAGAACACGAAACTTAGTAGATTCCTATAGTTCTCCAGTTCGTCTATTGAATCCTGCCGAGGGGGAAACAACCAGCTAAAATCTGTACAAGATTTAAAATCTTTCAAAGACTTAAACGCATGACCGAGCGCATGACTTAAAGACTTGAAGGCATGACTTAAAGACTCAAACGCATGACTCAAAGACTTAAAACGATGACTTAAATGACTTAAAATTTTTAGGTGTACAAGATTGAAAGAAGATGTTTCCCCCTCGAATCGTGCCCCCGATCCCGCATTTTGATAGTGGTTGTATTTTTCAAATGTATTTTTTCCTTATAAATGATGAGCGATGAGGTTGGAACCTCTGGTGTAAAAGTTGAAACTTCTCCTAGAGATCAATTACCCTAACACCAAACTGATATAGTGAATTGTAAAATTAGGAAAACACTTCGTAAATCTTCGACTCTTCGAAAAGATGAGAAAAATAAAAAGTTTATAGTAATCCCATGTGAGCCTCAATACACCAGAGGATTTCAACAGATATTCGATGGATATGAAAGTTGCATATAAAACTTCTTACAAATTACAACAGCTTCTTGGTAACCCAGAAGATAAATTAGTAAACTCAGAGAAGTCGGGAATTTACGAAGTCAGTTGTCGAAATTGCAACAACAAATACATCGGCCAGAGGCGACGAGCTATTGAAACCCGTTTCAAGGAGAATTTTGCACACATGAAATACGGAAGGGTAGAAAAATCCAGTGTCGCCCAACACACTGTAGACTATGACCACAAAATTGGAGAAAGCAATCTTAACTGATCATGACAAAAGACTACTCGATGCATGTGAGAGTCTAGAAATAGCAAAATGTAAAAACAGCATGAATGGTGACAAGGGATCTATCCCTTTCAGCCCGCTTTCCAATTTATTTGTGAGAAAGTAATCAGAATAATCAATAATAACAGATGACGGACCAATGAATTTGGCAGGTACTGCACTAGCTCATTATTGAGAAATTAATTAGAATAATTAGCAGTAACAAACAAAGTCCATAGTGGACCGAAAAAACCTTATGTATATGAACAACTAACCCTAGCTTTGGATTTAGTATCAATTTTTTCTCCTGAAGATGCTAACTTTCTTAGCGAAACGCGCGTCGAGTGCAAAAATATCAATTTGGTGTTAGGGTATTTGATCTCTAGGAAAAGTTTCAATATTTTTTCCTATCAATAGAAGCCATTATTTTTATGATTAATTACGTCGGCGCTATTGATTTCGAAATTACATACTACCTATTAGTGATTCGATTGTACCTACCTAAAACGTCGTGGAGAAATTTCAAATCCTGCTGCAAAGTTGTTTTTAGTACGTTTTTCATAAAATTTCATCCACCGGTGTTGAACTGTTGCATCAGTCGAAAATCCGGTGTACAAAATTCACCAGAAATCTTAGAAATCCATGTTTGAAATTCAGAAATCTTAACTGAAATCCAATGGAAATCCCGATTTGATGTACAGATTTTACGGAAGTGAAATCCCATCGATAAGAGCCTGACTTCCAAGTGTCAAATAAAATTTCTTATTGATCTACTTGAGATTCCACTCATGTTTCTTATTTGTCATAACTGATACCCAATGTAAATGAGTTAATTTGAAGAGTGCAAAGTGTCATTATATCAGTGGTTGTCCACATTACCAACAAGCTATATTTTTGCAAGCTTTTTGTAACAACAGTCAACTCTACCCAGAAATGTAAATATTCATACTTTTTCGACTTAGATGTTTCACGGAACCAATGAAATGGCCATTAAATAAAAATTCTTAGATTACTTAAGTCGTATTAGGAAATGCCAGGTAAATAATAATTAAGAACTTCTGAGTAAGTGAGTCTGTATCGAATCGAATATGCTTCCTATCTAAAAGCATTTCGATTTGCGATTTGGTTTTCGAGTTGAATTGTTTGAAAAAAATATTGTTCTCAATGGTGTTTCTTCAGAAGACACATAACTCATTATTGAAACCGTGCTGTCTTTTCATAATATTTTGATTTATAAGATCTCGAGCAAGAGGTTTTTTACCTTGTATATTTGCTTCATGAATTTGTAGTTTTTGTTTAGAATCTCAATATGAAGTGATTTTTTTTAAATATATGGGTTAATAAAGGACGAGTAAAATGTATACAAAATTAACAATAACAGCGGAAAACTTGAAAATATAAAGAGTGTCTTCCGAGGTTTCTTCTAGTTTGAAATAATCCAAACAGTCATACAACCGGAGATTGTCAGTAATTTGTGGAATAAAAAAAAGGGCCCAAAATGGTTCGAATATTACTGAACAATGACCACAATATGTACATTTCAATTGATGTACAATATTGTCAAATGTCAAATATTTTTGTATTTCAGAGTTGTCCATTTTCAGGTATCTCGACAACAACCGAACAACAACCCCCTTGCTTATTGGTTGTCACCGAGGTTGTCACTTGATTTTTCATAAACTTCAATACTTCTAGGATATCCGAATTCCAACTGAAATTTCCTCAGAAATTCCTGAATTCTATCAGGGATTCTAATCACCCTTACATCGAGCCTTACATCAAACTGATGTCACTAGCCCTCGCTGCGTGTTCCTCTAACACGATCAGAATTGCAGATTTAATCAAGAATTTTGAGTTTTCCGCATAGAGTTCAGGATTCACACTTGGATTTCTTATTTGTAGAAGTTTACAACAGAGACGGGCAAGTGAATATGCAGCAAATTCATAGGGAATGTCGGCGAATTGTTACTGATCGGATACTGAGCGATACCCCGCACGACAGAGTCTGTCTAGAAATCAATTCAAGCGGCTATAGGGTTAAAGTCGGGTGATCTTGCAGGCCACCAGACAGAGTCATGAGTTCCTATCCTATATTCAAATATCAACTGTGAGGTGTCATTGAATTCATAAAAATATGTAGATTCCCAAAACGTAATAACATACAGGGAGAAGTTGATAGAAGAGTGTTTGTGTCACCTGGTATCTAAACACAGATTTAGAACATCCCCGAGTGTTTTTATTTCCTCGTATTTAGGTGAGCACTCGAACGACCCACAAATTACTTACTTTTATATTAATTTTTGAAAATTCTTATTTTGCAACACATTAAAGTTTATTTTTCAACTCCCACTTCTAAATTCCATCAGTCCTTTCACCACGTCGCCATTCGAAGAATCCTCCTAAAGCAGTTTTTAATGCGAATATTACACCCTCAGGCCCTTGAAAACCACCACCCCATAATTCCGAACAGCCTTTACGGCTCCAAAACTCGCTCCAAAAGCACTTTTCGATGATTCAGTCGGAAGTTTTGTCGAGCTTGTATTTTTAATTTGAATTGAGGGATGAATATAACTGTTCCGGCTACCTAAAGAGGATTCGTTGTGTACATAAATAATTTGGGGTGGTTTTCATTGTATTTCGGTCTCTTTGAAGGATATTCTGCGAAAACAGTCCGAAAGGGTGAACTGGATATCGAACTTTTACCCGACTTTGAAGTTAATGTTCCTGGGGTGGTGACAGGAGCTGTGGAAAAGTAATTACTTGGTTCGTGGAAAAATTCGATTTCCCCAGCAGTTGGTGTTTTCATCAGAACTGGTGATTATGAGATCGTGATAGTCGAATTTCCTCAAACGCTTACGAGTGAGGTAGACAACTTGGTAGACATTATTTTGAAACTTTCTGTGCTGGTGTTGGTGAAAAATATTGTATTACACAAAATTATGTATACAAAGAAGTCACGCCGAAGTCTTGGAAGCCGAAACGTTGGGATTAGGGAATGTAATCCCGGGGTACGGAATTCCGGGACCTCGGACGGAAAAATCGGCCGGGATTGTGAATAGTCAATCCCGGGATTTTCGGGATCCAAAATAAGTATATTTTCTCTTCCAAAAATATTGATATGAAATTATTAATAAACATCGATACTGCGCTCAGCTTCGCTCACAAACTAAACTACCCCAGCAACAAAAAACAGATCATATGTCAGTGAGAAAATAGAACAGGTTCGTTACTATCTAGCGCGTAGTCTCATACGCCAACCTGAATATATTGATACGAAATCTCTTAAGGCCAGCCCTGTCGCTCGTAAACACAAAATAATATGAGGGGTCGAAGAGAGAACGTCATTTTCTAGTAAATCTCGGATTCGATACACATCATCGAGACCCATCTGGAAGATTCTTCTCGAAATTCTCCATAGGCCTACACAAGTATAACTACGGAGACGATTCGGGGTTTTAGCGGAGAGATTTACAGAGTTGAAAAATGAAACCCGTGATCAATCTCGGGATCCCGGAATTGGAATATTTTGATCCCGATGCACTGATCCCGGCCCGGGATTACATACCCTAGTTGGGTTATGGAAAAATCGCTTTTTCGTGATGAGATTTTCTGATGAATCAATAACAATGTAGTAATACTTGAATGTGGTGATTTTCCTTGCTGATTGGTATTGGTTCGGACTTCCATTGTCTATATTATTAACTCTATTGAAACCTGTTGCTATGGTAGAATTGAATAGGGAAAAATCTTATGAAATAACAAATCGAATAACGAAGCAATCAAATCCAAACAAAAAAGGTTGATATGGATTTTTGTTCGAACCGAGGGGGAAACCGCAAGGGAATTTTGGTGTACAGGTCGCAGGAATTAGTCGAGAATTACAGGAATTTTTCGGGCATTTGGGTATTAGAGGAATTGCAAGGGCATTACTCGGGAATTAGAGGAATTGCGTGGGCATTACTCGGGAATTAGAAGAATTGCAAGGGCATTACTTCGGGAATTAGAGGTATTATTTAGGAATTTCGAGATAATTGTAGGTATTTTTTGTTATCAAAATAGTGGGATTGATAACTGGAGGTGTCTGTTTTTTCACGAACCGGTATAAAAGCTTATCACCAAAAATCATATTATACTTTGTGAGCCTAGTTCACTGATATATGAATAGAAATTTTTGCAGTACAGAGGGTTATTTCACTACAATGTATGTATGGAAGATCAAAGTTGAAATCGTCCCCGTTCTTACTTCCATTCCATTATCATTTTTATTAACATAATTTTCATCTTGTTCCTGAGATAAATAGAGACTCATATCATTCTTTTATTGCTAATGCACCTCTAGAATTTGTTAATTATATTATTTATTCATTTATTCGTCCACACAAGCCGGTCGGCTCAATTATATAACGATATACGGATGTAATGTACTTTGATGAAGTACCTAACAGGGAGAAACATTTCTGAGCCAAAGATAAAATTATTTCAATGAACTTCAATATCTGATTCACCATTCAGGAATTTCACGGGAATGTTTTTTTTTTTTAGTGTCGTATTTATCAAATTCAAATTTATACTTTCGTCATCTCGAACATTATGAAACTGATTATCAAGTTAAATTCTTCAAAATGAATATCCCAGCATTCTGAAAGTGTTTCTGATCACTTCTGGAATAGAGACCCCTCCAAAAACCTCAGTTCCTATGGATATAAATACCTATTATAATGTATATGAAGCGGCAACTATTAGGGAAGAACGACCATCATGATAGAATATCACGTATTCAATGCTCCTTGAAAATACTGGTTCGGACAACTGTTTGCCAGCAATACGATAAAACCCGAAAACAGTCGAATTCGCGCGAAAGAGGCGAACTCATGAACTCAAAACTCAAGTTCGCACTTGTCAATCTGGAAATTTTTGCGAGATTTGTTGTTAAGAATATTTCAACTAGATTTGTGAATTATTGTGAGAATATCGATCACTGAAGGTGAATATTCTTCTTTCCGATTGATGTAGGGAAGATGTGTTTGTACTAAATTAGGCGAAAGAAATGGCTTTTTCGATAACTGGCACTCCCTAAATGATTTCTTCATGAAAGGTAGGTAGAGTTAGACGCATTCTCTCGTTCACAAGGCAAACAATAGGATCTGAATCAATTTTAATTACCTTTTGATGATTTTTCATATAAAACAGCTGTCCTAGAAGTTTCTCACAACATGCCTAGCTTGATAACGATTGACAGCGAAATCATTGCATAGGGCGTTAATCAAATGTTTGCAAAGTTGACAATCAAATATCGAAATGAGACTATATAGTTCATTGACGCCGATATTTTCAGCAATAATATTGCATTGAAGGACTTTGATCGAAGTCGATGGCATTTGGTATGAAGATAGGCACGACGAATCCCGACCCGAATAGCATTACGTTCTATAGTATTGAAGATTTTAAACGTGACTTCGAAGTATTTTTCTCATGAAGGAGTAGTATAAAGAAAAATATCAAAGGTATGAAGGAAAAAATAAAACGAATAATAATAATACGGGAAAGCCTATAGACCGCGGGCATGTGACGGCACACGCATCAGCCTGCTGGACAAACAAATCGTACTCATTTCCATAAATAACAATGGTAATTCAATGGGATTATGATTTCAATTCTGAGATACAAAATTCATGAATATACCGTTGCCTAAATCTGCCCTTCTAGTTGCTTGAATCCACAATTCACGTCTCTCAACAGCAAAAGGATTAATATTCTTTCTATTGTCGAAAATAGAAAGGAATCGATGGATTGAAACTTCACAATCACTCAAAATTGAGTTATTCCCGAGAGAAAATATTTTGAAATATGACACAAATGCACAAAAAGCCTCTTTAGATCGTTTTGTTTGTCCAGCAGGCTGGATTTACAACTGTCAGATTTACTGTCGTCTGGCAGATATGCCCGCGGTCTATTGAGATATTCGAGAAAATTCAAGTTATGAATGAAATGTTGGATAATAAATTTGAAGTGAGTGCATGGTTAAAAAAGTTGTTTGTGATTTTTTTTCCACTTCATCTTATTGGTCAAGATGACATAATAATGCCGCCATATTGAATCGGAGAAACATGGCTCCTAAGCCTAACATAAGTATGTTTTATCGTTGGAAAAGATAATGTTCTATCGAATGGAGCAGCAAAATATGCAGGATTTCAATAATAGTATATATTTTTCACTAGAAGTCGAGAAAATATGCTTTTTTTGGTGCGTACGCGACAAGTTTCCGTGGAAGGAGCTGTCGAAAAAGGAAAGTCGTGCCAGCACGGAATTTTGTAATTGACGATATTTCTCATTAAATCTACCTGAGAATCATATATTGTGAAGAAACATTTTTTTCGTGCATCTAGCACCATAGAGGTGGGAAAAGTAATAAAGTTTCCCACTGCTCCTGGCTTCCTTACTTTTTCTTCAAAAGCTGCGGATCCGTTTATCGCTTCAAATATTTTCGAGTAGGAGCCATTGACAAAGCTCACAATGAGGATTTCCACAATGTTTTTTTAATGACGTAATGAATAGCCATCATTTCATTGAGGAAAGATGAGAAAAATTAGATTTCATTAGGAATTCGTGAAAACTTACAAGGAATTTCGAAGGAATTAGTCGGGTATTACAGGCATTACTAGGGAATTTTCGGGGAATTAGAGGTATTATGGGGGAATTACATAGGTATTAGATGTATTACACGGGAATTTCTGGGGTATTACAGGCATTACAAGGGAATTAGAGGCATTACTCGGGCATTAGAGGCATTGTTTGGGGAATCAGAGGTATTACTTCTGGTCTTCAGGGGAATTAGTGTACAACATTTCTCCTGCGGTTTACCCCTCGGTTCGAACGGTAAAATTAAAGGTATGAATGATCAAAGACGAGATCAAAGATTATAATAGTGTTGTGACAAAAAAAAACGAGATATCAAATATGGTATAGCAATCGCTCGAGCAATCGTCATCCGAAGTCGATTGCGATACCAGTGATCGAAACGTCGTGAATACACCTAACTTGAAACATGAGGCGTTTTCTGGCGCTCTTGTATTCAAAACTTATTCGTCTCTCCATCTCTCTCTAAATATTTGGCTGGCCGTAATTGAGAGAGATGGAGAGAGATGAATACATGAGCGCCAGAAAACACCTATGGTTTCAACATTGTATATGTAATATACACTACAATATAAATTCACCTTGACAGCAACCTGACAGTCCCTAGAGAGGTGCTAGCAATTGACCATCGATGAATATAGATTCAATGGCGTCGGCCAGAATCGTTGCTTCAATGTTATGATTTTTGTAATATTGATCCTTTATTTAGTCCAAGACTAATGCGTACATGTACAAAAAAAACACATAAAGATAAAAGATATCACAAGTAGCTAAAATAGCAAGTACATGAAATAAACTCAACTAAAATACATTGGCCACAAACAGACACCAAGAAACATAGTCAAAAAAATAAAAAACAATGAATACCAAATAAATTTTTTTTGGTCAATAATAAAATTAAGTTTTGATTGATCAAAGAAAATAATGTTGTTACAAAAACTCGATATATCGAATATGAAACATTAGTAAAAAAATTCGAATTAAGAAATAAATGACTGGAGAAATAAATGAAATAGCATGAATAAATGTTGAAAACATGTTTCAAGTTTAGTGTACTCACGACGTTTCCATTGCTGGTATCCGTAATCGTCTTCGGGTGATGACTGACAATATCACGAGGTATGGTCAGTTAAAAAGACCCGATTTCCCTATTGTGGGAGAAGGGGCGGTACTAACAATGAGGCGCACGGGTGCTACTACTAGAAGTATGCTGATCGATCTTCAGCGGGAAATGGATGTATTGGCGCGAGATTCTCCCCCATCGAACAGAAGTCGGTCCATGCCTTGGATAAGCGGTCTCCACACTTTTCGGATCTCCACGCTGGAATGACTGAATGCGTCGTTGTTGAGGACGTAGACGGTTTCCTTGAATTTTCTCTTGAACCAGCGCTTCTCCTTGTGTATGACCTCGGCTTCAGACCATTGAATGCTGTGATGGTTTCCCAAACATGCTCCGCTATTCCTGATTTCGTTGCTTTCGCTCGTTGGGTGTTTTTCTTGTGTTCGCCCATTCTAACTTCCAATGGTCTTCTGGTTCCTCCGATGTAGGATTTGCCAAACACGCATGGTATTCGGCAAACGCATGGTTACCCCTGTATATGCAGCATCGAAATGAAACCTTTCATTTTAGGTATTTTATTATTATTTATATATATATATATATATATATATATATATATATATATATATATATATATATATATATATATATATATATATATATATATATATATATAGATCCTTTATTTAGTCCAAGACTAATGCGTACATGTACAAAAAAAACACATAAAGATAAAAGATATCACAAGTAGCTAAAATAGCAAGTACATGAAATAAACTCAACTAAAATACATTGGCCACAAACAGACACCAAGAAACATAGTCAAAAAAATAAAACACAATGAATACCACTGTCAAGGGTTGCAGTCAGCCAGCATGAGGTTCTTCAATTTTACCTTGAATACAGGTAGCGTATTGGAATTTTTCACTTCATCTGGGAGGTCATTAATATGACTCAATCCCTTGAAAAAAACTGAATTTTGTGATTTCTTTGATTTAACATGCTCAATAAATAAATTATTTCTAGATCGGGTGTTATAATTATGATGTTCAGAAACGGAAGATATTTTTTCTCTCAAATACAACGGGGCATCGCCTGTTCTTATTTTGAAAATGAAAACCATTGTTTGGTATAAGAACATCCTATCAACTGGAAGCCATTTCAAAGAGCTTAACATTTCATGGATGTGCGTTCGTTTAGGGCAGCATAATATAGTTCTCATTGCCCGATTCTGGAGTTTTTGTAAACGTAATGAATACTTATAATTTATAATGTACCTAACTATTGAATGGACATTATTGTTGCGTGAACTGTGAATACACAATTAGTATATCGAGTTTGACTAATCTCAATTGTTTTGTCAGTCTATGTTTGAATATTGTATCTATAAAAAGTGCTCATGAATTTGCGGTAACTTTTTTAGTGAAATGAAGAAATAACGATAATTAACGTTCATTTGAAAATGTGACAATAAGTAAGTACTTATAATACATCACTTTTTTTTTATTCGCTTTATTTCTTATGAATAGTTAGTTGGTTACCTATCAGTCCAGTTTTTATAAACATAGTAGAAGCAATTGATAATTGCATCGGTAAATCTTACAGGATTCACGGGTTTGACGGTTCATTGACAGCCGTGCTGAAGGAAGGAAGGAAATTCTCGCACGAGTGAGAATAAAGGTCATTTTCCATAGGAGTAGAGAGTGCGATGTATGTGTTACTTTCCTATTTGGTCGTTGGAAAATAAGTTTTCCATACGCTGTTACTTTTTGGCGGTCACTATGTATGTTTGGAGAATTATTTTTTGTCTTTTTTTTGTAGTAAAATAAAAAAATACAAACACTCTCTTGAGTACGTGTATAACATTCAAAGACGTTTGATTCGTTCACAAATAGGAAGAAAAAGTCCATCTCAAGCAGCTACTCTCCTGTCTATATGGCAACGACGGGCACTGGGTTTCATAGAAACTTTTTGTTGCTCAATTCGTAAACCAAGCATATGAAAATTGAATGAAATAGATAGCAAACATAGGAATATCTACACAAAGCAAAACTGGGAGCTATTTGTAGGAAATATCTCACCCACCGGCTTAGTAAGTATTCCATTCCAACCCATACAAGATCTCGTTTCGTTCAGAGAAAATTGGCTCCCGAGCTCTGCAGAGGGGAAGAGGGCAAGTTACAGAAATTTCAATTGAAACTGATGACAGACTTGTCACGAATTGAATATTTCGGAATTGAATGAAGATTTTAGTGAAAGTTTTCAGTAATTTGTCCTCTTTTCCTCTACAGAGCTTATGAGATAGTTTGAATATCTACACAAAGCAAATTAGAGAGCTATTTGTAGACAAAATCTTACTCACCAGGATAATATTTCATTCCAACCTAAAAAAGATCTAGTTTCGCTCAGAAAAAATCATCTCCTGAGCTCTTCAGTGGGCAAGAGTGCAGGTACTTGAATTTCTGAAAACTTTCACTAGAATCTTCATACAAAATATTCAGCTAGTGACAAGTCTGTTATCAGTAAGGTGGCTATATACTGGTGTTTTCACTTCATATTAAAGATTGTCAGCAAATCAGACGACCGATTTGGCCTACTTGATCAAGAATTGATGACGTAGACCGTAGTGATAATTCAAAAAACTCGCCAGGTATCGCAACTCTCGCAGTTGAGATGACAGTCATGTGCACGTCCTGTGTTGCCAAGTGGCTATGTCGTTGCGAATTCTGATCTATGTGCTGAAAAAATTAGTTGATTGTTGATATTTTCATTTGAGCAATATAATATTGTGATCCCAATTCAAAAGCTCGGTTTAGAAGTAGTATCACAATTCAGCCGAATATTATTCACGTTAATGCGTGTGAGTGGATAGGAGTGAGAATTGCGATCAAATTTGATGGATATGTAAAGTGAGAAAATGCCATTTTCTCTGGCGAGTGGAATCTAATTATTTTTATAATTGTCTGGGTTGAACTGAAAATATCTAAAACAAATATCACTGCATTTATAGAATATACTAGAACGTGAGATTACTCTTGGAGGTAGGTCATTGAAGATGAAGTTTGTTTTCATCAAACATCAGATTGATCTCGCGTTCTATTCTCTGTTCTAACCAAAGGTGATCTGTATTGGCAAACAACTTGTTTCATGGATCAAGTGATCTTGTCAATTTTTAGGAATTTCAACCACAAGCGCACCCTTGAGGCGTAATTTTGAACAACTACACCCTGTCTACAGGTTTGTCTGAAAGAATATCGCAACACTGAAAGCACCAGTATATAGCCATCTTAAGCCTATGTATTGTTAATTTCAAATCTCGCATCAAACGAATCTCTCGATGACCTCGTGCCGACGTCGCTGTAACTTCTTTTGTCAGCGCACCGCTCGCCGTACAACAATTTCGGCCTCTAGTCTCGTTATCCGCATTCGTCGTCGTCGTCGAAAAGATCGATAACCTCCTTGATTACTCTTTTGATCCTTCTTGTCCTCGCCCACAACCCGAATCCGGTAATGAGCTAATTTCGCGAATGCGGACTTTTTGTTCTCGTTGATTGCTTCGTTCGATTTATACGCAGGACGTACAGCAGGAAATACGAGGGGATGGGCAGGACGAAGGAGACGGTGCCGTTTTGGGGCGGGCGTATTCGTTAGCTGTCGATATACTATCGGCGTGATTGAAATAGTTGGCACCTTTTTTAGTTTCATCTTTTCTATATTAGGAACTAGCTGACTTGTGCCCACTTCGTTGGGCGTTATTTAGTTTTTTCCACTCCCACCTGTAAATATGCTCATTTCTTTATATAATAAACGATGAGTTTTGGAACCTTTGGTGAAAAAGTTGAAAACTTTCCTAGAGATCAATTACCCTAACACCAAACTGATATTTTTGCACTCGACGCGCGTTTCGCTAACAAGGTTAGCATCTTCAGGAGAAGAAAATTGATACTAAATCTAGAGCTGAGGTTAGTTATTTATATACCTAAAGTTTTCCGGTCCGATATGGACTTCGTTTGTTACTGTTAATTATTCTAATTAATTTCTCGGTAATGAACTGACTACCTGCAAGTTCCGTCATCTGTTAGTATTGATTTCTGATTACTTCCTCAATAATAAATTGAAAAGCGGGCTAAAAGGGATAGGTCCCTTGTCACCATTCATGCTGTTTTTACATTTTGCTATTTCTAGACTCTCACATGCATCGAGTAGTCTTGTGTCATGCACATGCTTGATCAGTTTCGGATTGCTTTCACCAATTTTGTGGTCATTGTGTAGAGCGTGTTGGGCGACACTGTATTTTTCTACCCTTCCGTATTTTATATGTGCAAAATGCTCTTTGAAACGGGTTTTAATAGCTCGTCGGCTCTGGCCGATGTACTTGTTATTGCAATCTTGACAACTGATCTCGTAAATTCCCGACTTCTCTGAGTTTTCTAGTTTATCTTTTGGGTTACCAAGAAGCTGCTGTAATTTGTAAGAAGTTTTATATGCAACTTTCATATTTACTTTGTCAAAAATCTGTTGGAGTCATCTAGTGTATTGAGGTTCATATGGGATTACTATAAACTTTTCGTTTATCTCATCTATTTTAAAAGTCGAAGATTTACGAAGTGTTTCCCTAAATTTACATTTTCTAATTATCTTATCAACTATCTCTGGGTTAAAACCGTTCACTTCAGCTACGTGCCTAATCACTCTCCTTTCATTGTCGTACTTATCTTTTTTCAAAGGAAAAGTTATTAACCTATGGACAAGAAATTGCAGTGCCGCCATTTTATGCTGTGGACAATGATTTGAGTCATTTGGAATGTATCTGAAGGTGTTCGTGTCTTTCCTGTAAATGAAACTGGGAGCTATTTGTAGGAAATATCTCACCCACCGGCTTAGTAAGTATTCCATTCCAACCCATACAAGATCTCGTTTCGTTCAGAGAAAATTGGCTCCCGAGCTCTGCAGAGGGGAAGAGGGCAAGTTACAGAAATTTCAATTGAAACTGATGACAGACTTGTCACGAATTGAATATTTCGGAATTGAATGAAGATTTTAGTGAAAGTTTTCAGTAATTTGTCCTCTTTTCCTCTACAGAGCTTATGAGATAGTTTGAATATCTACACAAAGCAAATTAGAGAGCTATTTGTAGACAAAATCTTACTCACCAGGATAATATTTCATTCCAACCTAAAAAAGATCTAGTTTCGCTCAGAAAAAATCATCTCCTGAGCTCTTCAGTGGGCAAGAGTGCAGGTACTTGAATTTCTGAAAACTTTCACTAGAATCTTCATACAAAATATTCAGCTAGTGACAAGTCTGTTATCAGTAAGGTGGCTATATACTGGTGTTTTCACTTCATATTAAAGATTGTCAGCAAATCAGACGACCGATTTGGCCTACTTGATCAAGAATTGATGACGTAGACCGTAGTGATAATTCAAAAAACTCGCCAGGTATCGCAACTCTCGCAGTTGAGATGACAGTCATGTGCACGTCCTGTGTTGCCAAGTGGCTATGTCGTTGCGAATTCTGATCTATGTGCTGAAAAAATTAGTTGATTGTTGATATTTTCATTTGAGCAATATAATATTGTGATCCCAATTCAAAAGCTCGGTTTAGAAGTAGTATCACAATTCAGCCGAATATTATTCACGTTAATGCGTGTGAGTGGATAGGAGTGAGAATTGCGATCAAATTTGATGGATATGTAAAGTGAGAAAATGCCATTTTCTCTGGCGAGTGGAATCTAATTATTTTTATAATTGTCTGGGTTGAACTGAAAATATCTAAAACAAATATCACTGCATTTATAGAATATACTAGAACGTGAGATTACTCTTGGAGGTAGGTCATTGAAGATGAAGTTTGTTTTCATCAAACATCAGATTGATCTCGCGTTCTATTCTCTGTTCTAACCAAAGGTGATCTGTATTGGCAAACAACTTGTTTCATGGATCAAGTGATCTTGTCAATTTTTAGGAATTTCAACCACAAGCGCACCCTTGAGGCGTAATTTTGAACAACTACACCCTGTCTACAGGTTTGTCTGAAAGAATATCGCAACACTGAAAGCACCAGTATATAGCCATCTTAAGCCTATGTATTGTTAATTTCAAATCTCGCATCAAACGAATCTCTCGATGACCTCGTGCCGACGTCGCTGTAACTTCTTTTGTCAGCGCACCGCTCGCCGTACAACAATTTCGGCCTCTAGTCTCGTTATCCGCATTCGTCGTCGTCGTCGAAAAGATCGATAACCTCCTTGATTACTCTTTTGATCCTTCTTGTCCTCGCCCACAACCCGAATCCGGTAATGAGCTAATTTCGCGAATGCGGACTTTTTGTTCTCGTTGATTGCTTCGTTCGATTTATACGCAGGACGTACAGCAGGAAATACGAGGGGATGGGCAGGACGAAGGAGACGGTGCCGTTTTGGGGCGGGCGTATTCGTTAGCTGTCGATATACTATCGGCGTGATTGAAATAGTTGGCACCTTTTTTAGTTTCATCTTTTCTATATTAGGAACTAGCTGACTTGTGCCCACTTCGTTGGGCGTTATTTAGTTTTTTCCACTCCCACCTGTAAATATGCTCATTTCTTTATATAATAAACGATGAGTTTTGGAACCTTTGGTGAAAAAGTTGAAAACTTTCCTAGAGATCAATTACCCTAACACCAAACTGATATTTTTGCACTCGACGCGCGTTTCGCTAACAAGGTTAGCATCTTCAGGAGAAGAAAATTGATACTAAATCTAGAGCTGAGGTTAGTTATTTATATACCTAAAGTTTTCCGGTCCGATATGGACTTCGTTTGTTACTGTTAATTATTCTAATTAATTTCTCGGTAATGAACTGACTACCTGCAAGTTCCGTCATCTGTTAGTATTGATTTCTGATTACTTCCTCAATAATAAATTGAAAAGCGGGCTAAAAGGGATAGGTCCCTTGTCACCATTCATGCTGTTTTTACATTTTGCTATTTCTAGACTCTCACATGCATCGAGTAGTCTTGTGTCATGCACATGCTTGATCAGTTTCGGATTGCTTTCACCAATTTTGTGGTCATTGTGTAGAGCGTGTTGGGCGACACTGGATTTTTCTACCCTTCCGTATTTTATATGTGCAAAATGCTCTTTGAAACGGGTTTTAATAGCTCGTCGGCTCTGGCCGATGTACTTGTTATTGCAATCTTGACAACTGATCTCGTAAATTCCCGACTTCTCTGAGTTTTCTAGTTTATCTTTTGGGTTACCAAGAAGCTGCTGTAATTTGTAAGAAGTTTTATATGCAACTTTCATATTTACTTTGTCAAAAATCTGTTGGAGTCATCTAGTGTATTGAGGTTCATATGGGATTACTATAAACTTTTCGTTTATCTCATCTTTTTTAAAAGTCGAAGATTTACGAAGTGTTTCCCTAAATTTACATTTTCTAATTATCTTATCAACTATCTCTGGGTTAAAACCGTTCACTTCAGCTACGTGCCTAATCACTCTCCTTTCATTGTCGTACTTATCTTTTTTCAAAGGAAAAGTTATTAACCTATGGACAAGAAATTGCAGTGCCGCCATTTTATGCTGTGGACAATGATTTGAGTCATTTGGAATGTATCTGAAGGTGTTCGTGTCTTTCCTGTAAATGAGATGAGATAAACGAAAAGTTTATAGTAATCCCATATGAACCTCAATACACTAGAGGACTCCAACAGATTTTTGACAAAGTAAATATGAAAGTTGCATATAAAACTTCTTACAAATTACAGCAGCTTCTTGGTAACCCAAAAGATAAACTAGAAAACTCAGAGAAGTCGGGAATTTACGAGATCAGTTGTCAAGATTGCAATAACAAGTACATCGGCCAGAGCCGACGAGCTATTAAAACCCGTTTCAAAGAGCATTTTGCACATATAAAATACGGAAGGGTAGAAAAATCCAGTGTCGCCTTACACGTTCTAGATAATGATCACAAAATTGGTGAATTTTAAACTGATCAAGCATGTGCATGACACAAGACTACTCGATGCATGTGAGAGTCTAGAAATAGCAAAATGTAAAAACAGCATGAATGGTGACAAGGGACCTATCCCTTTTAGCCCGCTTTTCAATTTATTATTGAGGAAGTAATCAGAAATCAATACTAACAGATGACGGAACTTGCAGGTAGTCAGTTCATTACCGAGAAATTAATTAGAATAATTAACAGTAACAAACGAAGTCCATATCGGAGGGGAAAACTTTAGGTATATAAATAACTAACCTCAGCTCTAGAGTTAGTATCAATTTTCTTTTCCTGAAGATGCTAACCTTGTTAGCGAAACGCGCGTCGAGTGCAAAAATATCAGTTTGGTGTTAGGGTAATTGATCTCTAGGAAAGTTTTCATTTCTTTATAGTTTACTGAACGGATAAGTAGGCGATTCCAGTCAACTGAATCGTTATGCTTTTATTATCACACAAGGTAAGATATAAATTCCACCAATCACATCGTAGAAACGTCACAATTCTGATCTGTATACCTACAAACACGAAATCCAAGTTGTTTCAGTCAAGCATAAAAAATTGTACTCATATCAGAAATAGTTTTTTGTTTATTTAGTCGAGTTTGAATTGTTACAATTTATGTTTTTTTTGTGGAATTGAAGGACTCACATCTACTCCGAGAGGTGTTTCAGTTCCGTGGAATTTGTACACCAAATTAGGGTTTCTGGATTTCAACATGGATTTCATAAAGATTTCTAGTGAGTTTTGTACACCGGATTTCCGTAGTGAAACACCCTTCGATCTACTCTTCACATCAATGATTATTAACAGAAATCGTTCAGTCCAAATAGTCAAGTGCCTAGTTGGTTGAAGCGTGCGCCCTCTGAGACAATCCTACTTATAGTTGTTGGTTCGAGCCTCACCAACACCTAACATTTTTTGTCCATTTTTTAACTTGACATTACTGAGTTAATTAAGTTTGTTTCCTTTGAGTTTTTCATAAATATCGAAAAAGTTCACTACATCTGAAGTTGATTATCAACATGATACCTACTCGAAATAGAATCCTGAAATATTTACCTGGTCGAAGAAAAAATGAACTGTATAACTCGATTGGATATTGGCCACATCGCCCTCGAAAGTTTGAGCACTACGGCATCGTGCTCAAACTTCGTCCCCGTGCGCAGTGGCGTAACTAAGGTAGGCTAAGCCCTTTGGCAAACATAGGCTATTCGCCCCTCTCATAGGCAATATTGGCAAAAAATAGTTTAAATTCTACATAGTCTTTTTAGAGAAGGATTGATCGTAGGTGGAATCACTATATATATATATATATATATATATATATATATTTATATATATATATATACATATATATCGGCTTTTTACCCCCACAAATAAAAAACCAAAAAAAAACAAAAATAATTCAAATTCAAATAACAGGCCCTTACTTGCTCTAAACCACTTAGTCTCCTACTGCTCATTGAGTTTCATGAATAATTCTTGATCAGCTTCAGAAAGAAAGAGAACGTTCATTAGTTGAAACTCTTACTCTGGCAATGTTGAAAACATTAGAAAAGCTGTACTTGAATCAGGTAAACTACTAGCTACTTATTTATTTTCTATGAAAAAATATTCAGCTGATTCCTTTACTTTTACAATTTTTCTATTTCTCATTTCTTCCTTCATAGTGTTACTAAAGCACTTAAATTCAGTGATTGTCATAAAACTTAGAGGCAGACTCCTATAATTGTTCATCAGACATTTTAACCAGATTATCTGATCTCAAAAAACTAAAGATATATGAACATACTTTGAAATATTTCATGTAATTAATTGTACAATCAAAATAGCTCCATCAACAGTCTGTGACTGACAGATAAACGAAGAAAAGACAGCCGCAGCTGTTAAGTTACACACACTCCTTACTTTTCACAATTTCAGGTATTCTTTTGTTTTGTTATTAAATGCCTTTTGTTGCGCCCCCTTCTGCACTGCGCCCCTTGGCGCCGCCAAGGTTGCCAAGGCGTTATTTACGCCACTGCCCGTGCGATATGGCCATCATATCCACTCTTGTACAAGAACAGAACTCTCTTGCAAGTATCTTATTTATAATCAATTTCATATATAGTGTATTCTTTCGATATTTATAAAAAACTCAGAAGAAATAAACTTCATTGAATTCAATATTCGGCGATACAAATTGAACCAGTGATGCCAAATTGAAAAGAGCCAAAGAAAGGTCGGTTTGGCCACTTGGACTGTATAATTTCAGTAGATTATATTGGTTTGAAGAGAAGATATAAGTCCTCCTATCCCACAAAGAAAAAACATCAATTGTGACAATCATAACTCAATAAACTAAAAATTATTTCAGATATCAGTACGTTTATTTAAGCTTGAATGAAACAAATTGGGTTTCGTGTTTGTAAGTAAACAGATCAGAATTGTGACAAATCAGAATTTCTACAAAGTTTTTCCTGATAACCAAGTATTTTGTACTCTGTGATTGGTGGAATTTATATCCTACCTTGTGTGAATATAAAATCACATCCATTCACTTGACTGGAATCGCCTACATATCCGTTAAGTGAGCTATAAAGAAATCAACATATTTACGGGCGGGGGTAGAAAAACTATTATTGTGATGCAATTATATTGTGTAGTTCTTAGTATGTGCTTTGTGTTATCAGGTTCAACACAGCTCTGACTTCTGGGCCCTCTCGAAAATGTAAACTTCTTTACCCCATTAGTCTTCCATCAATTATGTTAAAGAATATTTATGTTGATTGTAGATTGAATCAAGGCATCACGTTGTCCCATACA
Source organism: Zygogramma bicolorata (assembly GCA_032362365.1). Lineage (NCBI taxonomy): Eukaryota > Metazoa > Arthropoda > Insecta > Coleoptera > Chrysomelidae > Zygogramma > Zygogramma bicolorata. Next base: position 3,573,529 of record JAVJAQ010003055.1, on the reverse strand, counting down.
AAATTTGCCCCCGTTTTTCACCCCGCTAGGGGTGAAATTTTGGAAAACGCTTTCTTATCGGATGCCAACGTCATACAAAGTATACACCCTCTGAGTTTCAGGTCTCTACGATCAGCGGTTTAGGCCACTATTTCAGATTTTAACGGAATATACCAGAAACTTTTGAGAAGGCGTATGCCAAGTATTTGAATCATCTAAGATATACCAAAATGGAATGGAAGTACCACCTGGGGCCTGTTTCATAAAAGTACAAGTCTTGTAGCTACAATAGAAAGACAATGTAGGTACAGGTAAAAAACGAGTAAAAAACAATTATTTATCGTGGTGGTTATTTGTGTTTCTCTTGTAGCTACAAGACTGAAAGACTGATGAAGTATATCTAAATCAGACATACATCTATAAATCTAACAACACTGCGGAAGGGTCAACTGCTATTATATCTGATCTGATAGATTCGCAGTATTTTATTTCCTTTATATCCAAAGATGAATTATTGAGCAGTACACATCAAGAGCAAATTGAATGATTATACGTCACTGGCAGAGGGTTGCAAGCAAGATGAACTGCGAATTTTTGTACAGTTACTTTGATAACGTTCACATCCAAGTATGATATCTTAAAAATTTAAAACTTCACCATTAGGAAAGAGAGTTTGTGGCTGTGCATGTTCTTCTATCACTTTATAACCTCAAGCAAATTCAGGTTCATTATTAAGGAAAGTTTGGGCACTCTTGACTCTTTCGAAAAATTATCAACTACATATCCCCATCCGTATTTAGTTGGAGTGTCTTTCAAAGAATATTTCCCTCATATATAAAATGTCCCATAAGAGCAATGCAATTATCGAAAACTTACAGCGGTAATTGCATTGTATCAAGTCACCATAACAACACATTTGAAACCGTATCGCTAGACGTCAGGAAACAACACAAATAAATGTCAGATAGACTTCAAAAATAGAAAAACATTTCGCATTTTGATGAGTGCTCCATACAATCTATAGAGGAAAGTATAAATGAACAAAAAATAACATTTCCTTGAGAATTTCTTTATTCGTGAAATATTCCAATGAATTACATTCGTGCATAAAAATGACCAGATAATTTTTCATTCAAGCGTGATATCTTATACAAATTGCATTCGGTTATTTTCATATTTTGTGAAAGAGCCCTCGTCCTTCGGACTCTGGCACTTTCGCCAAAATATGAGAATAAACTTGCAATTTTTAGATATCACGCTTTCTTGCAAAATTATCGGTAATTTTTATGCACTCGTGCAATTATAACCGAGAATAACTAACCTCCGTTTCGTGACTTCTGGTGTTTGTAGTAATTCATTAAAATCTGATTCTTCATTTCCATTTTTGTTATCGTTGCAGTGCAATATATACGCAAACATACATATAGAACATATAGAAAACATGAGACGTTTTCGGTGTATTATATTTATTTTAAGTCATATAATAAACAAATATTTTGGAAATTTTTCAACTTCAACTTAGTAAATTTACGTTACGTGAATCCTAAATAAGAGTGCAACCAAAAATATATGCATATAGTCAATTAATTATCGAATCAAGATTAAAAAAGACTTCGTTCATCACCTAAGTATGTGGTTGGAAATCTTCAATGACGTTCGATTGTCGTCAGAGTTGTCACAATTTAGTATCCAGTCGATTTTTTTGCGGTAATGCGGTCTAGCTATCTTATCGCAAAATACTTTTCCCATGCACTTCGGCTGTGTTATCGCTTTCGACGTTTGTTTTTCCGGCAGCTGAGGCTTTTCGGGATTTGTGAATTTTTTTTTCAAAATTATCGGAGGGGTTTTGGTCGAGGTTTTATTTCATTACCGATTTCCGTAACTATTGAATATTTTTCCCGGAAGCCATTAAGAGATGTTCTCTTTTTTTCTGAACATTTTGCCCGTGTATGCCCGAAAAAAATCGTTGCAATTTTGCGAGTGATTTCATAATATACCAAAACTCGGACCAAAGCATAGATAAGTATTTGAAAAAACAATATATGAGGTACAGTTGTTAATTTACAAGGTTGTTTCTGGTAGCCAAGTATTGTTCTCTGTGGTTCGTGGAATTCATATACAACCTCGTGTAGACATGAAATAATAAAAATTCATTTGACTGAAATCACCTAAATATTTATCCGTTTACTTAGCTATAAAGAAAAAAGCCTATTTACGGGTGGGAGTAGAAAATTCATTCATTATTTTCCATTGATGAATCTTAAATAATTTGAAAGAGAAAAATCAGTTCTGTTAACAAAAATACTACAATATTCACCCAAGAAAGTGTAGCCAGTGAATTGTTTTGACAGTTAAGAAAAATTGTGATGACTGAACTTCCAATTATTTTCAAAGGAAGAAATCTAATAGTGGATACACGCAAGCCAAGTGAAAAAATGTCCTCCTTTAGAAGAGACAGTTTACAAACGAAAATGAAGAACAGACTATTGTTCTAGTGCTCTACTATATATACGAATGGAGCATTTCTAGGTATGAATCATATAACTTTAGCCTCGACTTTAGCTACCTCTATTCATTTACAATATACTAAAGGCGGGGTAATAAAATGGTGCGCCAATGATATCGATTTGAATTTATAGCTAATGGGTTATTAAATTTCAAGTATAACTGTCATTATGCATATTGGTATTAATCCAATTTAATCTAATAACCGAAAAAAGGGGAACGTTTTATCAATCCATACAATTATCATGAAGTTGATATATGTCAGAATTAAAAGACTTTAGACGAGGAATTTACCAGACAATCAAGACGAGATTGGAATAATTGAGAAATAGAGAGGACATTAGTAGAAATATTCTATCATCATTTTGTTCATATTATAATCCGCTCTTTGAAAAGAAAAATGCAACGTCCGAACTTGAACCAGACAAAAATACAGGTGTAGTCAGTGAAAAAACATTCAATAGAGACCAAACTTTTTGAATGCCATTTTTAGCAACTTTATTTATTTATTTTGTGGGCAGAAGTTTTGAGTAGGTTCAATCCATAAAAATCTATCTCAAACGGTTACATCGTACAATCTGTTACCGGAATGTCAACTTATTAAGTACGAACTTTTTCGAAAATGTTTGTTGTTTTTACTGGAAAAGTTTTATAATTTTTCCATGTGCCAATTGATGAGGTGAAAGGATTATTTTCTCTGAACGAATCAAGCTTTTCTGGGTTTGAGAATGAAACGTTATCATGATCTAAGATCGAAGCATTGGTTTGCAATGTAATCTCTATTTGTGTAGTAAGATCTCATAAAATTTGTTCCGAAGTTTGCTGGGTTTGTAACCTGCCACAATCTGAAAAAATAAGAATGAATATTGAGGATTCTTTCATAAAAAGTTATCCAAATGGCCCAAAGGTGTGGTGGAGATATATTGATGATGTTTTTGCTATATGGAGTCATGGTCAAAATGAACTTGACACATTTTTGGAACATATTCACAAACAAGAACCAACAATAAAATTCACATTAGAAACAGAAAATAACAATGAACTTTCATTTCTAGATCTAATGATCAACATCTAGATCTAATGATCAAGAAATCGACACGCCACGTAGATACAAGTGTATATCGAAAGAAACACATACCAACAGATATCTCCACTACACCTCAAATCACCACACAAGTGTCAAGAAAGATATAGTAAAATGCCTTTATGATAGAACAAAAATTGTATGTAACTTACAAGAAAAAATTAATGATAAACCTCATAAAATCCGTATTGAAAGAAAATGGATATCCAGAAAAATTCATAGGAAAAAATTTTACAGAAATTGAAAATCCGAACACTGTCCACATAGAGACATACAACCTACACGAAATACACAACCTGTATCAAACATTATACCTTAAGTCCCTCGTTTGTCTGAAAAGATAAAACGGATCGGCAACAGGTATAATGTTAGAACAAAATTCGAAACAACAAATACTTTAAAGTCAATACTGGCACATACCAAACCAAATAACACAACGGAAAACACAAAAAATTGTTTTTATCAAATTGCTTGTTCGTGTTGTCAAAATTATATCGGTGAAACATCTCGAGCATTGGAAGTGCGAAAGAGTGCGCACAAGGTGTACATCAGGAACAGACAGATAGGTGGTTCTAAATTATTATAGACCAAGAGCCCGTGTCACTATTTTTGGTAGTGATAAGTTTACGCACATCGACCACTGAAACTTGTATTATCGATGTCGACGATGCTACAGAGATTCTCGCCATACATGATTTCCGGGGCGAAGTTAGGGTAGGTGGCTGACCGATCTGTATAAAAAAAGTGAGCAAAATTAGTCGTAAGTTTACGACTGAGAACATGGGGAAAGCAAAGATTTCAGGAAAATAATCCGACGCTCGCTTATTGTCAGTCGCCTACATCGTGGTGTTCACCCGCTACAACCCTCGAAATATGTATAAAAAAAACAACAACAATGAGAAACCAGTTTACAACTGACAGTGGGGCAGATCTTACCATTAGCATTTCAATGACACAAATTTCGCAGGCCAGCCTTATTCAATGGGGCGGAAGGGCGCTGGGCCCACCTGTTTCGGAAGAATTTTTAAGTATTTTTTTATGATAAGCTTACATTTAAAAATTTAGGGGCAAGTAATCTATTATGCATAAATCGAGAATCTATTACCGTCAGTCACATACCACGAGGCAAAAAGAAACTGGGCCCTTGAAAAGGTGCAAAAATATTCAGGTATACTTCAATATTATAAGTTTATGCTCAAAAAATTCACACGACGTTAGTTGTACCACCTTCATCAAGAACCTGTCACCTATAATCATGTAAAGTGTGGCAAAGGCTCGATAAAAATTCAAAACATGCGTCATTTCAGTGGAAATACGCTTCGAGCATTGTATATATGTATAAAGGGTGTCCTGAAATTACATAGATACATTTCAACTACAGGAAGAGTTGAGAAAGTTCACACACAAACATGTGTCCAGAAATGGTCCCTTGGGGAGTTATGGCCATTTGAAGGTGTGCCCAAGATGAAGGCCCAATATGTTAAAATTCTACCTAAATGAGCTACAGCCATTTGAATGTGCAACTTTCGGGATGGTTTTAATCTGAAATCTCCGAAACGGTACTTTACAAAAAAATTTAATTCCTAGAAATGATAATCCTTTTTATCACGGATGAAAAGTATTAACATTCCTTTCAAGATTCCATTCAGGGGTGGGTCAAACCCCAACTTTTTTCGCAAGTATTTTTTTTTGAGGTTTCGATCTCAGATTATTGAATTCTACAGTTTTCTACACAAAAATGTTTTCTTGTTCAATTTGGATGGGGTGAATCACTTTCATGTAAAATCGATTCGAAAAAGATCTCGCACGAATAAAACCAAAATAATGCTTGATTAAATCATCAGAAGTAACGATATCGAATGAAAAAAAATTTGATAACAACTGAATAGCGCTAACAACAAAAAACTGAAGCGTACATTTATATCACAAATTTCCCAGATTATAATTTCACTAATATCCAAAACCGTTGGAAGTTAAAAAAAACTCTAAATTTGAACTTTATCACTCTCATTAGCAACATTTTATATGAGCAAGTTGGGTCAAATTGTTATATTTTGAAGTGAGTGACACTATGGTAAAACACGTACAGTGATACAGATAGTTATTATTTTGTGACGGTAAACTCAGATGTCGGCAACAGGGTCGTACTGGAGTTCCAATTTGGTTTGGGAAAAAAAACGAATCATGAACTGAAATACTTATGTTTATTCTTGAAATGCATAGTCAGAAAATTTAAATAAAAATCACAGCTAGAGAATCACCAATGCTTTTGACTAATAACTATTATAGTCATTCAAAAAATACATCTATACTAATCATGATTAGTGCGCGACGCTGCATTTGTTGACTGACAACATTCCACCGATACATGAGATGACTGACACGTGAATTGATCGATCCAGCAGAGTCCACTTCAAGTATGTTTCGAAGTGTCAGTCATCAAATTACTGAATTGAAAAATTTAGGGCCGATGTTTCAATAATTGTCATATATTATATCTGCACTTCGCAAATGCAAGAAACTTGTCAGTTTAGCTACCAAGTGAGCTTTATCCATACAATAAACAGCTGAGAAAGGTGTTTTCATATTCACGTACTTACGTTGTACCTAAATGTTTGATTGTCAGTCACAAACATATGATTTTTATGATAAAAATGTAGCCAAGCTTTATAGAGCGCTATTCCAGGAACTTGTTTTTACGAAAGGCAATATTTGCACCCCTTGTTTGATGACTGTTGATTGCATTTTTCAATTGGACAGTTGAAATTGAACATTATTGTGAAGGAATCAGTCGTGAGCTTATCATAAAAAATACCTTAGAAATTCTTCCGAAACAGGTGGGCCGAGCGCCCTTCCGCCCCAATAAGTAAGGCTGGCCTGCGAAATTTGTGTCATTAAAATGCTAATGGTAAGATCTGCCCCATTGTCAGTTGTAAACTGGTTTTTCTTTGTTGTTGTTTTTTTGTTACATATTTCGAGGGTTGTAGCGGGTGAACGCCACGATGTAGGCGACTGACAATAAGCGAGCGTCGGATTATTTTCCTGAAATCTTTGCTTTCCCAATGTTCTCAGTCGTAAACTTACGACTAATTCTGCTCACTTTTTTTATACAGATCGGTCAGCGCCCTACCCTCGCTTCGCCCCGGAAATCATGTATGGCGAGAATCTCTGTAGCATCGTCGACATTGATAATACAAGTTTCAGTGGTCGATAGGCGTAAACTTATCACTACCAAAAATAGTGACACGGGCTCTTGGTCTATTAGAACACATTCTTACTGCCGATGGAGATCACACAATAGAATGGAATGACACTAAAATTATGACGAAAGAGAGCAATGGCAGGAAACGAAAATTAAAGGAATCTGCTTTCATCATGCTGTCTGGTAAAGAATGCATATCTATAAGTTCGCCTCCCCTCCTGAAGGAAAAAATGTTATGTCAAATTGGAAATATTTGACAAATTACAATTACCAAGATTGCCTACAAGAGATATTAGGATTTGTACAGGAATTTGCGTATAAGTTTTGGCAACGGAAGCGGATTTAGTTTCTGAAACGTTACTGATAAGTATTTTCATATATGTAATAATAATAATAATAACGTTTATTCAATGAAAAATTCGAGTAAAACATTGCGCATGGGCAGATAAGCGTCTTAATTAAGTGGTACTGTATACACGAAAATATAAATATTGGCGGTAGAAAATATGAAGTAGGTATGGTTTAAATGATGTTATATACATTTAGGTGAGTAAGTGAAAAAAAAAATTGTAAATTGGTCATGATTATCATGTGAATTGCTTAAATATATATAGTATAAAATATTCAAGAAAGATATAACAAATGTATGAACAAGTAAAGATGTACAGAACAAAAACAATTTGTCAGCTAAGATATATAAACGAAAATCAGAGGGGTTTTCTTAGCATTAACTTCAATCAATCAGACTGTGAATATCCTCTCTTGCGGTACACTTTAGATAGCCTTTAATCAGTTTCCCAATGAGCGGCAATGAGTGTAAGGTGAGAATATACGTTTTGTATATATCAGGAAGTGAATTGTATACTTTACTATATAGGTAAGTGTATATACGTTGGCCAATGGATTTTTGGGTGCGTGGAGCTTTAACTGTTTGACTTTGTTTACTGCGAGTACAATATGTGTGGTCCACCTTTTCGAGGAGAGTTTGTCGATTTTTATATGTGAATATAAGAAGATTATAAACATAAATCTGCCTAATATCGAGGATTTTTGTTTCTTGGAACAGTATATCAGAAGAATACTTGATTTTCTTTTTATAAATTATTTTGATAATTCTCTTTTGTATCACATCCAGTTTCTTTAGGTGATTTTTAGTTGTTCCACCCCATGCTAATATTCCATATTGGAGACGACTCTCCACAAGGGCGTAGTAAAGTATTTTTAAGAAAGCTACATTTAAAATATTTCGTAGGTACCTGAATTTATACATTAAGGGTCTGAGTGTTTTTGTAATATTGTTTATATGAGCATCCCAATGTAACTGAGAGTCTATAGTGACACCTAAGTATTTAAAATTGCTTTTTTCCCTAATTTCATATTCGCTATTTCCACTGGTGATTTTTAAGCTCTGGAATGTTGGAAGTTTGTTTTTGTAACTTGTAAAGGGGAGAAAACATGTTTTATTGTAGTTAATAGTCAGTTGTTTGTGTGAAAACCATTCAGTGATTGTTTTTAGATCTTTTTCTGCTTTATGTTTTAGAGTTGTCCAAGTACTGTCCGAGTAGATTATGGCTGTATCGTCAGCAAAACTAATTATTTTACCCGTGGTGTGCAATAAGAGAAGGTTATTAACATACAAGGAAAACAAAATTGGCCCCAGAACTGTCCCCTGCGGTACACCAAAATTCACCTCTTTCCAATCGCTAACTTCATCTTCCAAATTGAATCTTTTTTTCATAAATATAATATAAAAATATAAATGTATTAGTTCTTATTATTTTTTGATAGGAAAAATTTGAGTTATACGAGAAGTTGCTTACTAATTGGACTTGTTCTATCCAAAAAGAACTATTTTTCAACAGACGCAGCAACTTTTCGGGGTAGATTGAAAATCTGCCCTTCTACACTCGTATAGATTTCAATATTGATTCTTACTTTTTCAGATTGTGGTAGGTTACAATTCCAGAAAACTACGGAACAAATATCGATTCACCACAAAATAATGACGTTCAAATAGTATCTCAAATGTTATCAATATCATTCAATTTTGTTGTCCTTACTTATCTAAACTTGTGTTAGAAAACCAGTGTAGACGCCTCGTCTAACTGATTTAATTCACTGTTGATTATTACTTCTCCATGCAGATTCAGACTTGATATCGCTTCGCGGATTTGCATTTATAATTTCTCACGGTTGCCTTTTGGAATTAAAGTGATCGGCATGAGTCACTCAGTTGAATCGTATCACCATTTTAATCGATTCTAATCTAATCAAGGTATATTCCACCGAGTGTTCTGACGTAAATCATGTTGCACCGGCAAAATTTTGCAAACATCATGCTGCGTGCATCTTTTTGACTTAAGAATGTGTTTGAGAGGTGAAGGAGGGGGGATTCCTTCAGTAAAGTCGCATCATACCAGTAGTTGACAGTGATAGAATCGGATCCCCTTGATATGTACCGAGCACTGTGAAATATTCTCGGGAAATTTGGTTGTTTTCATCTGAACCAAATCATCCAAAATTCGTGATAGAACGCACGGAATGATCCTAGCAGAAACAATGTCGTCGGTCCCAATGCAAAACCACGGATGTAAAAAAAGTTAATATAATTTATATGCATGGTTAAATTCAGTTTCGTGTAGATTTTCGATGACAAAACTACGAATGAGAAAAACAAACCTCTATAAGCCACTTCTGTAACTGAAAAACCGCTAATGTGTGAACATAAAAACTTCAGAACTTGTTTTTCAAAATGAGGAATCTGCACATACGTGATTTGGGACCCACGATCTATTTCATGATTTTTTTTATGCAGGATGAATTCTGTTTCCAACTATTAATTTATATTAGATCTCTCATTGGACCTTTGATATTTGAAATTGTCAATCGTTTATAATTCTCGAGGCGTTAAAAGACTCGAAAATATTATTAATATTTCAACAAGAAATAGACACGTTCTGATTGTTCTCATGAGTCAACAATCTATATCTGTACTAATATCATGAAGAGGTGAAATTTATTACTTTGTTTATAAGGGTAATCTTGGGGAAAACTGATCCGATCATGAAAATTATTTCACGAACAGAAAGATGCACTATTATTCAGAAGTGATATGGGCTATATTCAATTATAACTAAACAAAAAATCGGTGAAGAATTATAGTATATGTACTTAAATCAAGTCTGAGATGTGATGTTTTACCGGCGTGCGCTGACTAAACGGTTCGGTTCGACTTCAACGCGGGCAACAGCTAGTCGTTTGTAATCCTCAATGTGCGAAACGATTTTAAAATATGAATAATATTTCACAAAAAACAGACACGTTCTGGTTGTTCCAAAACACTTTTATGCTGTTTTTTCAGCGCGGTTTTTATTTTGACGCAACAATTACTTATGATTCATTACCGTCAAGTTTCAGGAACTTCCCAGCAGTAGACTTCATAGAAAAATTGTAAGAATTTCTTTATAAATCCACGTAAATCCATGTGTATTTGAGGGACCACCGCATTTGTAACCTTATATTTCGGCAACATTACAATTTACATTTCTTTTATGTTTAAGCATTTTCAAATTTAATCGAGAATTCAATATCATAGGAATGATCTCTCTTGATTAGTTTTTTTCTTTCGAAATGATGTATCCTGGATTTGTTAAGATTCATTGCATTTATGAAGCACTGTATACTGGAGCGACACATCGCCTTTTCATTAACTTTGAACAATTGTGAAAGAAGACGTTATTATTAATGTGGTTCTCGATAGAGTAGTGTTCAGCACGTCCGCCTGTAATGCGGGAAGCCAGATCAACACTTTGGAAGGTAAGGCCTCGTTAATTTTTGCCCTAACAATTTTCGACTTTTGAGGGGGCGTTAGCTGGATAATTGGATAATATATGTCCATACCGTCCTGATCAATTACCCCCTTACGAAATAACCAACCGAGACAAAGCAAAGACTTCAAGTGTCTGTTCGCCAAAGATATCGATATTTATAATAATTCTCCTCAATTTTTATCCGACTGTAGAATCTCCTACGAGAAAATTGGTCCGATATTATTGATGATTATTATATCACTGACCGCTCTCTGAAGATGTGTCCTGCCCGTTCAGGTATTACGTGAAAATGGATGTTCTCACGGATCTTCGATTGTCTCCACGGGGTTTATATCCCTTTAGTTTCTTCTGAATCGTTCGACGTTTCGGCTCCCATTTTGAAGCCATTCTCCAGGATATATATATATATATATATATATATATATATATATATATATATATATGTTCTGAACATTTTCATGGGGGCTAATGACATACGAATCATTCCATATAGCAACTTTGAAATCATTCACTGAAATATCCCTAGAGGTTCCAAATTTTAACAAAGCTCAATAATCCAAACACGCGATCAAACACAAACTAAAAGAAGCACTTCAACAAAGTTTCCGTCATCAGAAAAATGATGGAAATACAAATTGAAATTGGAATTGGCTATTCCAGCTTTTTGAATGTACTGGAAAGCCTATTATTGCTCGTAAATTTGCATCCAAAGCATGTGAGTAGAGCCATGCTCTTTGAAACGAGTTTTGATAACTAACCAGATTCGACGTATATCTGGTTTAACAGAGATCATTTGACAAATTGAAAATACTCCCACTATTGTTAGCGATATTAATCTCTACCAAAGGTTATCAGCTCTACCTGCAATCGAATTCCTGGTGAGAAACTACTTCTAAAATACTTCCTAAGAAAGAATGACTTGAAAAAAATATGGGTCTGGCCCTCACTATGCATAATATTACTACATTTAATGATTTTCATACTTTCTAAGGCATCGAGGAGCCAATAGTCCTGTACATTCGGGATCAATTTCAAATTGCATCAACTCTTCTTGTGATCTTCATTCGGGGCAAGTTGGCAACATTATATTTATTCGACCTTCCGCAAGGAAGCAAGGAATGTATGCATACTGCTTCTGGAAACTAGTTTCGATATCTTTGCCACTTTGACCAATGTTCAGCCAAGTTCGTAAATTTGCCGATCCGATAATATTTCGAAGGTCAATATAAATCCTGATAAAGCCATCTCTGCTCGGAAGATCTCACATAAACAGTGAAGGCTCGTAGATTGAACGAAGAATTTATATTCTTCCCATGATCATTCATATCGGCTAAGTAGTCACTCCCCAAAAGTGTACACAGTACACTTTTCATATCGAGGAACGTCGAGCTCTGTTGGTTTATTGCATTTTCCATGCATTCAGTGTATGAATGGCCGTACGGCGCGCAAGTTATGAGTTTTTTTCCGTAGGAAAGTTTATTGCCAAGTAGGAAATATGAAGTTTAATATGGCGGGACACGTATAATAACCGGGTGGTGAATAATTTGCTGCCGGATTTCGCCGTGGGATAATATTTCATGGCGTCGGGCGTATATTTAATGCTCGGTGTTGGGTTTTCGGTTTATGGCGAGATATTGAGATATGTGTGGGCGGTGGAAATTAATTATGCGTTTGGAGTATTCATTGAAAATGTCGTATTCGTTATTGCGAAATAAATAACGAAATGAATCGCTTTAGAAAAATATCCGGCTCGAAGGACCAATTGTTAAGAAGAACTCTCGTGCTGAACAGAAATCGCCCGGTCTTGGTGTTAGATAATTTCAAAGTATGCGAGGTCAGGTTATTGTAGATACTTATGCAGCGTGTGTTTCGAAGGAGAACCGTTTCATCCGCAGTGATGAAGTATCTAATCAATTCTGAAATCATCCGTCATTAACACAAATAATTCGTGTTTTGAAAGCAGGGGCCAAAACACTATACCTCTATAAATTACTGAATGGAGGAACGCATTTGTCTTGATTTTATTCCATTGGAAAATTGTTTAGGACCAGAATAATAGTCACCAACCAATCGTATATTATATTTCGGAAATAACATACCCATGTTATAAAATAGTAGGTATATTGTTCAACGAGCAAGGAATGATAGTCATTTTCCATAAATAAAATATAAAGTTTGCAAATACCATGCGAGTTACACTATTCTTTTTCTACGGCTATAAAAGATAATAACGAGATTATTAAACAAATAACATGAACTTTGAATTTGAGTCAATAAAATTTTTCTTGTAGTTAAAATTAAATGACTAAATAGAACTGGCATTGCCTGACATTCCATGGGAGACCTGATTTATTGTGTAATAAACATGAAGTCATTATGTTATCAGGAAAGGAAATTCTATTGAAGACATTCAAAGTACCCCTTTGTTCTATCAAGAACGGTTAGGATAGAACAGTTTTGTGTTAAGCCGTAGAAAAAGTAATTTTGCTCGTAATTTCTTCATATATAATTGGTATAGGAAACAATATTCCAGGAAGGTAAAATGGCATATTGAATCGCAATCGATTGTGTTGAGTAATGGAGAAATAATTTCCTTTTTTATTTTCCATGATCCTTCGAAGTATCTCTGGTAGTTACAAAAGGCCCGAAATACCCAATGTTTGATGACCTAGAGGAGAACTACCTCTTCCAATCCCTAGAAACAGACTGATTAATTTCTGTTAATATTTCGACATGAAACGATATACCTATTAAAAAAAAAGATTCAAATTTGACAGGAGGGGTTTTCTCTGATATTCTTGAGGAGTAAGATGAACATGACACTTCTAATTTTTTTTATTTATAGTTTCCTGTCAAACACTCTCTCGAGTCCGCCATAAAGGCGGAAGCTCATTTGTCGTTTAATCTGTAGGAAAACCAAAAAAAAAACCCACAGTGCTACTTGGTCGGTTAGAGTATTCAATCCAGATATCCCACGTACCAGGATTGGTACCTGGGCAATCAAGAATTGCCCATAGCACCTTGTCAGCCAGAAAAAGTATGTCCCGACCGCGGATTGAACCAACAATGAGAAATCCAAATCGAAAATACGAAGGCGCCGTAGACCACTCGGCCACACCGCCCACGGAAGTTCATTATTATAATGAAAAAAAAATGTATAACGTTTGATCCAAGATGGAAAATAAATGGGGATAAGATCGTAGAACTGAAACCAGTTTTAGTGCTTCGCCGACGTTTCAACTTTCATGCAGTCATCTTCAGGACAAACGTTCAGATGTATATGTCATTGGTGTTTCATGCAGGGTGGGTCAAAATCTGATTTTTATTAAAAAATCAAAAATCATTAATTTAAAAAAAAAGCACGATTTATTTGATTTTTTTGATTTTTTAAATTTGAATATGAAATTTGAACATTTTGATTCTTTGAAATTATTGTTGATTATTTTAATGTATAAGTCTAAAAATTTTAATACAATTTGCGGCTCAAAAACTTGTGACAACGCATTTGTCGCGCTTCTTGCAAGAGAATTCTTGTCGCGATTTGTTTTCCTTCTGTCCTATGATACACTCGCTATACAGTGCCGAGTGAGGCACGAACACGAACGCGTTTGTTGTGCTTTTTGCAATAATATTCCTGTCGAGGCTTGTTTTCCTTCTCAACCTATAAATTGACGTTGCCCAACAATTTCACGCATTTCGCTAGTCGTACACTCGGATATTAGGAACAGATTAGGCATAGAAAAAGGAGGAAAACTCGTGTTTTTGTTTAAATTGTCTAACGAAAATGAATAGACTGAAAATATACAGTAATAAAATTTAAGTGAAAGGTTTAGTTTAAGAATTTGGAATTATGTACTTCTTTTTTGTTGTTTTTGCTAAAAGCAGATACTCCTTTTGATCTTCGAGAAAACTTTTATATTTTGTTGTTATCTGGTTCTGAATTTAAAAAAACAAACCATAGACAGGAATTTATGGAGAGTATTTTTTTTTGAATATGCTTCCATAAATATCGAAACGTCGGCAACGGGATGACTTCAATTGATCTCGGCTATTTCTGAGTTCATGATATACAGGGCTTTCCATGATGAGCGTTAATAAGCCGTTTCTGGTAAACTATTCAACGGATCAACCTGAAAATTTCACAGTATGCATAAATCAATATGACCTACACGCCTAAAATATTTCAAACTCCATTTTTTGTGAACTTGGCCTCATCTGTCCATATGATATAGTCAAGGAAATGTTCATCCTCTTGAGTCTTGACAAGTAACCATTCAAAGAATTCCACTCTACGAGGTAAATCAGTCTCTTCGAAATGTTGGACACAGTAGAATTTATAGGGATGCCATTTATGCTTATTAAGAATTCGACAAATTGGCACGTAGGGTCAGCCTCGTGCAGAGAAGCATTTGGAAATGCGTGAAAGTATCCCAAAACTGTTAAATCCTCGGTTATACCATTGTCATCATCATCCACTTTTAGTCTTCTTACGAATGATTTTTGGACGGAAGGTTCAATTCAACCTACAGTTTTTTAGTAATCGATTTATCACATTATTATTCGGCTTCGGAAGTTGTGGATATCTTTCATGAAATACTCGGCATGTTCTACTTGCAATTCTATTGCACTCACCATGAATTGTTAATAAATTCAAGAAATCTTCATTACTGTAACCTAATCTTGACATAATTAGTAGCTATCACAATCAGTCAAAACCACCAACGAAAGTCTGACGTTAAATAATTCGTTTATTAATTTTTCCAAAGCACACTATTAAAAAATATTAATGTGCACTGTTGTACGTTAGAGACCAATACCTCAAAGTTGAATATCCAAAATAAGTGATGAATTCAAGAAAACGAGCAAGAAAACCACGTCAGTTTCCGTTTGAAACAGTTTATCTCGAAAACGGTTCAAAATAGAAATAGTATTATCTGAACAAAGTCAATCTAAAATTGAATGTAGAGCTCAAAAATGTTGAAATATACAGGGTGTTCCATTTGAAAAACCTGAGTTCCACTCATTTTTTCATGAGATCAAAGTAGCATTTTTTTGAAGACCCTGTATGAGGCAGATGAAAATATGACTCGGAGGGAAAATCCTCATAGTATCACTCCGCTCCATTTCAAATTTGATCGTTTTAGTGCAAGAGAGTTCAAGATTATCAGCATTTATAAAAGTTCATGTTTGGTAAAAAAAAATATCGAAATTAATTTATATCTTCTAAACGGTAATAGATAGGCATTGGGAAATAGTATATGAATTTGTTGACAAAGAGATAATTATTCATAATATGATATTATATATAGGGGTGTTCCACTTGAAAAATCAAAGAAGCCGCTACTTTATAGTAGAAGCGGCAATGCCGCATCGCCTAAAATATTTTTGGCGTGTAGGTCATATTGATTTATGCATACTGTGAAATTCAGGTTGATCCGTTTAATAGTTTGTCAGAAACGGCTAAATAACGCTCATCATGAAGAGCCCTGTATACTTAGTCTGCAAAATAGCATACGATTGATCAGACTGCCCAAGAGGAAATATTAGAAGGATCCCAGTTTTCAGCAATTCAGACCCTCATCACAGAATATTTTTAACGTCGAGTCCTATCAGTAGCCATTCCCGATTAACCCACTTCGTTCCCCTTTCAAGTTATTTTCGAATTCTCCGAAGAGTTTCCCGTGTCAAGCCTCGGATCTCTGCCTTTTCGCTGGAGAAATTCAAGATCGTCTTGAATGCGAACTTTCGATATTTGTGGAGCAGTTTTCCTGGAAGTTGGATAACTCTCATTTGCATAATTTCGTTCCGCAACGAGCGGTTCGTTTGATGTATGCAGCAAGATAAAGTTCGAGCAGGGTCGTCACTAGGAACATTTGCGGTAGGGGGCTGGAGCTACGAATTTCCCAACTTGAAAGTAACTTTTTTCCGATCTTGAATCATCAAATCAACACACCTTCAAAATAGAGTTCTACAATACTAGCATCAGGCATCATGTTTTTCGCGCACAACCCCCACACTAGGACACTTACATTTATTGAAAAAATTATTTTAGTTGAATCAGGTGAATCGTTCGTTGAACGGAAACAATAATAATGAGACGCATATTATACATAGCCTCTGCCCAGAGTTGAACAGTATCGTTTGAACTCTCACCCAAAAGTTTCCAACTTTCAATTATTTTCCAATTATTGCAAACCCTCTGCCGCTATGACTCTGAGTTCGAGGTTTGGAAATGGTAAGTACATTTCTTTAGCGAATGGTTTATTCTTCATTTTTTGGGTTATCAACCAACCACCATCTGAAAATATAAAAAGAAGTAATATTATTATATGTACAAGCCTAGAAGGGCACACTTCTAATCTACCCTGGAAAGTTGCTGCGCTGATTGAAAAACAGTTTCTTTCGAATACTACGTTCTATCAGTCAGCGACTCTCGTATAACTCACATTTCGGGCATGGCCCAGCTCTTCAGGTTGACTGACAGTCATTCGATATCTGAAGTTAAGCAATACCGAGCCCGGTTAGTACTTGGATGGGTTACCATGCAGGGAAATACCGTGTCGAAAGCCCGTACAGCTGCAGCAAAATAGCATATCATAGCTCGCAGGCAATATATCAATGAGCAGAAGATATATTGAGGATATGCCGTCCTTTGGAGGGGACGTAAAGCCGTCGGTCCCGAGTCCATGGATGATGTTGGGCTCGTTAAAGATCCCTACATCTGGTTGAAATACCTGAGGGTTCAGCAAAAATTTCCGGTTGGGGGAAGTGTGCTCACCGGCGTCGATGATTGGCCTTGGTAGCCGGAAATAGGCCTACGTTAAATGAAGAAATTAAAAAAAAACTCACATTTCAAAAAAAAAATACAAATCGAAATATACTAATATTTATCATAATTATACATATCGTTGTTGAGGTTTCAGAAACAAAATCTGCTCCTGTTCTCACCTAACTCATAAATGATTTTCCTTCATGCCTGTTTCTAGAAATTCTGTCAAAAATATAGGATTTGACATAACAATTATCTTTTAACACTCGTAGCCAGGTGCGATTCATATCTAAAAGTTAATTTAATATTAATTGCTCTGGATTCCATTTTTTGGGTTTTCTTTTTCCTAGAATTGAAAATTTTACGAAATAGCCTTGAAAGAAGGAGCGGACTAGCTTCCGAAACAAAAAATTCGAATGAAGAAATATGAAGTAAAATGAACAAATGTTGGAACCAAGTTCCAAGTGTATTCATTACGTTTTGATCGCTGGTATCCGCAATCATCCGGATAATGACTAACAAAACAAACAACATTTCGAGGTATGATCGGTCATAAAGTCCCGAATGGTAGGGAAAGGAGGTGGTGCTAACAACGAGGCGCACCGGTGCTGCTGAAAGGGTGCGCTGATCGGTTTTCAGCGGGAAATGTATGTATTGGCGCGAGATTCCCGTTCATCGAGCCGTAGTTGGCCCATCCTTTGGATGAGTGGTTTTCACATATTCCACATTCGGAGCTGTGGCTTGTCCAAACATGCTTCACTGTTACCAATTTCGTGGTTTCTTGTTGTGTATTTTTCTTGTGTTCGCACATTCCCACTTTCAATGGTCTTCTGGTTGCCGCCCTCGTTTGGTATCCGGTTAAGGCAGTTGTTGGTGTCGCTGTTTTTATTCGGTGGTTGAGTTTTTGTGAGCTGGCTGCGTATTGTGTTCCCTGATCGAAAACAAACTGACTTTGATTTTCCCTTTTATGCTCTCGATCCTCTCTGAAAGTCTTGCTTCATTTGGTTTGTATTCCTAATTAGTATTTGCTTTTTTCTCAGCAACAGGTCGAATTGAATCCTGTGTCCTTAAGGCAAACTGATATTGACAGTCAGGACATCAACTGTACCTTGGGAGAAAAAAGGTCAATGTCCAAACTTGCCTAAATGAGTTATATGGCCCTAAATACTTTTCTTCTGAAGATGCTAACTTTGTTAGCGAAACGTGCGTCGAATGCAAATAATATAAGTTTGGTGTTAGGGTAATTGATCTCTAGAAAAAATTTCAGTAGACCACTTGTTCATCGAAAATAAAATTAATATGGACATATCGTTTCTTGAATCATTATCAAATTGATGAAAGATTAATTTTGAACGTTTCATAAAAAAACTCAAGGAGAGAAAGTGTAAGAGGAAGAGATATACTTGCAACATCACAACTGAAGATTTGAAACCCATTAACACAGAACCCTTACCTCTAGCTGAACCCAAGGTTTTAAACTAATTGAAGCTTCTTCCTAAAAGATCGAAACAAATACTATGGGAATCTCCGGTGATCCTCAAATCTGGAATCTGACTGATCAATTATTTTTCTTTTCATTTTTTATTTTCACACTCATTTTTTTCTATACTGAATAAACTGTATATGAATCGAGATATGAATTCTTTCATTGCATCACGATGCCATTTTCCTTTCGAAAAATGTATCCCCCACGGCGAAAGTCCTATTGTATGATAGATTCCGCAAAGCCAATGTCCAATATCTTGAACAAATCATACAAAATAATATGTTTCAGGGGTACTCACTCAAGACTTATGTAACGTTATACAGTTCTTGAAGTAGACAAGCATTATTCTGTACTGAAAATATTTGCACTATTTTTATTGTAACAGCAAAGGTGGACATTGGCCTTGGTCTTCCACGATATAGATATACAGGGTGGCCCAGCAAAAACGAAACAAGGCCGATACTTCACATTCATCGTTCGCAGAAAAAAAACGTTCGTACCCGTCCATTTTTATTTCAAGTGAGACATCTTCCGCACATATTCCCAACTTTGTCACTTCAAGCAACTCGGAGGGGTTAGCTCCAACCCTCAAATCTTCAATGGGATCAGGGTGCATGTGATACCTTATTTTGAAGGTCATCAAATTCCCTCCGACGCTTTTTAGATTCTCTAATTTGATGCAGTAGTTCTCGAGAAATAATTGTTAATATACTAACAAGACAACATTGACATTATTCGTATCAACTTTCAACTTGAATTGTTAGGATTGTTTTCATGGCAATTGTTTGAGAAGAAACTAAGTTTTCCGAAGTATTTGATGCATAGAAGGGGCAGGGGGGTTTCAAAAAAATAAGATAAAAAATGCTACAATTTAACTTTTCATTTCAACATGTGTAAAATGGTTGGCTGGCCTCCTGCTTCCATGCAGTAAGAGAAGTTTTGTTCAAAACAATTGCGAACGTTCATCTGTTGACGTGAATCTGGTTGAGTTCTATGAAAGATACTCTTCAAGTGACCCCACAGAAAAAAATCCGACGGGCCTAAATCTGGCGACCTTTCAGGCCACTCCACTGATCCTCTTCAGCCGATCCATCTCCCAGGAAAGGTTTCAAACCCTAATCCCATTAAAGATTTGAGGGTTGGAGCTAACACACCCGGGGGTCTTGAAATGACAAAGTTGAGAATATGAGCAAAAGATGTCCCCCTAAAATCGACGGGAACGAGCGTTTTTTTTGTGCGAACGATAAATATGAAACATCGGCCTTGTTTCTTTTTCGCTGGACCCCCTCTCTTCTTCTGGGGCGAAACGTTTCGTTATGGATTTAGGTCGTGTCTGTCGGCCTCTTTCCATTGTGGAGAGATTAATCGGATCAGGGAACGGCCGGAGCGTTCAGAGACAATGCTTTCCGCGTCTCGAACCTGTCAGTTTTCCTCATCGTCGACGTTGATGTCGTTATTTATTTCCGCGAGTGTGTGCGTGTGGGCAGGCGGACGCGGAGAATAAAAGGACGATAAAGGAGCGTCATAAATCACGTAAAAAAACTTTTAAGTATTCATGTAAACATAGCGTAAACATAAATCCTGAGTAACGGCCTAATGTATACGCGTAGCCGGGACGAGATAGAGGAAGCATGGCGGAGCACTAGGGAAACGCTCGGACTGCTTTATTATCATAAAGCCGTTACTAGGTGAATGGTCCGTCGAATAACTCCGTAACACCGCCTGTGTGATGGCAGGGAAAATTGAAATATGAAAAAGGAAACCGTTGGAATTGATCTCGCTCTCTGTTTTAGATAGTCGTTACTTTCCAAAGAGGCGCATTTGACCATAATCCTCATGTTACGTAACACGACCTTTGTTTAGCGACACAAGCTATATTTGTTGCAACAATGTCATTTGGGGTGAGAGAGAGAGAGAGAGAATATGTGTTTATTGTCCAAGATACAAAATCTTATTGACAAACACTGGTAAAAGGAAAGCATGTAAATAACTACATTCAGATAACTATACAATTACACAATTACATGAAAAGAATACACTTAAACACTCACATCTAGGTAAAATTACACATATATCATTACATATAATCTCCAGATCCTGCCATACTTTGGTTGAAAACCTGCCAAATCTTGCAAACGTATGAAGTAAATATTGCCAATTCAAACAACTTTATTTACCATTATCATGAACAAAGAAAAGTTAGAATTCATACATATATTAAAAAAAATTAAACATTGCAGTGTTACAGGTAAAAGTTGCTCTAGTGTCTTGTCACAAATATCTCCATATATTGGAGGAAATTGTACTGTGAAACTCATTAATTTTAAGAAAATAATCAGTTCTTTATTCAGGAAGGAATAATCACAATACTGTCAATGATATCACACATGGTTGGATCGCCCCGTATAATAGCAGGCCCAGCGAATAATATATTCGGAGTCCCCCATATGTCATCTGAAATGAAAGAAATGATTTAGTTGGTTGTTTACACTGTGGAAAATAGATTAATAATAACCTATATGGAATTCAATATCTTGGGTTGATTCGATGTTTATAAATTAGGAACTCACCCGAAAGTGAACTTCAGTAGGAAAATTATAGCATGTCAGTTCGAATACGATGCTTTTACGGGTAACAATCCTCCAGCAATAGCCGAGATAAATTCGAATCACTTATCTGAAACACACACACTGTCAATATGATTCAATATTCAAAAAGATCATTTTACCCACCTTCGATCAAAATCTGTTTTGTTTTATTGAACAGCTGATTATGATCCCTGCAACGGGACATTATCTGCTATTACTCATATTAGGCCCCAACTTCACTTCCTCGTATTCAAGGACATGGATTGACGACTCGTCGTTCCGCTTGTGAGACCGCGTACGGAACCATGATGAAATTTTACGATCGTGGTCAATGATTGCACCTACAGGTATTCCGTGCCTAAATATATTCGTCAACGACTATGTTCAGGTGGCAACTCTGCTTGACAAACAAAGTGACGATTGACGATTGAGAATTCATTCTGAATTTCGACATGAATGCTGTGTGATCAGCTGTTGTTGCTGAATATATATATTATTCAGGATTTTTATCAGAATAGAAGTGACATACTACTTTTGAGGTTTTGAGCATAAACCTTCCACAAAGGTGGGATTTTTGTAGAGTCACACATTCAAACGTTTCTTAGGAAACCTTCATTAAGGCCATCCAAGATCTCAGGTAGGTGCAGTATCGTTGTTGCTGACCCGCCATTTTGGCACTTCCAGTCCCCATTGAATCCATTTATTATTTGGGTTATTTTATATTTCAGGCCTTCTACGTTTATTTCATATTTTTTCCTGCTTATTGATCCCTTCGTGCTTGTATATGCATGCTTGGCTTTTGCTGCTAGTACCGCTTGTAGTTGTGACCACACCACTTGCTGTTGTGATCCCCCATTAGTAATAGGGGTGAAAGATAGAACCAGCATCCTGTTACCTCTGGCGAAGTATCCAAATACCAAGTAAGAACGAACCATTGCTTTGAAATTCTATCCAGGGAAGTAGATACCATCACTCTGATTGCAACCCCCCGCCCTCAGCCCGCAGCTTCCAAAATTAGGGTGAAACTATTGAATTCAAATCTACCGCTAGTAATTTTTTTTTACTACCGTAATGTGAATAATGTGAACCGAAAGTATATACTAGAGGTACCTTGATCCTTACTGTGGCTTCTGAATAGAATCGTCGGGATTACCCTTATCAAATCATCATTAAAATTTTCATTCCTGATATTCAAGATATTTATTTCACTAGCGTGGAAGAACCGAACCCTACCCTCTCCACTGTAGCTACCGGAGTGTGAAACTACATCAACAACCACCATCAACCGGTAGTTTTGCACTATAAATATTTGTTGCAGTTTTCACATTCACTACCCCTTATTTGTGGTAGTTGTCATGGTATAAATAAATTTATTTTTTTTATGTAACAGCAGTAAGCATCGTATTCTTCCCCAAGTAGCACAAACGTATTAGATCCATATCGGTTCAATATTACGGGAATATTAACCTTATATTATAGATATCATATTGGCCACGAAAACAATGTAAGGATTTATCGTTTCGACTATATTGGTACAATATTATTAATGACATATCGAAAAAAAAGGTATATTCGATTGATGTTACCTAATAATTCTTAGTTTTTACAGTCGGAATCATCCATTTCTTTTTTACCAAATAGTCAACTTGAAAATTTCATTCATTCACATGTATTATCCGAATACTAACCTGGATAAAACTCTGACTGCTGCGGGGCTTGAACTCACGACCTTCACTATGAAAATTTCAATGTCGACCACTATACGCTCTACGGCAGGGAGAGGCTTGTATTTAAGAAGGAGTTTGGTGGTATAGATGTGGTGACTTCAAGTTAGTTATGTTCGAGACAACAATAATGTTAGAACTTTTAGTAACAATAAAAATATATTTGAAAAAACACTGAAGGATAAGTGTCTTATGTGATGGCGGTTTGGTATATCAAACTTGCTGTGCAAAACGTTCTGGACGTAATTATCTGATAGTGATATTCACCACATGTCGATATTTCAATTTTTTCCAATTTTTTAAGGAATAATTCATCATGAATATTGCATTACCAATATTGAAATATGTTCGAATACACTGAGTGATCACTCTCAGAATCCCGATACCCCTTTCAGGTTGTGATTCGAAAAAAACGATTTGAGTATTTCCATTTTACTGTGAAAACAATATTCAAGCAATATCAGAATTCGCATATCTATATAGCAGTATTATGCCAATATGCCATTCAATGTGATAATTCAATATTTTAATCTACGCCCAAACAATGTCGAATATATATTGGAATTGTGATGTTGAAAATTGGGTATAAACAAAATATGCAGACAATATTGAAATCTCTATGTTGTTGAACATGAACATATTGTGATATTATTCATTATCACCTGATATGGTAATTGTTATATTGGTAATAAATTATCAAACCCATATATTATCGATATTGAACCTTACAAAATGCAGCTGAAATTTATTGTCAGTATTGAACCAATAATCATATTGAAATATCGTTTTCTCAATTATGATTCATATTAGTTCAACATCAATTTTTTTACTTACGATGTAGCTATATTGGACCAATCTGAATTCGGGGTTCAGCCAAAATGTTGTGCTACTTGGGTAATTTTCGTCTTCTTTGTACATTGATTCATTCATTCTATTTGGCGTCCTGCTTCCACGCAGTAATTGAAGTTTTGTTCAAAACGATTGCGGACGTTGTGAGGGCTATAAAGTTCACTATATGTTCATCACATACAGTGTTTTCTCTCTCCGTGGAGATTTGCACCAAGTTGAGCTGTTTGTGTACCTCCCTGCTGCTGATCTGAAACACTAATCAAAAAACTTTTTTTTTCTTCATTTCCACTTTTGCAATAATTATCGTACTTCTTATAATAAACACCGCAGGAAATACAAAACATGTAACTGAACATCGCAATCACACATGGTATCCACGTATTATTTTTGTGGATGGTCGTTATCAGTACCTATGTCTGTTTATTACCGCAGCAACCACGTGACTTGCTGTCATGACCCCAATAAAAGATACATGATACCTAATTCTTTTGGTAAAATTAGTCATTGTATTCTTGACTTGACAAGCAGCATTCAATCACTCGTGGTGAATTACAGAACCAGAGACTACGTCAAAAATACCGTCAACGAAACTTTTTTTTGTTCAAAGTTCAGTCATGTTTGCTGGCAAATATACTTCAGAAAAATTCCAGTACTCTTTCGCAGAAGAAACTGGATTTTATTCTAGAACTCGCATAATTGAGAAGAGTCTTTTTTTATATATGTAGATGTGAATGAAATTTAGCAAAGATTCTGAAATGGAATTTTACTGACTTTGTGAAAGTCAGTGATATCAGAATCCGATTATTTGAAACTCTCAGACTCTTCCACTTGTTAGGAAGGCCCCACCGGTTAGCCACAATATTAAACACTGCACTTCACACTTAACACAATATTTATTGATCCACTCCAGAACAATGCCAGTTTAAGACTGACTCGCCTAAAATATCCTCAACCTAAAGAAAGATGTGTATCATCCTTATATAATAACAGATAGTGTACAGGGCTATACTGAGCACTGATTCTAATGTAAAGTCCCTAACACACTTCTTATCGAAGAAAGCCAATCCTTCTCTCCACTTCTCTCTTTAAACAAATGGCAGCAATAATTTTGGAAAATAGGTTCCACAAACGTCGACTTCACAAAATTTCAGCGAGAAAAGATCCAACATTAGGAAGTAACTAACTGCAATTTTTCTCCAAGATATTACATTTGGAATATCTGACAAAATCACCGGAAGTTCATCGAGAATTGTTTCAATTGTAAGGAATAACTAAGATATACTTATGTTTATCGAAGAAGTGTATCACGATATTTCAAGTGGGATTCACGATAACATCACAGGAACTTCAATGTTGAAACCTTCAAGTTCAAAGGAAAAATTAACTTGATGTAACGTTTCTATCCTCAAGAAGTGGCACAACTATACCGCAATATTTTGAATTTGAAAATCTGTCAACATTACCGAAACTTCGAGTAGAAATGTTCAAGCTGGAAGGAATAACTAATATACAGCAGTATTTTTAGAAAAGGCATATCAGAATATTTCAAGAACGATTCACGTTAATATTACAGAAACTCAGTCTTGTAATGTTTTAGTAAAAATAGAAAAATTGAGTTGCTGTAATGTTTTTTGGGTGAAGAAGTTACATTATTCCACCCAGATAACGCAAAAGTATTACCGCAACTTTTTTTGATGATAATTTAGATGGTAACTTAATTTTCTTGCAACAATTGTTTCAGTTGTTCCCTTTTCAGTGGGATCGCTCGACATTTCTTACTTCATTTCCTTCTTCTCTGCATGTATCTGTCATATTAGTGGAGATACAGATGGGTGAATGAGGAAGGCTCTTCCAAACTTCCAAGATTTTCCTACTTCCGGATTCTGTCCTAACCTCGAAAAACCTTGTCTCCCGTCTATCTCTCCATCGCTCCTTCCTCGCGTTCGCTGTTTGTCGTGTAAACAAACGTTGTGATAGAAGTCTCGAATTTGACTTTCAAATGAGTCGCGGCTGACGCAAAATCGCCCAAGTGAAAATCGACAAGGACGATCAATGCCTACTGTCTTGTCGAACACGATTTTATTCTTATTATTGTGTCAGCGATTTGTTATTTTGCCCTCGCGACCGAAATGCTATTTGCATCTAGAATGCTCGTCCGACACTTATTCAGTTGTTGCTGACGATGTTTTATTCGGTGGAGGACGACGTCGGTGGATGGAAACGATGGGCGGTGCTAGTGTGGGTAAATTAGGCAAATTCGCAGAGTAGAAATGTGGCAGAGGTCTTGACCGGTCGCATGCAAGAGAACGTTATGCCCATCTCGTTTCATTTACTCAGGACTCACCTTTCCCGGGGCCAGTGATCACTTACTCCGCGGTGTGGGGTGTGGTCATTGGTTAATGTAGCTAGCACGTCCGCCCCTGGGTAGGAGCTGTGGGAAGTACGGACTTGACTAGGTTATGATTTGACGACTGACAATAATGATATTATTATATTTACTTGGAACAATGAATTTATTATAGTTACACAAAAATAGTTGATCAAACTGCTATTCACGAAAAACTATAGGTAAGTATGCTAGAGAGAAACTGTTCGAAGAATCCAAATGACTTACATGAAAAAATGAAAATTTCCCAACTTGGCTCAGTCCAGTAACTCATAAAGAAATCGAATTATAATGATTAGTAACTCGAGCTTATTAAAAAAAAGTGGATTTGGCAAATAATCGAAAAAAAAAAACAAATTGTATGAAAGTCCATTTAATTTTACTCATCTACCTCTGTTTAACTGAAGATCAAATTTCAACCTGCTTACTCCATAAATTGATATGCATATTCACTGTTTTTTGTGTATTTGGGCGAATAATTTTTTTCTAAGTATACAGATTCAAACGAAAGGGAAGTCTTGTTGTGTTGCCTGCTGAATAGGACATTTCTAGACCTTCTGATGCATCGTCATGAACTATTTCGAACAATCTCTTTCATCTCGGGATTAACATTATCCCCCTTGAAACGAGTTTTCATAGTTATATGACTTTGACCAATGTAATTTTTGTTGCAGGTGAGTGCGAGTTATATCTGTTTGGTATTAGGGTGAGTGATCTCTGTGTAAAGTTTCTACTTTCATTATATCACAGCTCCCAGTCATATCAATGATTGAAAGGCCAGTTGTACATACTGCAATGAACTGTGGGTCATGTGAACCGAGTTCACTTGCTAAGCTTTAGCCCATAGTATCGTTTGTCTCTTGCCACCTGAACCACAGTTCACTGAAGTATGAAGTATTGGTTAGAAAGAGTTCATTTATAGGTCCGATAGAGTTTCTCCATAGGTCCGACAGATAGCGCCACCAATCTTCTTTATTGTATTTAGACTCAGAATTAATTCTCCTACTGAAGATTCTAAGCCGTAATTTCTGAAAAGGAAAACTGAGTTTGAGCTTCAAGTGGCGCTCAGAAATAACGGTCTGTCAGAAAATCCACATTTTTCTTGGTACGCCGCTAGTATTTTAAACTCAGTTTTCGTTTTTGGTGAATTCGGACCCGGAGTATGTCAGCGAACCGTTTTCCTTCAAGAATGCATTTGAAAACACTCCATTTTCATTTGGCCCTTCTGAATATAAAGACTACTGGTTATATTCGATTATCTCCCTCTCAAATAGAACTTATGGTTTTTATTAATATGAATGTACTCCAGCAAAGATGATCCAGATGGATTTTGATAAAGTTCATTTAGTCTATAGGATTACCGATTATAAGTCGTAAAGTCAATAAATGATCTCAACGGAATGAACGATGAATAAAGCAATATTATTGAATGATAAAGCTTGGAATTTAATTGCGGACCGCTGGAATTATTTTTATTATTTTAAAATTAGTTGAATAGTACACATCATTTGAGCAGAGTGGAACAGAAATTGGAAGACTGCATCCTTACAGTCTGTTCTCGGATTTAAATATAGTCGGCCATCTCTGCTGCAAGCCACTGGATGGTACTATTATTGGATTTCGATATTGATAAAATGATGTCTGGAGTTTCATAAATAAATATTGAATATTTGAGAAGAGCTGGAATAATTCTCATTCATTTTTGAATTACTATTCTCTACATTTTGAAAATGATGCTATCCAGAAATTTTTTCACTTGAAGTATAGATAAATTCGTGAAAGTTACCTTCTGAATGAAATGAGAAGTATTTGGTAAATTAGTTATACCAGTGTCACATTTTCACCGTCCATACCAGATACTCGAATCTTATGATACATTTCCAAAAAGACTCGAAAAAGGAAGCAGACTAGCTTTCGAAACGTTGCCAATGGCATTTTTCAATTTATTTTTCAATTCGATCTCCAAATCCATAAAAATACGACAAAATAGTCAGTCAGTATCACATTTTGACCTTCGATACCAGATACTCGAATCTTATAATACATTTCCAAAAAGACTTGAAAAAGGAAGCAGACTAGCTTTCGAAACGTTGCCAAGGGCATTTTTCAATTTATTTTTTAATTCAATCTCCAAATCCATAAAAATACGACAAAATAGTCAGTCAGTTTTGCATTTTTTTTTCGCAGTTGAATAATATGACGATTTAAATATTTCTTTTTCATTTCCAGAGGAGGAAAAACCCCAAAAAATGGTTTTCATGACATATCTACCTCTTCAAAAAACACTCGAACAATATTTAAATGAAATCGGAGTTTGATGTGAAAATTCCCGTATCCAATATCTAAGTCTATATTCATAATCATAATAAAAACAATTGTGTTTTTAATTTGATGATTGATTTGCCTTCAGTACGTTCGAGGTATAAAGTTGAATTATATAGCTTCTTCTTTGTCACTGGGAGCATGACTATGAAACAATTGGATTTTTTCGATTTTTCCCTTTAAGTCAGAATTTTGATTCTGTTACCACTGAATTGAAAAACTAACGCAATAAATTCAAAAGTTGAATTTGATTGGCATCAACCACCACAGTATAGAATTATTACTGTTCGTGGGACACTATCATCAACTTGGAAAATAACCTCTTAAAGATTTCGTGTACCTATTATAGACCAGAATTATTTATTTGAAAATGTAAAATTTGTCATCAAACTCAGTATTTATAGCTGAAATAATATTCTGAACAACTTTTTCTAATAAAAGTTTTCAATATCCCTAAAGCGCAGAAAAATATCAAAAATTGGTCCTGTTTGTAAATGGGCAGTAGGCCAAATTTGATCGTAAAAAATGTCACCGATCAACTTGTATGCTTGCTCACTAATTCATACTTGCATTCCTTGGAATATCAAAAATATAGCGGTGTCTTTTATCTCAAGTGCCAACACCTGTAATAAATGGGAGTTTGTCAACCTTGGTGAATTAGGACCAAAACAGAAACTGAGTTTGTACTAAAGTGGTGCTCACTTGAAAGAATTTGACAGATTTGCACGCATTTTCTATCAGATTCTTCTTCTCGAGAGCTACTGGAGTTCTTCCCCAATTGTTGTTTTCGTGAAGTTCGCACCTTGAGTAGGTTTTCACACAATTGCCGAATTCTTCTGGACTACAATGGTCCATGTAACTAACGTGTGACGTTTCGATGGCGTTTGAAGGCTCGTTGTGACGCGAGCGCTTATTTATTTGTTCATTAATTATTGTGGTAAATATTGAGTTATGTAATTACGAGTTTGATTTACCTTTACACGGAAGAATTCCAACGAGAAATGAAGGGAACTATTAATTGTGAAATTAATCGTGAGAAGTTCAAAGAGCATCGGAAGGTGAAAGGTGCTACAGGTGTTAAAATGGAAGTTGGGGTGTATTCGAAGATAGCAGAACAAATTGTTGATAGCATATTATTTAATGAGGAAAGTGCCTATTATGGACGAGCGAAATAACACTTAAAATACACGTGTATTGCTAATCAATGGCGGCCGTCAGTGGGGGGAAAAAGTGTGTTTTTCTACTCTCACCCGTAAATATGCTAATTTCTTCATAGTTTTCTGAACGGATAAGTAGGCGATTTCCGTCAACTGAATCGTTATGATTTCATATCCACAGAAGGTAGGATATGGATTTCAGCAATCACAGAGAAAAAAAATACTCGGTTACCAGGGATAACCTTGTAAAAAATTTCACAATTCTGGTCTGTCTACCTACAAACACGAAATTCTAGTTGTTTCATTTATGCATAAATAAATATATTAATATCTGAAATATTTTCTAGTTTATTGAATCAAGTTTGATTGTCACACTCGAGGTTTTTTTATATATACTTATATTCATAAGTAAAGGTAGAAATTTGATTTTTCATGGAATATTTTCTTATGCAACAGTTACATTTCCTTTATATCAAAAGTTCAATTATTGAATATACATTACATGAATGATATGTTCCTTGAATTATACGGTGCAACGGTCGAATTTTATTGTGTTGAAATTGTGTTTTTTTTTCAATATACACAGGAAAAATATTAGGTAGTTTTAGCTCTCAGTACTTTGTCTCCCACCGCTTCGCGTCGGGAGACAACCTCCAGCTAAAATCTAATACTTTTTTTCCTTGTATAATAAATAACTATTTTTTTTATTTCGTTTCTTGTACCATCTGTTCACTGACTTATCATAAATGTAATTTATACATAAAATGATCAAATGAATCTATCTATATATGCGTATATCATTCGTTTGAGGATCGATTCACTCACAAAAATATGTTAATCGAGTACTTTTTACCTACATGGCACCAGAAATGAAATCACATTTTCCACCAAACACAAGTGAAATGAATCAAATGGATATTATTAACAAGATATGTTGTATTTATAAATCATGCACTCAGGATACATCAGAAACACTTGCTTCTGCTGAGAGTAAACTCAACCTTGAACTGAAAGATGAATAGATTTTTTTATATATGCAGATTCACACGAAAGGAAAGCCCTGTAATGTTCAAGGAACACCGCGTGAATCAAGGGACAGGAGATACGAATTAACATCCACTTTGAATTTTTGAAGTTTTTAAGCTTCAGGTAAAACCTCTTTCGGCAAGGAGTTCCAAAGCTCAACTGTTCTGTTGATAAAAGATCCCTGAGCAAGAGAGGTTCGACAGGTCTCCAAATTCACGACAAAGGGGTGGGAGTTCTATACTCGTCGAATCATCCGTGTAGATGTTGCCAAGGGTGGAACGATTGATAACAATTCAGAAGAGCACCTACCGTGAAAATATCTATAGAATCAAATCAATGTATTAATATCTGTAATATTCTCTAGTTTATTGAATCAAGTTTGATTGTCACAATCGATGTTTTTTTTGTGGAATTGAAGGACTCATCTACTCTTCACATCAATAATTATTAACAGAAATCGTACAGTCCAAATAACCTAGTTGGTTAAGGCGTACGTCCTCTGAGACAGCCCACTTCATAGCCGTTGGTTCGACTCTCACCAACACGTTTTTTTTTACCTCTTTTTAATTTCACATAATTCATTCAATTGCAATGTTCAATATTGAATCTAGTAAAGTTTCTTTCCTTTGAGTTTCTCATAAATATCGAAAAAATACTTCTTTTATATCTAAAATTGATAATCAATTTCAGATATAGAGTATTCTTTCGATATTAATGTAAAATTCAAAGGAAAGAAACTTAATTAAATTCAATATTGAACGATACAAATTGAATAAGTAATGTTGAAATAAAAAAAGGCCAAATGTCGGTTTTCATGAGACTTGAACCCACCACTATAAAGTGGATCGTCTTAGAGTGCTAACATTTTAACCAACAGGCCACTTGGTCTGTGTATTTTCAGTTCATCATTGGTCTGAAGAGTAGATGTAAGTCTTCCAAATCCACAAAAAAACATCAATTGTGACAACACAAACGTGACTCAATAAATTGAAAATATTTCAGATATGAGTACATTTATTCATGCTCAGATGGAAGAACTTGAATTTCGTGTTTGTAGACATACAAATCAGAATTGTGACGTTTGTACAAGGTTGTCCCTGGTAACCAAGTATTTTGTTCTCTGTGATTGGTGGAATTCAAATCCTTCCTTGGGTGGATATGAAATCACATCCATTCACTTGACTGGTATCGCCTACTTATCCGTCCAGTGAAATTAAAAGAAATTAGCATATTTACGGGTGAGAGTAGAAAAAGTGTTTTCTTCACATCATAGCTGAAAATAGTCATAGTGAGATTTTTTTTAGAAATGTTGGGTTAGTTACAATTCAACAAATGTTGGGGGAATAATTGAATATATTCATTTATTTTTCGTGCGTGGGAGGATACCGCCGCCCTTCACCCCCTACGAAACCGCAGCTGACGTTCACGAGGCTTTATGATAATGATCGCTGCTGCGTCTCACCAATTATCGTTCGAGAGGAAATAATTGAGAAATTCTGTCATTGGACAAATACGAGTTTTTATTTTTGCTCTCTACACATTATTCCATCTTTTTCGAAACTTTTTCTAATTTCAACGATGCGATTTGGCAGTTAGAAAAGACGAAGGAACGTACCATGCACGAAATAATAAAAAGTGTGGAACATCCAAATGGAATAAATTCGATAATACTTAAAAGGGGGCGTGTTCAAAAAATCGCTCGTACACGTTAATTGGTATTTTTTGGTTGCATTTTTTCCAATCAAGGTGTGCCATGTAAGAGTAGACAATACCAACTTTGTAATTTCGAATACGACACCCTATATATTAATCATTTTTTGGAATCCTTGGAATATTCTAGACATATATCATCATGATATGAAAACAGGTGTAGTCCTATCATAAAAGTGTACACAAAAAGGTAGAATGTGCTTGTACTATCGCCGAACCACAGATGAGACCTGCTATCTTCTAGTTTTTTGGGATTCTTAACCTACACAACCTGAAAATAATAATAATAAACATTGGAATCTGTACAGGTGTTGAAGGTCAAGAATTTATCGGAAAAAAGTTCAGACCTCTATAAGAACGAAAGAGTGAACACAAGAAGAACATTAAGACCAGACAGATTGGTGGTTCTAAATTATCAGAACACATTCTCACTACCGATGGAGATCATATAGTTGAATGGAATGACACTCAAACGATAGCAAGAGAGAGCAATAGCAGGAGACGAAAGTTGAAGGAATTCGCTTTAATCATGCAGTCTGCGAATGCTTGCATCTCAAATGAAAGACATATGTCAAAATTCTAATTAGTGATATTTACAAAGAACAAACCTTAAACCGAAACTAGAGGAGAATATTTGTGAGAATTCTGAAAACGCAGCTGGACAAATCGTCAACGATAAGTATTTTGATGAATATCAGTTCCCGTTTTTCTTTGATGGCAAAATTTGAGAAATACGAGAAGTTGCTGACTAATTGAACTTATTCGATCCAGGAAGAACTGTTTTTCAATAGACGCAGCAACTTTTCGGGGTAGATTGAAAATCTGCCCTTCTACACTTGTATAGAATTCAATATTGATTCTTGGTCAGATTGTGCTAGGTCAAGAACCCAAACGAACTAGAAGAAAGAATCAATGCAAAACAAAATAATAACATTCAAACAGTACTTAAGAGCGCTCCGTTTTGACTTCGAGTTCAGCAGCTCAAAATGCTTGAGAGTTGTTCTCAAAGCAAGGCTATGTAGTTCAAACGACCTTCGCCAAAGATCTCTATATCTACTATTCCTCATTGTTGATGCCGAAGGAAATCACAAAGAGGAATAATAACAGGAACCTTGATAGGGGAAAAAGAGAATTAAAACAATTGCCTTGTTGCTGACCAAATAAATTCATAGCTAAAAGCGTCCACAAACCGAAATAGATTCCTTCTAAACCCGTGAATCCATACAATAAGGACCTACGTATGGTGACCCCGCCTTCTTCGCTACCATCGAGGAGTGGCCCTGTCTGACAACCCATCAGGCAGGCATACAAACATATGGGAGTCTCTAATAGATATCGATACACCTCATATAATCTCTTGTTCGTTTTCCAGCACTGAAAAACATCGCATGGAATCCTCGAAACTGATAGAAGTCCCGATTCCAGCCACTCGATTTCGACTTTGAACACCACTTGGGAACGCGTCAGAAGTTTCGAAACTCTCTCTTAATCAATAACAGATTCGAACAGAAAAAACACCGATATAAATGTCCTCATGTCACTTTTTACCACAACATACATTAATTATTCGTGATGGCGTCGAGTGTTTTTTCGATGCGCGATAGATCGAAAATAAAAACGGGAACATCGAACAGCGGCGTACTCGGTGTTTTTTCGCGGGGTTAGGTCAATTGAAAAATGCAACAACAAAAAATCATCGAATGGATTGGGAAATTTTTTTATTGGTCTCCACATTGATCGATATGAAAGGAGAATGAAACTTCTATACGTCATAGAAATAACAACAAATTAGCGAACACTCTGTAGATAGAAATGTCGGTGCGCCATTCACTGGATATCATACCCTACAATAATTTGACTTCTGATCTAGTGATGTTGAGTATGAATGTATTCAAGAGGAGGGTGAAAAAATATCTTTTAAAAAACTTTTACAAGATTACGTGAACTGTACAAATACAGAATGATTTTAAGATTTTCATGCTTCAGATGTTGTGCTGTACCGTTACAAATTTTACTTTTTTTTTGTGACGGGAAAAAAGTTCAACATTTCATCTCTGATGACAGCTAACAAAATACCACTTTTTATGAAATTACCTTTTTCTCTGGGAAAATAGTGAGTACTTTTTCCGGACGTATATATATATATATATTTATATGTTGTTGTTGAGTTCGGGTTGAACCGCGTCTGGAGTTTTGTTCTCGACGTTTCGGCTCCGATTTTGAAGCCATTTTCAAGAGGTGAATGTGACTTCACGCTGAGGCCTCAATCTGCCTACTCCTCAGGTGTTGTCACAGGGGGCAAGGGTTTGTGACTTGACGCCGGGGCCTCAATCTGCCTACTCCCCAGGTCTCGTCACGAGTTCTTTCTAAGGTCTCAATCTGCCTACTCCTTAGATCGAACTGAGGTATCGAGGGATGTTGGGTAGGATTTATAGCAGCGGGTGCTACTAAAGGACCGTCGGATGTCTTGGTGGGGACTGGGCATCTGGAAATTAGGGGTTTCCATGCAGTTGGAAGTCTGGAAACCCCCCCTAATTTCCAGATGCCCAGTCGTTTAACCCTTGCCCCCTGTGACAACACCTGAGGAGTAGGCAGATTGAGGCCTCAGCGTGAAGTCACATTCACCTCTTGAAAATGGCTTCAGAATCGGAGCCGAAACGTCGAGAACAAAACTCCAGACGCGGTTCAAGCCGAACTCAACAACAACACACAACTGACCGCGGAAACCTATCCGAATATATATATATATATATATGTAGAAGGTAGAAACTTAATTTTTTATAGAATATTTTCTTATCCAAAAATACATTTCCTTTATATCAAAAGTACAATTATTGACTGTGCATTGCATGAATTATATGTTCCTTGAACTATTCGGTACAACAGTCGAATTTTCTTGTTGTGAAATTGTGTTTTTTTTTCAATATTAAAGCGTCGGGAGTCAACACAACCACTTTTCTCACCAAACACAAGTGAAATGAATCAAATGGATATCATTAACAAGATATGTTGTATTTATAAACCATGCACTCAGAATACATCAGAAGCACTTGCTTCTGCTCAGAGAAAACTGAACCTTGACTGAAAGATGAATAGATTATTTTTTTATATGTGCCGATTCACACGAAAGGAAAGCCCTGTAATGAACACCGCGTGAATCAAGGGACAGGAGATACGAATTAACATCCACTTTGAATTTTTGAAGTTTTTGAGCTTCAGGAAAACCTCTTTCGGCAAGGAGTTCCAAAGTTTAGCTGTTCTATTGAAAAAAGATCCCTGAGCAAGAGAGGTTCGACAGGTCTCCAGATTCACAACAAAGGGGTGGGAATTCTGTACTCGTCGAGTCATCCTTGAAGATATTGCCAAGGGTGGAACGATTGATAACAATTAAGGAGAGCACCTACCGTGAAAATATCTATAGAAGAGAGACAAGTCTCCGACCCTTCTACGATGTTCCAATGAAGTGAGCGAGTCTGTGAGCGAAGAATCACCAACAAGACGGATTGCCTTTTTCTGAATTGAATCGAGAAGCGTCAATGAATGTTTTGGTGCCGAACTCCACACATGCGAACTGTATTCCATGACAGGTCGTATCTGAGCCTTGTAGATCATTAGAAGCTGACGAGAAGTGAAGTATTTCTTCGCACGAAATAAAAGTGCAAGTTTCTGGGAAGCACCTTCAGAGATTATCACTGATCGTAATTCCTAGCATCGAGATACTTGACTTTGTAGGAATAGTTATATATAGATCCTTTTCGCGATATCATTTCTTTTCGAATGGGTCTAGTATATTTTATTATGGAAAAACATATCGAAGAGACAAATAAACAAAAAAACCCTACCCCTGGTCTATTTTTGTGATTTAGCTACACTTCAAGGGATTTGTGAATCAATTTTTCTCATAAGATAAAACGTATTGTACATCCTTCTGACTGCCACTGGCATCGAACATGTGTGATGACTTGAATAATTGATAAATGTTTCGTTGACTGAAACTAGTGATGCTTGAGATGATGTTTCATGCAAGATTTAACGGAAATATTGGCGTGTATAACATTAGAATAGACACATTACATTGTCCAAACTATCAGCATTTAGAATACTATTTTTAGGATTTCAGATTTCCAAGAGTTTATTGGAGATGGAAAAATTCACACTTACAATCGGCGTACGGAAAAATGACGGTTGAAAAACAATCCTCGTAATTTTTCATAGATGAGTGAAGGTGTTAAGGGCGATATCTAGCAAATTCCTCATTTAATCAATAATCTTTGGTTAGATGCACAGAGAATCATCATCTATAATTGATACTCTTGGGGTGGTAGTGCGAGTAATATCAGTTTGGTGTTAGGGTAATAACTGATCTGTAGAAAAGTCTTAAGGAGTTTCATCAAACCAGTTCACTATTTGTATTGGTGAAATTTCTCGGGGGTTATATCCCGAGTGCACCAAGTTTAATCGGTTAAAATGTGTGCTGCACTTCCATGATTCTCGAAATTTTGCTTAGCAAATGACTTGTGTGTATGATAATTTGATAAAATCCCGAGACCGCAGGTCGAGGGATTTTATTTTAAATCATGGAAATGCACGCATTTTGGTCGATTGAACTTGGTGAAGGAGGTATATATGTTTAGATTATTTCCAGAAAACATGTAAACTCAGGAAACATCAAAATCGAACACAGGAACAATATAGTACCAGAGATAGTACCTGAAAAGTGATCCAAACGCCCGGTTCATTTCGAACATTTTAATCGGTTAAGAGGTCTAGTGCATTTAATCGCTGTAAAACTCTGTAAAAGCAGTCTAGCCTTCAACTGTTTCATCGTTTATTCGCATTGAGGGAAATAATCAAAGAAAAAGTCTAGATTTCCTTACTGTAAGGAAATTATATTTTCTCACAGTTGTTAGTGTCCTTACTGTGAGGTAATGATATTACCTTACAGTTGTTCGTGTTCTACATACATGATGGAAAACAGTTTCCATAGTAATCCAAGTAAATTCATTACCAAAATCAAAGCACCAAATGTTAACGATCAGATCTCCCAAGAATATTTTCTTTGAAACTCGTTCCGTCAAAGAACGGAGAGGTTTTCAATTTCACTATCGGTTCCACAACAAGAAGTTCAAAAGAAACTCTTTTTGTTTCTCTACCACTCTCTTTTTGCTCGAATTCCCAACTCCACCAATTTCTCGAAATGTTTACCTAATCCGATCCAGTATCTAGCAAAGCCAACACATTAAAACATCAGTATGTCGTATTCTGCTTTATGTACTCCTGAAACAACCGAAAAAAAAGTCTCATCACATTGGGTGGTTTCATTGCCAATTCGTTTTTATGTTACTTTCTGTTTGTTCTCTTTCCTCACGACGACGCGACGGTGTATTTCGAATAGGTCGTTATTTGTTACTTGAGGGACTGAAATATCCTAGCTGTGATTTTATGCTTCTCGGCTCCGTTCGAGAAGATGGAGCGTGAAAAAGCGATCAGACTTTCTTCGATGAATCGTTCGCAATATTGGATGGAAAATAAAGGAGTTCTGGGACAGGAGGTATTTATAATTTGTCGATGAAAACAACATGGGGGCGTTATAGATTTCTTGTTTTGTTTGATTTGATCTCGATACAAAATACGTACGGTTCCTAGAGTAGGATAAAGAATTATTCTGAAATACAACACACTAAGTACTCCTTGAACGTCATTATTTTGTGGTGGATCAATATTTGTTCCGTAGTTTTTTGGGTTTGTAACCTACTACAATCTGAAAAAATAAGAATTAATATTGAAAATCTGCCCTTCTACACTTGTATAGATTCCAATATTAATTCTTACTTTTTCAGATTGTGGTAGGTTCCAAACCCAAAAAACTACGGAACAAACAACACACTAATTAGTTTTTGGATCTAGTAGGGATTTGGTTTGATCCATCGCCCACTTCTCTGAAGTGAACAATAGGTGCAGAGTTACGTCTGTCACATTGAATTGGTGAAAGAAAGAAAATGAGGCTTCACAATAGAGTTGACGATAAAAGTTTATGAGAGGAGTGAAAATGTGCGCTTTAAGCTACGGCGTCCACAAGAAAAATGTAGAAAAGACTTGTATTTACTGCCGTTTTATATTTTGGCGAGTCTCTAGAAAGTTTGGTTGCAATGCTGAACTGTTAAGTAATTTTTGAATATGATTACTTTGTGGTGGATGGAATCTTTTTCTCAACTTACCACAATCTGAAAAAAAAAGGAATTAATATAGGAACCTATACAAGTGTAGAAGAGCAAGGTTATATCGGTGAGACGTCCAGACCTCTAGAAGTGCGAAAGAGTGAACACAAGATGTACGTCAAGAACAGACAGATAAGTAGTTATAAATTGCCAGAACAGATTCTCATTTACAAAAAGCAAATATAAAAACTAAACTAGAAGAGAATATTTCTGAAAGATTTGAAAACGGAAACGGATTTGGTTTCCGAAACGTCAACGATAAGTAATTTGATAAATATTGGTTCTTGTATTTTTTTTATAGGCAAATTTGATATTCTATTCAGAATTGAATTATCGCAGCAACTTTTCGTGGTAGATTGAAAATCTGCCCTTCTATACTTGTATAGATCCCGATATTAATTCCTATTTTTTCAGATTGTGGTAGATTGAGATTCCAAAAAAACTAGAAGAAATAAACTGTCAACTCTATACGTTGTATCAGCTAGACGAAACGAGAGTTTGAGACCTTATATCAACATTGAGGTTGAAATTTTCAAAAACCACCTCTGAACTTTTCCAGAGCAGGAATATGATTACTGTAATAAGATGTCCAAACTATTGAACCATACTTCGAATCACACAAGGAAAAA
This sequence comes from Zygogramma bicolorata, assembly GCA_032362365.1. Taxonomy (NCBI): domain Eukaryota; kingdom Metazoa; phylum Arthropoda; class Insecta; order Coleoptera; family Chrysomelidae; genus Zygogramma; species Zygogramma bicolorata. The sequence goes on along the minus strand of JAVJAQ010003055.1, from coordinate 3,534,065 downwards.
GTATAAAACTTTGAATGCAAGCTCGTCAAAGAGTTCCGGATAGTAAATCCCAGAGATTTCATTGCTTTCGTTGTAATATGCGTAGTATGATTCTGAGGGCTACTTAGTTGGTGAAAATATAGTTGAACTTGGTTCAAGTAAACCGAGTTCAGTCGGTCAAGCAACAAACGATTCGATTGGCTGATCGGAGATCACTTTGTGAGTTTCAATACTGGCCCGAAACATGATACCAAGATTTTTTAATATCATCCACTCTGGTGAGATTGCTGTTAATCTAACACCACGCATGTTTTTTTGCAAATGTTCTGACACTCAAACGCTACTGTAAATTTTCTATTACAGATGAAATCAGCAATTAATTATTTCAGTTACTAAATTATTTATACTTGTGTAGATAATTTGAAAACCTAGGTAGCATCTCGAGAAGTTGATATATCATTCTGTATCAATAGCAATTTTTTCTCCTGAACATACCGCGAGATGTTTTTATTTTGGTTTTGCGGTAATTGAATTATATTAAAAATTTCAATGTTACAACAAAAGTCAATTCCAATTCAATTTTTCAATTCAAATGATATAACAAGTAACAAAGACACGTCAAACTTTAATAAACTCGAATAAATCGTTCCCAGGTAGCACAAACATATTTGACCAATATTGGTTCAATATTACGTTAATATCAACCTCATATTGTAGATATCATATTGGCCACAAAAAAAATGTGAACATTCGGCGATATTAGATCGACATTCGAAAGCAATATAAGGATATATCGTTTCAACTATATTGGTACAATATTGTTAATGATATATCGACGAAAAAGGTATGTATATTCGATTGATGTCACCACTTTTTTTTTTATAATATTCGGGATTATACATATCTATTTCATCCGATAGTCAACTCGAAAATTTCACTCATCCAAATCAAGTTACCGAATACTAACCTGGAAAAAACTCTGACTGCTGCGGGGCTTGAACTCACGACCTTCAGAATGAGAAATATTATTGTCGACCACTATACACTCTACGGCACGGAGAGACTTGTTTGTAAGAAGGAGGTGGGTGGTATAGATGTGGTGACTTCAAGTTAGATATGTTCGAGACAACATTAAAATGTTAGAAACTTAAGTAACAATGTAATGTATTCGAAAAAACACTGAAGGATCACTGTCTTATGTGATGGCGATTTGGAATATCAAACTTGCTGTGCAAAATGTTCTGGGCGTAATTTTCTGGTACTGAAATCCACCAAATGACGATATTTCAATTTTTCCAAATTTTGTTAGATATAATTCGTGATGAATATTGCGTATCCGATATTGATATATGTTTGAATACAATAAGTGATCACTTTCAAAATCCTGATACCCCTTTTCAGGCTGTGATTCTGAAATGTCTATTTGAATATTTTCATTTCAGTGTTGAAACAATATTCAAGCAATATCAGAATTCGCATATCTATATTGCAGTATCATGCCGATATGCTACCTAATGTGATAGTACAATATATCAATCTACGCTCCCAAACAATGTCGAATATACATTAGATTTCGATGTTGAAAATTGAGTATATACAAAATATGCAGACAATATTGAAATATCTATCTTGTTAAACTGATATTATTCATTATCACCTGATATGGTAATTCAGATATTGGTAATAAGTTATCAAACCCATATATATTCAATATTGAACCTAACAAAATGCAGTTGAAATTTATTGTCAATATTGAGGCAATATTCATAATGAGATATCGTTTTCTCAATATTGATTAATATCAGTTCAACATCAATTTTTCACTTACGATGTATCTATATTGGACCAATCTGAACTCGGGGTTCAGCCAATATTATGTGTTACTTGGGTTATAGCAGTCATTATTACTTGAGTATACATCAGTTCATTAACTTCTCGTAAACCTTCACATCAAATACTTCCAAGAAAATATTAGTCTTTCGTGTTTGTTCCATTTTCATGGCTGTAAAATGGGATAATAATGGCGTATGAAAGTCATTTTTATGTTGGCGAGGCAGACTGCTGTGTACCAAAGTGAGTTGTCATATAGCAGATGCATCTCAGAATGATAAAAAGCTGCATGGATTTGAGATACGTCGTTCCAGAGTCAACTGTAGCCCGTCCTCCACTTGTTAGGGTGGATTTCCACCAGTGGATACTGGAATTTGATACCCTCTCCACAACCCCATCTAGTGAATCTTCACGGGGGAAAAGCAATATTCTTTTCCCATACGAAATTTGGGGTGTATATAGGCTATCGCTGAAACATATCGCTGTAGTTATCTGAACTTTATTTCGTCCATAAAAGGCGTATTGTATTTGCGGATAACGTTTATAGCCAGATGACGAATATAATACTAATAGTTATAGTTGTTCGTTCACCTTTTTATTAATGGATTTCTTTGATAATCTCCTATAATCTCTCGCGTCTCTAATGAGAATTTAATTTTGCAGTTACGTGCCTTTTTTTCATTAGGGAATATAATCGTTTTCAGTTCATGGTCAGATGGAATATGAAAATTAAGGCAAACTGCTTGGGTGTTCGTATACAGGGCGTTATTTGAGTACGTGGCCAAACTCAAAGGGCTGATTCTTTGAGTAATTTTTATTTTTAGAATTCATACAAGCATAGATCCGGTATGCTTCGTTTTCAAGATACAGGGTGTCAAAATTGAAAAAAAGGGTTTTTTCTGAATATCTCAATTATCCTTCTGCCGATCCTATCGAATTTTGCCAGTGGTATGAAGGGTATTGAGGAACTGAAATATTGGTGAAGGTACCTTCCAGTACGCCACTGGACATAATGATTTCAACCTAGTAATGGTTGAAATCAGTATGTCCAGTGGCGTCCTGGAAGGAACCTTCACCAATATTTCTAACCAAAAAAGTATGAACCTCTGATATTTTGCAATTTTTGTATTTTTGTCAGTATTGTGCCACTGAAACTAGAACTTTTTTATCTCTATTTTTCTTTTTACAACTAAATAAAAGTAAAAAACCATCAACGACCGGGCTGTTCTTTTATGAGTGATCAAATAACATAACACGAAAGTCGATTTTTCGAATTTTCAAATTAACTGTTTTCGATGAAACGGAACTAGAAAACGAGACATTTTTCAGGTAAACAGATTCATATGTATTCATTTAAAACTGTCACCAGGTTTCAACGGCAAATTATTTTTCATTTTGTTATTTTTATATCAACATATTGTGAGAAACAATTTTTAATTTGTTGTTCCAAGGACATGCAATAAAGTGATCTTGATTTTTCTTTTTAAAATCTGACCAAGACACAAGAAAAAAGATAGAGATGAAAAAGTTGTAGTTTTAGTACCTCGACGCAAAAAAAATTGAAAAAATACGAATCATTGGCTCACATTTTTTGGTCAAAAATATTGGTTATGGTACCTTCCAAGACGCCACTGGACTTAATGATTTCAATCTAGCTATGGCCAAAATCGGTCCCTTAATGCCCTTAATACCACCGCCAAATTATAATTTTGTTCTTTCCAAGGACATGCATAAAGTGGTTTTATTTATTTTTCTCCCAAAAACAGAGCAAGATACGAGAAAAGAGATGCGGATGCAAAAAATTTAGTTTTCGTTGCTCAAAAAATACAATAATTGTGAAAAATCAGTGGCGCACAGTTTTTGGTCAAAAATATTGGTTAAGTTACTTTTCCGGACGCCACTAAACATAATGATTTCAATCTTGTTATGTCCTTATCAGCTCCCCAATACTGTAAATTTCACTCCCGAATTTTGAGGAAATCGGCAGAAGAAATATTGAGATTTAAAAAAACACCTTTTTTTTCAATTTTGATACCCCGTATCTTGAGAACGAAGCATCACCGGGCCAATGTTTATATGAACTTGTCGTCTTTGAATTACTCAAAGAATCCCCCCTTTGAGTTTGGCCACGTACTTGAGTAACACCCTGTATAGTGTTGAAAATATTTGATTTCCATGCTCAAGGAGTTCTTATTAAGTTAACCGTTATTGGATTTTCAATATGGATATTTTCGACAAACTCTTTCTGCTGTTCTGGAGGACAAAAAAGAGACCTGAGACAATCACATTTAACAGGTTCGTTATTATGAATAAAAAATACTATACATATTTCGGCATTTCACAGTAAGTATAGAAGTATTTTTGATTCATGAATGATTTCATAACTATTGTTACGAAATCTCCTAGCGCCGGCCCTGTCGCTCGTACACGCAGAATAATATGAGGGGTCGAAGAGCGAACGTCATTTTCCCAGGAACTCGTTATTCGCGTGGAGAATTCGATACACATCATCGAGGCATCTCCCGAATATTTTCCATAGGCGTACGCAGGTGAAAAATGAGACACTTCATCGCGGGAGAGACAGTTATTGACAGTGTATTCGCAAAGCAGAGTTATTCAGAGAGAGAGAGAGAGTTCAGCAGAGTCATTCGGATAGTTATTCAGAGCTGAGTGGAGAGAGTTTAGTTGATAGTAAATCAGAGTTTCTAGCTTAGTGGAGAGAGCTTTTTTATTGCTAAGTGCAGAAGTCAAAGCGTAGAATTTCTATTACAGAGAGTTTATCAGGGTGTTTTAGTACAGAGAGTTGTAATAAAAGTAGTTTAGTGTTGTTTGGAGTTTTAATAAATGAACCCCAAGGAAATATCGTAACAATACTATATGTAAATCGTATTGGAGAGAAGCGGGTGAGATGTGATGTTCCAAAAAGATGGTCTCTATTGGTTCTCCAAAAATGTGCTTGGTCTTTTTTTTTCATGGCTACCTATTTTATTATATTTGAATCACTACGAAGTTTTTTCATATAAATGCTTTCTGAATAACTGACTGACGGATCAACACACAGGCAAATCCGCTGATCGTAGAGACCTAAAACTTAAAGGGCGTGTTTTTTGTATGAGGTAGGCACCCAATAAGGAGGGTTTTTCGAAATTCCATCCCTAAGGGGGTGAAAACGAGGGCGAAGTGTCTATCGAACAACGTGATGCCTTGGTACAATCTACTTCAAATCTTACATAAACATTCTTTTTCAGAATTGATGGAAGACATGTTTGATATTTTACTGAAATTTTTCGCATACCGGAATAAAAGAAATGGGTTTATAACATTTTCGATTTCTATCAAATCAAACACTTTTCCGAGTGCGCACAGAGACTTGTGGTGAACCTGGTTAAGCTTTGTACTAAGAACTACACATTGTAATTGCATCACAAAAATAATTAACGTCCAACGAAGTAGGCACAAGTCGGCTAGTGAATTATTAAGATGTCTAGGAAACCCTGGTGTATCTAGTGATTCGATTTTGTTTAGAATTTCTTGGCGAAAAACAATCGACGATTACAAAAGCTTTCTAATTTTTGTATAGGGGGCGTTATATGAGCATTTTCGAAAATCTGTCAAATGTTGGTTTTGTCAGATTGACGTAACTTTGAGGTTTATTGGTGTCAATGAAAACTGAAATTATTTCTTCGCATTAACAGTGTTTAAGTCTATATAAGTAGAATAAGTTTTGAAGTTATTACAAGTACTTTTTCACGATGTGTAGAAGATTTCGTATTTTGTGTGGTCAGTCAAAATCTGGGGATCCAAATATTCGTCTTTATTCAGTACCCAAGGTAAGTACAAAACAAATCGCCCGAAAATAATAACATGAATGTAGCGTTATACCTAGCTAATTTTATTCGTTTCAGCTTGAGCGAAAATCATATCGAGGAGAAAACATCTGTAGCTCTTATCAATGAGATATTGAAAACAAAATTTTGTTCAAATAAAGGAAATATCGATGTGATACGTATTTTGAACCGTTGCATAACTGATGTGTGTATCCCCAATTACAAGACAGTCTATCACTTTCAATACACTAGCATGAACTTTGTCGTACATTCTCAGGTGAATGGGCAGAGTAAATTTTCTCGGAATCAAAGTCTAGTCTTACAAACTGTTTTAAAAACACTAAAAACTTGTAGAGGTAGCAGGTGACAGTGACAGTAGTGACAGGTTATTAACGGTAGGTTTCCACGTTATATGCACGTTTTCTGAAACGCATTTGATTGGCTGTCAGGGCTGTCAAAATCTCAGTAGGCAAATAATAAACAGTGGTAGAATATTCGGTTGCACATTCCTCTCTACTGAAAATTAGGCTTCATATGGTATATGACTGATCGCCATCTACAATAGCGATCTGAAGCTTTTGCGATCTCAGAAATCAAGCAATCGGTTTTCGCCAAGTTTATTCAAAAATTATTCAGGTATAAGTAGATACACCAGGGTTTCCTAGGCATCTTATGAATTATAAAGGAATGATATTTGTCATTTTCCAATGTTCATGAATAACACGAAGACAAAAAAGAGAACTAAATATGGATTAGGTAATTCCACGTTTAGTTATCAGCGAAACAAACCGAACCAATTGATCAATTTCCAGAAACGTTGACACACTGTACGTCTGCTTTCTCGGAGAAAAGATCATCAAACAGGATGCAGATAATTTCCGACGTTCTAAGAAAATGTTCTTCCGCATTATCCGCTTCGACAGGTCCGTCCGATGATGCTCGTGGAGCCGATAATGACCTTGAACGCTGACGCTCGCAGCTGATTGGATCGTGCTTCCCGGCGAAAATAAAAACCAATCCATCGTATGCGATAGATAGTATTATCGTGAGATGCCGACGGGCTAGAAGCCGTTCGCTCTCGGAGCGAGATCCGGCGAATAAGCTTCGTATCTTGATAAATCGGATGAAAGCGAGATTTTTGGTACGACTTTCGGCGTAATTTGCTTCGATGACTTTCTCGAGAGAAAAATGGCATCTTCGGAAAAGTCGAAGCGAGAACCGCCGCAAAGTTTGGTAGTTTGTCGTTCGTGTTACTGGGGTTCTTCTTCTTCTTGTTTTGTTTCACTTGGTTACTGCTACCGGGGCTATCCAACCATTGCTTTGCCGGGGTTCTCATAGAATTTTAACCTAGTTGCATAAGGTCAATAATATTTAATGATTCTCTATTCAGAGGATGAATTTTCTAAAAGATTTTGTGATATTCACAAAATTCAATACTATTTACGTAATGAGGGGATAAGTAGCATATTAAACACGAGCGGAAAATTGTGAGCACGAGGCTTTAGCAAGTCATGACAGCAAGAATATAAAACGATTCATGGATAAAACTAGATTCAGTACCAATCCAGAAACTGTTGAACAATAAATTTCATAATAATGTTATTTTCAATTCGATTTTAATTGATCAAATTCATTTAATTTAGGTTTAAAGTTACATACCCCATCATTTTGCAAAAAGAGTTCCGAAAGCGGTCGCCATAAATTTAGATACACGTGTATTTTAAATGAGCCATTACCTAACAACTGTCAAATACGTGATGAACGGTTGAAAATTGTGGGAGTAGAAGAATGTTATTTACATCATGTTCACTGAATTATGAGGCACTGTGCATACTGAATGTTAGTCCTGAAAATTTGGGTTCGTTGACGACTATAGAGTACTTATAACAAAAATTTTCGAAATCACAACAGAATAGAAGCCTGCGACTTACTCAAAACATTTTCCCAAGAATACAAGAGCCTTTTACTCTTACCCTCACACACTTCACGTTTCTTTCAACATGTTCAAAATAACATCAGGCAAGACTAAGCAACAAAGTTGGGTCAATTATTGACAAAAAAGAAAGAAGATCATTCGAAATAATTTCATAAAGTGAACAAGAAATGATTATTGTTTATTGATACGTATTGCGAAAGAATTGTACATAGGCGAACTTCACGATCCTCCCACAAATGTCTGATATTATCATTCTTGGTTAATGTCATTTTCCTTCATACAGGTTAAAGTATGTTTTACAATTGAGCTTCGTTCGAATAAATTGTTTGCGGCAAGCCAGTCATATTTCGCAAATATCAGTTTTGTTTCCGGTGTACCCGGATCCCGGAATAAAAAACCGACCGGGATTGTGGAAAGTCAATCCCGGGAATTTTCTCTCCAAGGAATATTCCTATGAGAATATTAATGAGATCTAGCAACAGTGTTATAATCAGCATTATTGCGTCCAGCTCAGGTAACAAACTGAGCTATCTCAGCAACAAAAAGCAGATGATATGAAAGAAGAACAGGTTTTTGATTTATTTCATTTTATTTATGTTTTGATTAAAACCCAAATTTTTTGTACGGTGTTACAATAATTTTTTTGGTGAAAAATGATTCTTGGGATTGAAAAATTTCGATCCCGATTCTGGTCTGGGATTACATTCCCTAACCGTGAGCCAAGAACTGATTTCTATTAACAAGTTCCTCCCGAGTGATAACCAGTGGAATGCTCCACTGAGTTTTATCTCGATGTCTCGTGAACTGCGGTTCCGTGTGTTCAGCAGCAGCAGCAGCAGCCTCCCACGCACGTAAAAAAAGTTATGGTCGTTTCCTCTCGATTGAAAATTTTTAAAATAATAATTTATATGCTTATCTGAATGAATGAGAACGTCAGTGGGAAGATTGTCAGCTGATGCAGAGAAGGATGTTACGCATAATTAAGACGGGAGCATAATATTTACACCAGCTGACTATTTATCCTCAGCAGCCAGCAGATTTTCTTTATTACTTATAACATCATCAACAATCAGCTGAATAATTTTAATCTGCAGCAAAGCAACCGAAGGTGTTGTTCATGAATCTTTGAAATTTTACGAGGGGTTGACCACTGAGGAAAAATGTGTACACTGGAATTCCCGTAAACCGGAATTCCCCGGATAAAATTTTAAAACTAAATTACGAAAATACTGGGAATTCCGGGGGAATTCCGAGGAAACCCGACGAAATATGAAAGATATATTTCGGAAATTTCGCACAAAAGTTTTTTTGTGTGGAACATAAACTTTAGATTTTTAAGTAGACTATGTCATGATTATGACCCAATCTGAATAATATCGGATTTTACATATCAAAACTTTTCACATTCTCATTGAGGCTGGTATTTATTATAACAAAATAAATCATCTATATCGGATTATTTGAAAAAAGTACCCCAACCACACCCCTCTCGTGGCCGCACAAACTATAAAACAAAGTTTTTTGGGTTGTTTCACATGCCTTATTTATATATTCGAATCAGAATGGGGTACTATTTCACTGAAAGAAGTTATTGTCTCATTTGCAAAAACTTCCCCAACACACCCCTCCAGGGACACATCAGATTATGTCTATCAGATCGTGAAAATTGTTGTCATCAGGCTTATTTTTCGCTAACAAAATGTATTTCAAGTTGGAAATTCGCCACAAACTCTTTCAAAACAAAGCTCCTAACTTTCTTCGTCCAGTGGAAGTGGATTACTTCACAACGGTGTTTTGTTTTTGAATTATGATTTTATATAAATATTGAAATTTTACTGTATGCTTTTTTACTATCGCGCGAATAGCTTTTTTACTATCGCGCGAATAAATTGAAGTTACCTACTAATAACCCCTATAGTTTCTTTATAAATTTTTCGGAATTCCCCAGGAATTCCCTCGGAATTCCCCGGAATACCCCGGAATTCCCCGGAATACTTCGGAATTCCCCGGAATTCAGCGGAATTCCCCGGAATTCCTATCAATTGTACACTGGAATTCTCATGTGGTCAACCCCTCGGAAATTCCTATTTTGAATTAGTTATTTGTTTTACTATGCAGCAAAGTAGTAGATTGACTGCCGAGCATGACGAGGCTAGGAATTCAGTTAAGGCAGTTCTACTTTGCTGCCGAGTTGAACATATAATTTTTTATATGGATTCGGAATCTCCAGAAAAAAAAAATGAATTTTTAAACTTTTTGGATTAAGAGTGCAATTTCGATCAAAATCTCCAGGAATCATGGTTGGGCTGATTGAAATCACGATTAAAATCATGATTTGAATCGCTTCATTTTTAAAATTAAAATCATGATTCAAATCAATTTTAACAACATAATATAAAAGTTTTCTCGAAGATCAAAAGGAGTATCTGCTTTTAGCAAAAACAACAAAAATGAAGTACATAATTCCAAATTCTTGAACTAAACGTAACACCTGAATTTTATTACTGTATTATTCAGTCTATTCATTTTCGTTATACAATTTGAATAAAAACACGAGTTCCTTCTTTTTCTATGCCTAATCTGTTTCTAATATCCAAGTGTACAACAAGCGAAATGCTTGAAATTGTTGGGCAACTTCAATTTATAGGTTGAGAAGGAAAACAAGCCCTGACAGGAATATTCTTGCAAAAAGCACAACAAACGCGTTCGTGTTCGTGCCTCACTCGGCACTGTATAGCGAGTGTATAGGACAGAAGGAAAACAAATGGCGACAAGAATTTTCTTGCAAGATGCGCGACGAATGCGTTTTTTAGCCGCAAATTGTATTAAAATTTTTAGACTTATACATCAAAATAATAAACAATAATTTCAAAGAATCAAAATGTCCAAATTCAATATTCAAATTTAAAAAATCAAAAAAATCATGATTTTTTTAAAAAAATCAATGATTTTTTATTTTTTCAATAAAAATCAGATTGTGCCCCACCCTGCCAGGAATTGAAAGTTTATTTTTAACACTCAGGGATTGAAAATGTATTCTCAATCTGTGAGGTCGAAAGTGCATCTCCTCTTGAAATCTCTAGAAAAAAAAATTTTTTCTCTATGGATTAAAAGTGCCACTTCATTTGAAATGTCCAGGGATTGAAAGTTGATTTTTAATATCTAGGGATTGAAAGTGCCACTTCAAATGATATCGCCAGGGATTCAAAGTTAATTTTTAATCGATGGGAATTGAAAATTAATCCTTTATCCCTAGGGATTGAAAGTAGAATTCCAATCCCTAGGGATTAAAAGTCTGCTTTCAATGCCTAAAGTGCATAGAATATTATTTCATTGTGGGGTTTTCCCGGAACTACAATGGCCTTGAACGCTGACGCTCGTAGCTGATTGGAACGTGTTTTCCGACCGAAAAAGAAAACTCCGATACGATAGATACTATCAACGTGCCGTGCCGTCGGGCTGGAAGTGTTTCGCCGTTAGAGCGAGATCCTCCAACGAATAAGCCGAGGATCTTGATAAATGGAACGAAAACGAAATTTCCTGGCACGACTTTCGTCGTAATCACTTTCAAGGACTTTCTCGAGAGAAAAATAGCATCCTCGGAAATCGATAGGTTGCCGTTTATGTTGGCGAAGTTTTCGCAGGAAATCTACCCTGTTCGATGGTGGGATTAGCTAGTCGACACGTTTGGGTTAGTTTTCTCGCGTGCTGGAAGTTACGAGTCTTTTCAGGGAGTCTACTAATGAAGTCGTCAGAGAAATGAGTCCGGAAAAAATATGTATTGTTTTATTGTTCTGCTATGTTTCTTGTGTTGTAAATCTAAAGAATCCTGTCTGGTGAATAACATTTTCTATGGCAATATATGTATATTTCCGCCAGAAGGGAAAATGTAAAGACTGAGGCATTCTTTTTGATACAAAATTGACAGTTTCACACTCATTGAAAACATTCCAACGACAGTTCTAGGTTTTGTTAAACGAAACTGTAACGAGTTCACTTCGTTTGATGCCTCACGTTTTCTCTATTTTTCATCAGTACGTATTAAGCTTGAATATTCTAGTCAAGTTTGGAACCCTCTTCAATATCTCTTTAATATTTTGGAGTCAGTACAAAAAGATTCCTAAAATGGAATTCTATAAAAAGTACGGAAATTATCCCGAAAGTCGTTATGATTATAATGCACTTCTTGAGGAGTTCAAAATGACTTCACTGAGAAGCGACGTGAAATTGGTAGTTTGATGTTTCTCTACAAGATTGTACACTATGATATTCATTCTTCTCTGTCACTGTCCTTAATGAATTTCAATGTCCTTCGAATTTGTTCGAGGTCCAACTTAACTTTTTATGTCAATGTCTCCAATACGCAACAAAATTTCAATAGTCCGCTCAGTTGCAACAATCTCAATAATGTAGATATTTTTTTCTCAAATTCATCATGTTTCAAAAACGAATTATACATATCAGTACCTAATTGACTTGTCAGTGATCGCCATCAGTCGTTGTATTTCTTTTTACCTAATATACAATTATGTTAGGTCGTTTCTGTACCTTTTACCCTCTAATAAGTTACAAACATACACTTCACTATATATTATATACTCCTGCAATTGGACTAAGGTCTCTGTTGGATGTTATTATAAATGAATAAATATCTCCCAGAATATCAGGAATTTGCCAAATTTTAGAGATCTAGAAGATTTGAATCACCAAACAAAAATGTTCTTGAGCATAAACCTCAAGATGTCTCAAAACTCGTATTTCTAATCACCAGAGGAGTATAAAACCTAATTATTTAGCGAAGAACTCTGCTAAAACAGCTTCAAGAGAACACGCTGCTGAATATTTACACAATTTTGATTTCAATAATACTGAAGTGATTACCATTGAAACAAACTTACAAAAACAAGCACTTCTAGAAATGATGAACATAAAGAAACGTAAAGATGCCACAAATAATAAACAAGACATGGATTGTTTAGGCAACAGTTAGTACACTTACCTCCAGTGAATTATTGTCGAAACAAACAAACATTACTGTATGTTTTATAGAAGGGTGTTCCTGAAAACATGGGCCAAGTGAATCAAATTTCACTTTTTACACGAGTTATCTTCCTTTTAAGTTCATCCAGAGAATCATTTCGATGTGTGTTTTAAGAAAGGAAATCTTCTTCTTCTTCTGTCTCCAAGATATTTTTTCAGTATTCCCATCAACGAAAATATTTATTACATTCCGATAAGAATGTATAACCAACTAAGTTTTAGATCGAAAAATTCCCAGCTTTCTGCACCAAAATTCCCTTCGGGAACGTGATAAACGATATTTTCTCCACCACCTCCACTAATATTCATAGATTTTTTGCGTCGGCACAGATGTCGGGTTGAAGATAAAAGGATAATTCGCCCGGAAAGCAGATGTAGGTCGGAAGGGTTTTATAAAAGGTTTTCAGTGGAGTGCTGTTAGCGGCGGCCTAACTGAGGGATTTTTTTTCCGGTCAGAGGGATATTTTTGAAAAGAGGGATAATGGTGTAATTGCTCGCTCAAATATTTTGAACTAGAGGAGTGTTTGTGAATATTTTCGAAAACTGTCAATGGAAACAAAAATGACGAAATAATCCCAAAATAATAGTAGGTATATTATGCAACATCATGTAATGATGGTTATTATTACACGAGCATTAAGCGGGATACGAAACGAGTCGAAAGTGAGTTTCGTATGGTTTATGCAAGTGTATTAATAACCACTACATGAAAGTTGCATACGCTTTTTTTTCTACACCCGATAAATAATAAAGAACTATAAATATTATATTCATATTTGTATTGTGTGTCCCACTGATCTGGAAGTGTAAGGAATATTTATATTTATTTCATTATTGGTAGTCTCAATAGAGTTCAGGAAATGCTGATTTTATTCTGGAACAAATTTCCAATGTCGCCTTCAGCCAATGAATTGGATTTCCAATCGATTAAAAATATGTTATCGGTTATAATTGCACGAGTGCATAAAAATTACCGATAATTTTGCAAGAAAGCGTGATATCTAAAAATTGCAAGAGTTTATTTTCATATTTTGGCGAAAGTGTCCGAGTCCGAAGGACGAGGGCTCTTTTACAAAATATGAAAATAACCGAATGCAATTTGTATAAGATATCACGCTTGAATGCAAAATTATCTGGTCATTTTTATGCACGAATGTAATTCATTGGAATATTTCACGAATAAAGAAATTCTCAAGGAAATGTTATTTTTGTTCATTTATACTTTCCTCTATAGATTGTATGGAGCACCCACCAAAACGCGAAATGTTTTTCTATTTTTGAAGTCTATCTGACATTTATTTGTGTTGTTTACTGACGTCTAGCGATACGGTTTCAAATGTGTTGTTATGGTGACTTGATACAATGCAATTACCGCTGTAAGTTTTCGATAATTGCATTGCTCTTATGGGACATTTTATATATGAAGGAAATATTCTTCGGAATTCACGCTGCCAGTGTTGAAAGAAGACTTACGCAATGCTCTCATTCCCAAGTACTGTTTGAATGTCATTATTTGGTGGTTGATGGATTCTGTCTTGTAATTTTCTTGGATTCCTACCCTACCACAATCTGAAAAAGTAAGAATTTATATTGGAATCTATACAAGTGGAAAAGGGCAGATTTTCTATTTACCCCGATAAGTTGCTCCGATAATTCAAAAGCAGTTCCTTGTGTATGGAAAACGTTAAATTAGTCTGCAACTTTTTGCATATCTCGAATTTGTCTATCAAAGAAATACAAGAACTAATATTTATCAAAATACTTATCGTTGACAGATGTTCTCGCTGCTACCGATTTCTTAACGGATGCAACTCTGGTGAATGAAATACATACGTCGAAAGCAATTTGTGTAACAATGATCCATGGTCGAAGTTCTCGAAAGTGTTGGAGAAGATAAATTATTTATTTGTCTGGGACCGCCAGTCAGTCCTTGGCAATGAACCAGATGATTTCTGTTGAATTCGTGATGGTGGAGCAAATCTTCATGGATCCATGCTGGTTAGTCGATATGGTATGATTGACGTGGCTAGCAATTTTTTCAAAAATATTACAGATACTTCACAAAAATCAAAAATTATTGCTAGAGGTCTAAGGTTTGCTACTTGATGTTTGTCACTCTTAAAAAATAAGCTAAGCATTAGATATTTTCCATTGTGTAGGAAATCGATTCGATCTCGTACCCAAAAAGTTATTGTTGAAAATCGTGTTTTACTATATAATAGTTTCTCCAGGCGTGTTATATTGGCTAGTGTAGCACACCTAAAGAAGTTATTGTAAAGTGAAACACGTTTAGCATTTTTAGAATTTTTAATTTTGTTGGGTTCAGTTTCTTCACTTTTCTGTCTAATTCACCTCCAGGTTGTAAGAATTCTTTGGTTCCACGTAGAAATTCCGAAGAAATTTGCGAATATGGGTCATCATGAACTTGATGACAGACACGATTGCATTACAAAATGAATATTGGGCGGGATAAAACCATCTTGCATGTTTTAGGTCTTGCCTCGAACAGCAAAATCTAGACTTGGAATACACTAACACATGAAATCCTGTAAAAACAGAGCCAGAAACCTTTGCCAAGTCCACAATTTGTTGGCGGTCGACAAAGGAGAAAAAGAAACAACCGAGTTCCATCCTCCGGCCAAATTCGCTGTATTAGGGGGATAAAGGGGATAAAAGACGGTCCGAGATAAGAGAAAAGTTGGAGAATATCCGCTTTCGGGGTGTTATTCCTCTGAACTCCAATAAGAAGCGATCAAATTTATATAAACATAAATTTGCCGGACGCGGCTCGACCACAGCACGCTAGATGGCTAATCGATTCCCCGGTTCACTGGTTCAAAGGGACAAGTTTGAGCGAGTTCGGAGGGTATATGGCGGTATTCTTTCTCCGCTGATAAGTTTTATTGATAACTTTCCTCTTTTATTGCTGACTCTTCGATATTACTTTCGGCATCCTTGGGAGTTTCACGTCGACTATAATGGGATTCGAGATACTTTTTCGGGGAATTGGGCATCGACGTTAGGCTTTCATGGAAAAGAAAGTGTTGGCTATTCCAGAATTTTTAGTAGTTGATGAAGGGGATGTCTGAAACTAGTGTTACATATGTGTTCACTAGGTCGATAACAGTTCTGTATAATACAATACTGTTTGAGAATCGTGTTTATGGTAGTAGCTTTTTTTTCGTCGTTCGGGTTGTCAATCTACCACAATCTGAAAAATGAATTATAATCTATACAAGTGTAGAAGGGCCTCGAGAAGGGCAGACTCCAGATATACCCCGAAAGGTTGCTGCGCTAATAAAAGTTATTTATGGTACTAGTGTGTTATGTTGAATATTTCCCTCATATATAAAATGCCCCATAGGAGCAATGCAATTATCGAAAACTTACAGCGATAATTGCATTGTATCGAAAACTTACAGCGGTAAATGCATTGTATCAAGTCACCATAACAACACATTTGAAACCGTATCGCTAGACGTCAGTAAACAACACAAATAAATGTCAGATAGACTTCAAAAATAGAAAAACATTTCGCGTTTTGGTGAGTGCTCCTTATAATCTATAGAGAAAAGTATAAATGAACAAAAAATTACATTTCCTTGAGAATTCCTTATTCGTGAAATATTCCAATGAATTACATTCGTGCATAAAAATGACCAGATAATTTTGCATTCAAGCGTGATATCTTATACAAGTTGCATTCGGTTATTTTCATATTTTGTAAAAGAGCCCTCGTCCTTCAGACTCGATCACTTTCGCCAAAATATGATAAATTGCAAAATTATCGGTAATTTTTATGCACTCGTGCAATTATAACCGAAAATAAGTCAAATAACACACTAGCAAGTTATTTGATAGTTTACTTGTCTAAAATGACCATAATTACCGTAATAACTGTCATCTGTTGGATAAAAAACTCATTTTTGATTGATCTTTATCCTTATATATCACAGATCGGGGATTTGACAAAATAATTTGTCTTTCAAGAAGGGTAGCCATATAAGATTTATATCAAATGGGCTCTTACAGATGCAGCTCTCCGCGGACATGATGAAAGCAGATCATTTCGTCAACTGTATTGCTATCATTTTATGGTGTGATCTCCATCGGCATTAAGGATTAAGGGGTTCTGATATTTCTGTCGTTTCTGGTACATCAGGAATGGACAGATTTTGGTGATACTGAATTATCAGGACAATCTCTTGATGCCGATGGAAATCACACAGTAAAATGAAATGATTCTTGAAATGGTGACAAGTTGCTTCCCTATGAGTTCATTTGATATGATCGAATGTCACATGGCCACTCTTCTTGTGAATAATTAGTATATTTTTTTCAGGTAGGAAATTTGGAGATATCAAATAATTTTAAGAAATCGAGAATAATTTTATTCACAAAAAAAATGGTGCTTTGAAATTCGTAATAAAATTACTTGGGTTACTATGGAAGTTGTTTTCAATCGTTGATAATAACTGAGGAAATATTTCCTCACAGTTAGGAAACATTAATTCCTCATAGTAAGGAAATCTTGACTATTGTGACGACGAAATTTTTTCAATAAATCAATTTTGAACCAATCTGAATATATTGATATTTAGATGACACATTCTGTATTTTATCCATATGCCTACAGATGAGCTCAAGGAATATTTGAAACAATCTTGTGTGAGTTTATCCTGATGAATGAAATGTTTTGCAAACTACTCCTCATTGGTGCAGAAATATCCGTGAACATCATCTGTTTGATTTAGGTCTCAGGTAAATGGTATACAAATTGAGCATGTAAATGTGAATTAAATGTGATTTATCGCCATGTCTAGACAGGAAAGTAGCGGTTTTAGAATCAAACGCATATGAATGATATACACATATCAACAGGGCATTGATGTTACTTCTTTGTAAAAGTTCTGTATTTTTTACATTGACTTGCAGAATTAAAAGCGAAAAATCACTTCCTCAAAACTCTTGAATGATTTTCTCAGGGGATTCCTAGAAACCGGAAATACTCGTTAAACAGAAGGTTATCATGTTTTATAGAAAGTTTGTAGGAATTTCACGAAATTTCCACTTATAATATCAGAAGAGCTCAAATTATTTCTGGAAATTTTCTAGAAGCCACGAATATTTTTAAAATTATAATTAATATTTTTTTTTAAATACCCGTTCCTGAAAGAAAATTTCCAGGAATAATTTAAGCTTGCCTGATATTCGGTAAGAAAATTTTACACCATAATTTGGGAAAAACTAATTCAACCTGTCATTTCAAATTAATTTCTCTGATTGTCAAGTTTTTCAGGGTATTGCTGTTTTTGACAAAATGATTTGTCATTTTTGTTTAATCGGTTTTGTCAGAAAGCTTAATAATTACTAGCTGAAAAAATATATAGGTATATCCACCGTATTCCGTTAAATAAAGAAAATTAGCAACTACTTTCACCAAATGCTAAAACTCAGATGGCTACCAGCCCAGTCTATCGCCCTTTGGTAATTTTTGTTAACTAAAGGTGATAGAAATATACTGTCACGAATGTCCTAGCTCCGGCCCTGACAAGATCGTAAACACAGGGGTCGAACAGCGACGTCATTTTTCCAGGAACCCGTAATTCGCTTGGAGAATTCGAGACAGAGCAGAGTTAGCAGTTTTTATTCAGAGCTAAGTGGCGAGAGTTATTGAGAGCTAAGTGGAGCAGTAGCAGAGTTTGTATCAGAGAGAGTTTATCAGAGTGTTTAGTATAGAGCGTTGAAAAGTTCAATGATTGTATTGTATTGTGTTGTGACAAAGAGTTGTAATAAAAGTAGTTACTTAAGTATTGTTTGGAGTTTTAGTAAACGAACCCCAAGGATAAATCGAAACAATACTTTTACAAGTAACATGACGCAATCTCGGAAAAATTCCTGTGTGGGTATATCTACCATATTTCGTTAAACGAACAAAATTACCATCTTTAGTTACAGCAAAGGCTAAAACTCAGATGGATACTAGTTCAATCTATCGCCCTTTCATAATTTCAGGTCCCTCAAGTTGGTAGAAATGTATTTTGCATTATTCACAGGTATATCTACATAATTTGAGGTAGTGCCAGCGCTAACGTCAGGCGCAAAAGTTCTCGCACTCTCGAGAGTGAAGAAGCGCTGCTATTGCGCTGCTGCAGCGAGTATACTTTTCCGCCCGAGTGTACCGCGCTCCTTATGCTTTTACATGGAGCCGTAGATCCGGCAACGCTGCATACTCTGCTGTGCGAGGAATGGGTGGGACTCTTGAGTTGTGTGAATACGCGTGTGCCTTTGAGTGGTCAAATTTCGAAAAAAATGATTGAGAGGATTGCTGAAGCGGGTATAACTTACGAAAAACTCGAAAATGTTTACCAAGAAAGTGGAGAAAATGGCATTAGAGAAATGCTGTGGGGTGAAAATAGACAAATGCGAATAATCAAAGTGAAAAAAATTCTTGACAATGTTGTTAATCATTTCAAGAGATGAGCACTTAATA
This sequence comes from Zygogramma bicolorata, assembly GCA_032362365.1. Taxonomy (NCBI): domain Eukaryota; kingdom Metazoa; phylum Arthropoda; class Insecta; order Coleoptera; family Chrysomelidae; genus Zygogramma; species Zygogramma bicolorata. The sequence goes on along the minus strand of JAVJAQ010003055.1, from coordinate 3,514,960 downwards.
ATTCTTTTCTTTATTCCTGATTTGTTTTTTTTTGCTGAAAATTTTCATTTCAAGAAATAATTGCCCAAATAATTTCGTGAAGTCCTTGCTAATAATTTTATTTGTTAGGGCACCAGATTGCAATCGTTTCAAAAATTACAGTAATACAAATAAGGTTAACGACTTAATATGTACAAGTACATCAAAACTATGTGACGTCGAATGTTTCTTACACTCCAAAGAATAGACAATAAGAACGCTTTGACAAGAGACTTTCAAAACTTGCTTGTGATAAGAAGCCATATGTACCTAAATATAAGAACCAAAAATATTTGTTTTTGTAGAAGCCATGTGCAACTAAATATAAGTACCAAACATTTTTGTATTGCAAATCGTTGAATAAAAAAGTTGAATTATCTTTCTACATTACTGCAAAAATACTTTTTTCAACGGTATAATTCCACTTTATTGGACTCTTGCAATTCCTATCGCTTTCAATCAATTTCGTTGTAGAAATATTATCCATATGCCTACAGATGAGCTCAAGGAATATTTGAAACAATCTTGTGTGAGTTTATCCTGATGAATGAAATGTTTTGCAAACTACTCCTCATTGGTGCAGAAATATCCGTGAACATCATCTGTTTGATTTAGGTCTCAGGTAAATGGTATACAAATTGAGCATGTAATTGTAAATTATATGTGATTTATCGCCATGTCTAGACAGGAAAGTAGCGGTTTTAGAATCAAACGCATATGAATGATATACACATATCAACAGGGCATTGATGTTACTTCTTTGTAAAAGTTCTGTATTTTTTACATTGACTTGCAGAATTAAAAGCGAAAAATCACTTCCTCAAAACTCTTGAATGATTTTCTCGTGGGAATTCCTAGAAACCGGAAATACTCGTTAAACAGAAGGTTATCATGTTTTATAGAAAGTTTGTAGGAATTTCACGAAATTTCCACTTATAATATCAGAAGAGCTCAAATTATTTCTGGAAATTTTCTAGAAGCCACGAATATTTTTAAAATTATAATTAATATTTTTTTTAAATACCCGTTCCTGAAAGAAAATTTCCAGGAATAATTTAAGCTTGCCTGATATTCAGTAAGAAAATTTTATATCATAATTTGGGAAAAACTAATTCAACCTGTCATTACAAATTAATTTCTCTGATTGTCAAGTTTTTCAGGGTATTGCTGTTTTTGACAAAATGATTCGTCATTTTTGTTTAATCGGTTTTGTCAGAAAGCTTAATAATTACTAGTTGAAAAAATATATAGGTATATCCACCATATTCCGTTAAATAAAGAAAATTAGCAACTACTTTCACCAAATGCTAAAACTCAGATGGCTACCAGCCCAGTCTCATTATGTGGAACGCTCCGATCACGCAGCCTATTTTTATGATGATGACATGCCATTGAAAAAAGAAATAAAGAAAAAGTTGAGGAAAGACATCAAGTTACAAGTATCTGAGTATCGTTTCCTATCTGATGGATATCCTCTCGCGCATATTCGAACTTGATGTCTTGCTCCGTTAAAATTTTATTTTCGAAGTGCACACATGAGCACATGTTTACATAATTTGTTTTTATCACTACGCCCAAATTTCCAAGTTCGCCATTCTTCTAATTCATTCATCATTCATCAATGTCATAAATTTATTATACCCCATCATTTATAAGTTTCTCGTGATTCTTTATAATGTCTTTTTATTTATTCTTTTATTATCGTGATTTCTTATAATTCACGATAATTTTTCATAGTATCCAATAGTATTTTATAATTTTCCTTCCATTTCCAATAAAATATCAAATTATAAAGAAAAAAGTTTTGGCATAGCTGCGCGTGAGACGGGACTTTAGTTTGTTGCGCCGAGTACTTGACAACCATTTCGACAGAGCAACTCGTGCGACGTTGCTACATAGTCCGGCTCGGTACTGCGGCGAGTGCGATAATGTAAACTTCTCTGTCTCATAGTTCAATAACTAGAAGGTGAAATGCATTCAAACTTCGCACGAAATTTTCAATCTTGCTATAGTTCAATACAATCGGTTTTTTGCGCATGTCTATAAATTCGTTCTTTACTAAAAACGCAATTTTGCGTCAAATTTTCCGATTTCCCATAAGAGCCCATGCAAATGTTTGATTCATTATCTCGGTAACGAAAAGGTCAATCTCGCTCAAATTTCGCAAAAATGCGTGTTATCACTAAATCTAACAGTTATATATATTTCAGCCTTTTCTATAAATTTCGACCAAATGAAGGTACTACCTTAAGGGTTGCAGATCATACGTTTATTTTTTGAAATATCAAAAAATTTCCACTCGAATATCGTGGAGCCTCGAAAAAATTTCCCGATTTTTTTTAGTTGCCATGGTAACTAGTCAAAATGGAGGCATCTCATTGGTTGAAAATAAGAGGTGAAAAATTTTTTAACAAACGTTTCTATTGTTCGCAGATGTGCGATATGAATACGTGGTTGACAGCCAGCCCATCGGCAAACTGCTGTTCGACCAGTGGTGCGAACACAAGGGTCCCGCCTACCACCGCTGCCTCAAGTTCCTCGACGCCGCCAAGAGATACGAAGTCGAGAACGACGAGCAACGTTTCGAGCTCGCCAACACCATCAAGAAGGAATTCCTGGTCGGACAGGGGGGACAGGAAGGCATCTCTCTGCCGGAGGTGAGTGTTGTTTCGTTGCCGATATATTGCCTCCCGTCGGTGTGGTGTAGCCTGTAGGATTTGAAGGATTTTTGTTACGCCATCTACAATGTAATGTCGATATTTTCGTTCACTTGACAATGTGCAACGAAGTTTTCTTCTCTGCAGGAAAAGATAGATAAAGAGTTCTGTCTGTCAGATTAACTGAAACGAGGGGTTGACCACATGGGAATTCCGGTGTACAATTGATAGGAGTTCCGAGGTATTCCGGGGTATTCCGAGGGAATTCCGGGGAATTCCGAGTAAATTCCTGGGGAATTCCGAAAAATTTATAAAGAAACTATAGGGATTATTAGTAGGTAACTCCAATTTATTCGCGCAATAATAAAAAAGCATACAATAAAATTGTAATCCACTTCCACTGGACGAAGAAAATTAGGAGCTTTGTTTTGAAAGAGTTTCTGGCGAATTTCCAATATGAAATACATTTTGTTAGCGAAGAATAAGCCTGATGACAACAATCTTCACGATCTGATAGACATAATCTGATATGTCCCTGGAGGGGTGTGTTGGGGAAGTTTTTGCAAATGAGTCAATAACTTCTTTCAGTGAAATAGTACCTCATTCTGATTCGAATATATAAATAAGGCTTGTGAAACAACCCAAAAAACTTTGTTTTATAGTTTCTGCGGCCTCGAGAGGGGTGTGGTTGGGGGTAGTTTTTTCAAATAATCCGATAACTTCTTTCAGTGGAATAGAACCTCATTCTGATTCGAATATATATGAATTGTGCATGTGAAACAGCCCAAAAAAACTTTGTGTCGTAGTTTGTGTGTTTGTTTTTGGGGTCAACCTCTGCGACTGCCATTATTTTCCTCAATATTTCAAAAATGACGTGTCTTGAAATTTCACTCTACAAGAAGAAGGGACACCCTTGATTGTGGAAGAGAGACTATATCATAATTGGCAGACAAAACACAGGTTGTCATATTGTTGCCAGCGGTTACCGAAATTGAAATAAGACGGTTATAGCTCGCGTTATACGATCTGAGTTATATAGTCAATGACTGCAGTCTTTGTATGATTTCTGAAGTTTCTCATCAGCTCCATCATGTTATTTGGACAGTTTTATATAATTTATCGGTTTGTAATAAAAAGATGATCGGATATATTGTGGTTCAGTGTCAACTGTTCTCATTTGAGTTTATACAGGGTGAACACATCGGTGAAAAATATTTTTTTATTTTCCTAGTAGGTAATGTTGAAGGATTATCAATAATTTTTAATATTATTGAATATACGTTTTTAGGAAACAGTTTATTTTCGCTATATAAGCGATGACAAAAACATATAAAAAGGATTTTTTCCACAGATTGAGTATCCCGTAATCATTTAGCGGTTGAAAATAATAGAACTTACTCAATAGACCATAAAATACCGTATTTTTTTCAATGACAAATTGTATTTTTCCGATACTTATTTATTCTAACGGTTTCAGAACTTGATTCTATAAGGAAAAATCTCAGGAAAAATGATGCTAATAAAACAAACCTGAGTGGAATCAGACGATCCGTTCCCTTTATTTTACGATTGTGACTTGCATTATATAGATGATTTATTTTGTTTCCGATATAATAAATAACAGCCTCAATGAAAATGTGAAAAGTTTTGATATGTAAAATCCGATATTATTCAGATTGGGTCATAATCATGACATAGTCTACTTAAAAGTCTAAAGTTTATGTTCCACTCAGCAATCTCAAAAAAAAATTTGTGCGAAATTTCCGAAATATATCTTTCATATTTCGTCGGGTTTCCTTAAATTTCCCACGGAATTCCCAGTATTTCCGTCATTTTTTTTCAAAATTTTATCGATATTTCTTCAAATTGACTTTTTTTTTGTATGAATTCCTAGGAATTCCGGGGAATTCCAGGAAATTCCGGTTTACGGGAATTCCAGTGTACACATTTTTCCTCAGTGGTCAACCCCTCGATGGCTACTATTCACGAGGTGGAGTTTACGGCCACGAACCGCAGGCGAGTGGCCTGAATCACAGAGAGAATAATAGCCATTATACGCGAGTAGAAAACTATACTTCATCCACGACAAGTAAAAAAATGTTGAGAAAAAAATTATGAAACTCCAAATTAGAATTGACTTGGAAACAAAATCAAGTGCCATCTATCTGCCCGTAGTTTCCATCCCTTTTGTAAATCCATGGCATTGTTTATAGAGATATAGTTAGTCAATGCCTGTGTAAAAAGGATTTGAAGAGTTTTTGTTAGACCATCTACAAAGTGAAATGTCGATATTTCCGTTTACTTGACAAGTATCGTACTCTAAAAGTTTATGAAGGAAATAAAAATTTATGCACCAAAATAATATTTAAAACATGAGTGATATACGACACTGATAAAAAATTCCACTTCTGTTTCTGGATTGATTGCCATCTTTTGGCATTATGTAATCAAAATAAAAAAAAAATGTGATTCAAGCTACGACGTTTGTTAGAAGAATGAATAAAAATACATAACTTGGAAATGGAATGACTTGTGCTATCCCGTAGTATCCACCCCTTCAAATTATATTTTATAAGGTTGGCTTGCTGTATCTCTATAGACAAAACCATTGTTTATAGGGACTCAGAATAGTTAGTCGATGTCTGTGTGGAAAGGATTTGAAGCGTTTCTACGCCATTTACAATATAATGTCGATATTTCCGTTCATTTGACAATGTATGACAAAGTTTCCTTCTTTAAAGGGAAAAATGGCTGCAGTTATGACCGAGGTTATGACTGCCAGTTCGAATATGATGTTGGAGGAAAGATAATGAAACTCCAAAATAGAGTTGACGCTAGAAGTTTGTGAAGGATATGAGAGTTCAGGCATTAAAATAATCTGGAAATGATGATCTATGACATCGACAAAAAATTCCACTTCTATTAGTGAAATGTAAGATGCCTAGGAAACCCTGGTGTATCTACTTATACCCGAATACTTTTGGGATAAACTTGGCGAAAACTGATTGCTTGATTTCTGAGATCGCAAATGCTTCAATCGCTATTGTAGATGGCGATCACTGCGATCAGTCGCATATGAAGCTTAATTTTCAGTAGAGAGGAATGTGCAACCGAATATTCTACCACTGTGTATTATTTGCGTACTGAGATTTTGACAGCCCTGACAGCCAATCAAATGCGTTTCAGAAAACGTGCATGTAACGTGGAAACCTACCGTTAACAACCTGTCAATACTGTCACTGTTACCTCTACAAGTTTTTAGTGTGTTTATATCAGTTTGTAAGACTAGACTTTGATTCCGAGAAAATTTACTTTGCCCATTCACCTGAGAATTTACGACAAAGTTCATGCTAGTGTATTGAAAGTGATAGACTGTCTTGGAATTGGGGATACTCACATCAGGTATGCAACGGTTCAAAATACGTATCACATCGATATTTCCTTTAAACAGAACTTTGTTTTCAATATCTCATTGATAAGAGCTACAGATGTTTCCTCCTCGATATAAGACTTTCGCTCAAGCTGAAACGAATAAAATAAGCTACAACGCTACATTCATATTATTATTTTGGGGCGATTTGTTTTGTACTCACCTTAGGTGCTGAATAAAGAAGAATATTTGGATCCCCAGATTTTGACTGACCACACAAAATACGAAATCTTCTACACATCGTGAAAAAGTACTTGTAATAACTTCGAAACTTATTCTACTTATATAGACTTTCAAACACTGTTGAATGCGAAGAAATAATTTCAGTTTTCATTGACAACAATAAACCTCAGAGTTACGTTGATTTGTCAAAACCGACATTTGACAGATATTCGAAAATGCTCATATAACGCCCCCTATACAAAAATTAGAAAGCTTTTGTAATCGTCGATTGTTTTTAATAATAAAAATAATGTTTATTTTGACTGATGAAGGTACAATGGACATAGAGTTTAAGGTCAAAACATGCAGAATAAACCTGGGTAAATCGCTGAAGCTCTCAACAACTAGAAAGATGTTGAGTGCTTGTGCGCGATTCAGTTTTGAATAAAAACTATTAGTGATAAACAATACTTTAAATAATTCTAACTTATAATTAAGAAAAATCGCTGGCTCACAATAACTATTCATGGAATATTAAACCGATTTAAATCGTCCAATCAAATAATAGTGCACTACTTAAAACATTCAAAACGCACAAAGTAAATTATAAAAATAAAAATAAATGTCACGAATAGTGAATATGAAAGTTATAATTGATAAAATATAAAAGTAAGTATGTGCATCTTTTTTGTATACGTTTTTTGGGCACGTATTAACTGCTGTCCAAGAAATTCTAAACAATATCGAATCACTAGATACACCAGGGTTTCCTAGGCATCTTAGTGATATGATTGCTATCTGTCATGTATAAGACCCGTTTCACAGTTCGCATTATTCAATGCGGCAAGTTTTATTGACGGCAATTTTTATTGCAGGTCAGCTTCAATATCAAAAGTAACCAAAATTATCAGGTCATTGATAATTGTTAAAACATTTCATAACAGATGAGCAACAAGCTTGAGAAATTTGTTATAAAATTTTTGACCATTTATCAATGTTTGAGGGTTATTCGGATAGAAAATATTTTGCTAATTTTTGATGAAAATTAAGAGAAAAACCTATTCATCCTGCTAAGTTTCACATGGTTTTGACCGTGAACTCTCTTCCATCTTTTGTTCTCATGTTCACAGCGTAATCCTTTAAACTCAACGCCAATTCTTCCGCCTGCCGATTTCCATCAAAACGCTACTTTCTATCATTGCAAAAGTTCATAAATGCTTTCCATACAAATTCTTGACTGTAAACTGTGATTTTAATCAAATTTGATTCAATAATTTCAATGATACTCCAGATATGGGCCGTGTTCCGTTTCCCTGTCTGGTTAACCAGAGTGGTTCTTTTTCTCTCTTTTGGATGGACCCGATCAATATGATAGACAGAGAGAACCACTCTCTGGTTCACCAGACATGGAAAAGGAACAGGGCCAGTATTACAACCAATGACATTTTGAAATATCAAATATTTGAAACGTCAAACTCGATATAAATCAATTTGTATGTATCCATGGCAATAAGATTATAAAGTGAAAATAGACCAAGGGATCTTTTCGGTTATAATTGCACGAGTACATAAAAATTACTGATAATTATGTGGAACGCTCCGATCACGCAGCCCATTTTTATGGTGATGTCATGCCATTGAAGAAAAAAAATGACAAAAAAGTTGAGGAAAGACATCAAGTTACAAGTATCTGAGTATCGTTTCCTATCTGATGGATATCCTTTCGCGCATTTCGAACTTGATGTCTTGCTCCGTTAAAATTTTATTTTCGAAGTGCCACCTTTGAGTGTAGGCTCATTCGTTTTGTCTTCATAATATTCGTGTAACTATATGAGATTCACTACGGTTCTCTGCACGGATCAACGCAATATTATTCTGAAGACCTTATGGAAATATTTTTTTTCGATGGCATGACATCAACTTTTTTTTAAATTTTTCACTCATTATGTGGAACGCTCCGATCACGCAGCCCATTTTTATGGTGATGTCATGCCATTGAAGAAAAAAAATGAAAAAAAAGTTGAGGAAAGACATCAAGTAACAAGTATCTGAGTATCGTTTCCTATCTGATGGATATCCTTTCGCGCATTCCGAACTTGATGTCTTGCTCCGTTTAAATTTTATTTTCGAAGTGCCACCTTTGAGTGTAGGCTCATTCGTTTTGTCTTTATAATATTCGTGTAACTATATGAGATTCACTACGGTTCTCTGCACGGATCAACGCAATATTATTCTGAAGACCTTATGGAAATATTTTTTTTCGATGGCATGACATCAACTTTTTTTTTAATTTTTCACTCATTATGTGGAACGCTCCGATCACGCAGCCCATTTTTATGGTGATGTCATGCCATTGAAGAAAAAAATGAAAAAAAAGTTGAGGAAAGACATCAAGTTACAAGTATCTGAGTATCGTTTCCTATCTGATGGGTATCCTTTCGCGCATTTCGAACTTGATGTCTTGCTCCGTTAAAATTTTATTTTCGAAGTGCCACCTTTGAGTGTAGGCTCATTCGTTTTGTCTTTATAATATTCGTGTAACTATATGAGATTCACTACGGTTCTCTGCACGGATCAACGCAATATCATTCTGAAGAAGTTTATTTTCATATTTTAGCGAAAGTGCCCGAGTCCGAATAACGAGGGCTCTTTTACAAAATAAGAAAATAACCGAATGCAATTTGTATAAGATATCACGCTTGAATGCAAAATTATCTGGTCATTTTTATGCACGAATGTAATTCATTGGAATATTTCACGAATAAAAAAATTCTCAAGGAAATGTTATTTTTTGTTCATTTATACTTTCCTCTATAGATTGTATGGAGTACTCACCAAAACGCGAAATGTTTTTCTATTTTTGAAGTCTATCTGACATTTATTTTTGTTGTTGACTGACGTCTAACGATACGGTTTCAAATGCGTTGTTATGGTGACTTGATACAATGCAATTACCGCTGTAAGTTTTCGATAATTGCATTGCTCTTATGGGACATTTTATATATGAGGGAAATAATCACTAAAATTGCACTGACAATAAGTATTGCGGCAATAAATTCTAGGTACGAACTCATTTTCTGCCACTGCAATAATCATTTCAACAGATAATCGAAGTGCTTCATTACTTTCAAGTTATCAAGAAAATTTATGATTCAAATCAACGCTGAGTTTGGAACCTTTGGTGTGAAAGTTGAAACTTTTCCTAGAGATCAATTACCCTAACACCAAACTGATATTTTTGCACTCGACGCGCGTTTCGCTAACAAGGTTAACATCTTCAGGAGAAGAAAATTGATACTCTACTACTGAGTATCACCTTTCTTCTCCTGAAGATGCTAACCTTGTTAGCGAAACGCGCGTCGAGTGCAAAAATATCAGTTCGGTGTTAGGTTAGGTTGGGAGATACTCAGTAGTAGAGTATCAATTTTCTTCTCCTGAGGATGCTAACCTAAAAATATCAGTTTGGTGTTAGGGTAATTGATCTCTAGGAAAAGTTTGTATGATTCAAGCTACGATGTCTGTGAGGATTAATGAAAGAAAAGACATGACTTGGATAGGAAATCACTACTGCCATCTAACCTTAGTTTCTATCCTTTTTGAATATCATGGCATTTTTTATAGAGATATGGAAACCATATGGAAATATCGTTTGAAGGGATGGATACTACGGGTAGATGGCACTAGTGATTCGTTTCCAAGTCATGTCTTTTTTTTCGTTTTTCTTACGGACGTCGTAGCCTGAATTATACATTTTCTTGATTACTTATACATAATACCGAAAGAAGGCAATCAATTCAGAAAGAGAATTGGATTTTTTTTGTCGATGTCGTAGATCACTCATAATACTGAAAGAAGGCAATTCATTCAGAAATAGAATTGGATTTTTTTGTCGATGTCGTAGATCATTCATGTTTTGAAGACCATTTCAATGCCTCAACTTCCATTTCCTTCATATACTTCCATCGTCAACCCTATTACGAAGCTTCATTATTTTACTTTTAAAATTTCAGTCAAACTGATTGACAGAACTCCGCACTCATTTATCCCTTCAGATATTTCCACAATCCATGTATATGGTTGACTCACTATGTATGTATCTCTCCAAACAATGCTGAAACTAATAGCAACTCTTTCGTTCAATTGGTTCAAAATCACTTAAAACATCTTCACGAAAAGATAAACTATAATCAAGTATAGAGAGGCCATTAGTCGGACTATAATAAATTTCACAAATATTTTTCTACGTCAGGTATGCGGAGTTGTTTTGAAAATACCTGCGGGTAACACAATAATTGGGTGCTTACGCAATCGTATCATTAGGTCCTTTAAACATGGTTTTTTATCGTGTCGTGTCATAACATACGCATTCTTTGTTTAGCTCTTCGGGTTGTAGGTAATCGCCATTGACGCAACGGAAATAGTTGTAGATAATTTTGTGGACGTTCTATATGGATTCGTTGTTTTCGTTTGTGATATCAGGTTTGTTTCTGTTCCGAATAGGGACGGTTCTGAGCTGAAAAGATTCAGTGCCAGGTTTTCAATGTACTGTTAACGAATTTGGCTGTCAGCTAAATCTTCAACACCCTATCGAATGTCTCGGTCAAGCACTTTGATTGGCTGCTGAGGACCTAGCTGACAGCCAGGTTCCCTAGCGGGAGATTGAAAAACGGGCCTTTAGGCGAGCTATTTCACAATACATGACTGTACGACTACTTAGAACTTACTGTGGTGGTCATTGTTTGTGGGTGTGGTGTTGTGTGGGGATTTGAGTTTTTTGATCGTAATCTACAAGAACTTGTCCAGAAACCATCCTCAGTCGAAACCAAACCTACTGACTGTGGGTAATTTGTAAATGGTCAGTGTAGTCTTGAGAGGAGACAAGGAGCTGAAATTTTGATAGTCCAGATGCTTCTGAAGAAATATTTGTTACAAAGTAGTCTGAGTAATTGGTTCCAAATATAACTCACCATGTAGACTTGATTTGAATATACGTGGCTGCGTCAACTTTTCTCATTCGGGAACTGTGCATCACGTTTGAACTGAACCTACATATAATATCGAGTATAATATCGACCCTGAGCTTTAACCAGGACGTATGTACACTTGGAAGAATTTATAAAAAAATCTGAGTCTTGTAATAGGTTTCAAGCCCTAAATTTCATGACATTTCATGAAGAATTATTCAATCTTTGCTGTAAACTAACATTCGAAATTGCTTTCAGAGTATGTGACTGAGAATATTTCGTATCTTTTTCCTGGTTACGACCATTTTAATCTATTAAAAGTAGGGAAACGTCAGCTCTTATAAAAAATGTCAGTCACCAACCGTCAATCCTTAAAAAGAAATTTCAGTCACCAAACGTCATATACTCTTGGAGAAATAGGCTTATTTTCACCTCAAAAATTTGTCATTGTTCATTTTTGCGTTGAATTATAAATCTTCCAGTACATCGAAAGGTGATATTCTTGAATTTCTAAAAGAGAAAGGATATATAAATTCACTTAGGAAATCGAAAATTGTCTCACCCTAGAACTGAATGAAAATTTTTTGTTGTGAATTTTTTTTGTAAAATCTGGCAATGGTGTTGAATATATATTTGAAATATACAGTATTGTACCTGTTTCAAGGAAATAACATATCTGAGTTTTTGAGAGTGGTTATGAGTAAAACGCCATTTGAATATTCTGGAGAAGGTTTATAAGAACAACCGTTCGACATTTTTTTTGTTTGAGAGAACACACATTATTACTTGATAACGTTAATGGTTTACTCAAAGTATTTACCTGATACGAATAATATAGATTTTTGGATTCTATTGATTGTTCACCATAATTAAATAGAACTGACCAATCTCAAGGGAAATCCAGAATGTAAATATCAATACAGATTGATATAAGATTCTTACTTGAAATCTTGAAAAAACTGCGACACGCGTTTCGCTATACAATATCATCTCCAAGCCGGATTTCCAATTTCTGAGATAATTTACTGGACTGCGGCTATAACTTCGCCCAAATTCAAGTAATATAACATTCATTCATAGAAGGATGTCCGGAAAATCCATTGGTATCCGGCCTGGTTTCCGTCGTTTATGGAACCCCCACCTCTTTCTTTTGAAAAAATGTCAAAAGACTGGAAATGAGATGGTAGACAAAAAACAACATACTAGTCCTTACAATAGATCACGTGTATCAAAACACCAATACAACCTATATCCCAGAATTCCAACCCAGACTTCTCCGTAATTGATGATGAAAAACTCAAAAATGGCTACGTGTCGCAAATAATACTGCCACGGGATAATTAAGTTGTTCAAGTCGAGACGGATCCTGGAAAACGTTTTTGTCGACCTCAACAACCGCTACAGTTTCAGGTTAGTGAAGTTTCGCCCGCAACGAAGTGGTTATACGAAGGGCGAGAACCGGGTACAAAAAATTAAACACTTCCTCTTCAGATGGAGAACTTTCCCGGGAGAGCATATTCCTAATTAGCTCCATCTGTAACAGGTAGTATCCCGTTGAGCGCACGGGGCTACTGTCGTTTTTCAGATATTTCTCCAAGTGCTGAAATTTTCGACGTGGAATTGAACGGAAAATGGTCTTTCTGGATATGATACAAAAAACCAAAACCTTCTCTCCTATAATAATTGAAATATTGAATTCTTTTTTCAAACGATTAGCATTTGGTCCCGTCTCGAGTGACGAGACAATAAATGAAATCGAACGTCAACACAGGAACGTATTTATTTATTCATTCATTCATTCATTTTTTTCGTAGTTTCTGGGTTTTCAACCTACCACAATCTGAAAAAATAAGTATTACTATTAGAATCTATACAAGTGTAGAAGGGTAGACTTCTATCTACCCCGATAAGTAAATGCGTAAATTAAAAACAGTTCCTTCTGTCAAATTAGTCAGCAACTTCTCGTTTAAGTGAATAAAAACCGAAAACTGCGCTCGCAGAAAAATGAAAACCTTCGTGGAGAATCTCCAAAAAATAATTCTCGAGTCCACATACACCTCTAATGGGGTATGAATAGCCCAAAGGCCGAAACAGATGTCCGAACAGCTGTTGGAACTTTTCGATCTAAGGAGTAGGCAGATTGAGACCTCAGCGTGAAGTCACATTTACCTCTTGAAAATGGCTCCAAAATCGGAGCCGAAATGTCGAGAACAAAACTCCAGACGCGGTTCAATTCGAACTCAACAACAACATATATATATATATATATATATAACGTTATATATATAACAACATATATATATATATATATATATATATATATATATATATCGAGAAGGGTAGTCTCGTGACTGGACTAGTTGATAAAACTGTAACTTGGAGTGCCTTTATCGACACCCTTGAGTTTATTTTCGATTCAAATTTTCTCCTTTTCAATAATTCTTACTACAAACAAATCTTCGGTTCTACCATTTCACCAATTTTAGTTAACTTTGTATTAGACGAGCTCATTAAGGATGTTTTGTCCTTGATGCCCTTCGATGTCCCGTTTGTGAAGAGGTACGTAGACGATCTGATACTCTCAGTACCATCAGGCAGAATAGAGGAAGCCCTCTACTATTTCAACAGCTACGACATCAATCTGCAATTTACCTCAGAGGAGGAGGAGAATCACAGTATCCCCTTCCTCGATATGAGAGTGTGCAGAGACGAGAACAATGTCCTACGCACGAAGTGGTACAGAAAACCAATGGTATCTAATCGCTTTCTCAACTACCATTCGTATCACCACAAAAGTATGAAACAGAATCTTATAACTGCACTGAAGAACAGAGTGTTGAAGTTGTCACACCCACTTCACCAGCAGGAGGATCTTAGGGTACTCTGACAAATCCTCAGAGAAAACTCATTCCCTTGTTCTACCATTAACAAAATTCTTTTCAATACTGGTATGAACAATTTTCCAATTAATAACAATTTTTTAACCAATAATAATAATAATACTGCAATCAACAACAATGTTTCAAACAATAATAATGCCCAACCGGCAGTTTTATATAAGTATAGATCTTTACCATATTTACACGAACTTACGCCAAGACCCACGAGTATATTTAAATCTGAGGACCTACGTATAGCCAAGAAGAATCTGAAGGTAGTAAACAGTATAGTAAAACCAAAACCCCCTTGTCTAAAATAGAACAACCCAACGTCATATATCAGATACCATGTTCAAATTGTGACAAGGTCTATATTGGACAGACGGGTAGAAATCTATCAGGGCGCATCACGTCCCATAGAAGCGATTGAAAACTTAAAAAAAACAATTGTGCTCTAGCTGAACACAGCTTGTCAACTTTTCACCATATTGATTTTAATAACCCCACCATTTTAGCAGTGGAGGACAATTGCCTTAAATGAAATTTCTTGGAGATGGTTTACATCAATAGGGAAACTAAGAGTATGAATAAGAGGTCAGATGTTGCAAATCTCAGCGTAATTTATAATTACATTCTTAAACTCGATTCCACCAAAGCCTTAAGCAATCCATAGAATTCAAATCAATTTTCAAATGTTAACTAAATTTTCAAATGCAAATAATTTTGTTTTCGTTTAAATAACATTAATAGTAATTCATAGGTTTTTCATAGAGGTCGCTGTCACAGAGCACTGATGTGTATGGTAGACACCGCTAAAATTATGACAAGACAATTGACAGACTGGCAACCTGTTGCTGTCTAAGTTCGTTCCATGATCAGTCACATGGCGCCCAGACCATGAGTGCTCTCTGATAGTTATGACCGAAAAAATCAAAAAGAAAGTGAATTTTCCACTTTTATTATATTTTAGAGCCAAACAGTGACTTTTTTAATCGTTTTAATCCATTTAACTAACATGTACGGTGTACATCTTCCCAATTTTTATCCTTGTGGAGAATGTTTTTTTGTTGTTTAATGACGACTGTCGGCAACCAGCTATCCTCCATTATAATCTCACGTTAGTAAGTCAATTTTCACAAATATCCGTATTGTTTTCACTAACATAGATAATATTTACAGATGTCTTGATAATGGAAATGAATTTTTCGAAAGCTCGACAATTTTAACAAAGAGTTGTTCTTTAACCAGGCCACTTTTCTTTTTGACTGCATCCCCAAGGCATACTCTCCCACTTTGAGTGTATTCCGAGATTCTCAGTTTTATATATATATATATAAGGTTTTGGTAGGTTCTTGAATCCTGTTTGATTTAGTAGTTTTGGGGAGAGAGAAAGGAGAAGAAACCCGAAAGAAGGAGTCCTGTATAAACCCCCGCATCCAATTCCTCCATATTTCGGTATTGAAGGTTATGAAATCCAAATAAAGACATCATTGTCCCTTTCGTCGTTGATTGGTTCTTGGGATTGAATCGTTCAGATGTATAGGCAAATATTACTTGAGGTTGAGCACAAATTATATTAGTCATTAAATTAATTGGCATCCTATCAAAATTGATGAGACATGCAAGCAACATTCTGTTTCACTACATAAATCATACCAGTCAGTATTGTGGCTCTTCTTGGGACAATGAAGTATTATCTCTTCACCTCTCTCGCTTTGCCTCTGAATAACGTTCGAACCTGTCGCGAACTTCTCAAAATCTCTGAAGATGGATGAATTATGTTGATCGAAGCGTGAATTTCCGGTTCTGAGATCGTTGAGGCGTCCACGAAGAATATATATCACGAGTTATGGAATTGTGTCTGGGAAGTTATTTTGCGAACTCACGTGGGCCCCTGTTCGCCTTACTAATATTTTCCCGGGAATTTTTACGGATATTATCGAGGGTTGAATGATTTTGAAAACTCAGCATGTGTTTGTATCGAATTGGCCTACAAGGAATAGTTGGTGATTTTGAGTTACCATGAAAAGTGGCAGTTTTCTTTTTAGTGATTTACGTCCATTTTTGTTCATTCGTTGTTGATAGAGGGAATCTGAAGGACTGGATAAAAATGACCGACAATAACAAGCTTTTTACTGCTATTTGAGAAAAACATCCACCATGAAATATTATCTTTTTGGAAATATTTTCGAAAATTCGCCAGGTCGGACTACTCCTTTCATTTTAATTTTCTACTCTTTAGTCTATTCACGTTAAAGATAGAGTGCACGTGAACAATGCATCTGGCGTGATTAACACGTGGACAGTTAGTCCTCGCATTTCGATTGGTGGCTATGTTATCGAAGAACATACAGAATTTTTTTTGGCTGTGAAGTGTACTGAATAGTATCAATACTTATTGTTAGCAGTGAATGTGTTACTTTAGTTAAGTATCAAGTATAATTCATAATCACAATAGTTAACTTCAGAACGTACCTCGGACCATTCCAAATTAGTCACTCCTCCGTAAGTTGGGTTCCCATTAGACTCAAACGGTTGGTACACTTTCAGCATTCTTATAGTGGAGTTTCTGTTGGGAGATGGACCGAGAACGTACCTTACCTATTTCAAATAATCTCAATTGAATAATTCTGTGCTCACCTTGGAAAGTTTTGATGTACTGTAGTCACTAATACGTCATTTGTCACAAAGTTTATGTTCCAAAATCATTTGGGACCTTGAGTCAATGTCAATTTTCACTTCCTGTCACCCCTCTTGCTCAGCATGCAGCACGTTGGGAATCCAAATTTTAATCTTTTTACAATGTTTTATTAGTAAAATTTCAACTGTCAACCCAAAAGGGCACTGACTTCAACTTTGATGTTTATTCAGTGTAATGTCTCACGATTATTCGTGATTGTGAAGATCTTCCTGTAAATACCTAGACGAGTAAGTAATTCAATTCTAACCTTTAATCCAATTTTCGACTATTACTTACTTGCAGGTATAGCACTGAAGATGGCTTGATAGCCGAAAGCGCTCTGCGATTTTTAAATAAATTTATTTACACGAAATACGACTTTCCCTGATTCTTTTACTTTAGTTAATACGTCCAGTAAAGATATGGATGGATTTGAAAACAAAGTCGTATCAAATGCCTCGACGAAAAATAAAGATGCATTTGAGAGATATCTAGAAGAATATGATCTCAACGTATACAAGGATGAAGTGCATGAAAACCCCGAAAGTTTGTTTGATCATTTTCTCACGAAAGTAACCAGTCATACAGCCGTATGTGAAACTCATGTATATTAGTATTGTCCGTAACTTTCTCCAGTGTGAAAAATCAAAGAAGTCGATGTAAAATTGCGGATTTCGTAGATGAATTCAATGAAAGCGCAAAATTCCTCTTTTCAATAGTTTCAAGTCCTGACCATCACGTGTATTCGTTTTCGAGCACTCTATCTTTAACGTGAATGCACTATAGAGTGAGAGTGTTACCACAACATCACAGAAAACTGACAGCCGTACCGCTTAACCAAGCAGTTTTACCACTACGCCATCTTGAGTTACCAGTCTGGTTAACCAGATAAGGAAACGGAACAAGGGCTAACTTTGTATTCATCTTCTCCACCAATAAATTGGTATTACTTGAAAATATTGACGTTTGGGTTGACGAAAAAAAGTTATCTGAGAAAATTGGTATCGGAAATATTCAAATTTGTGCACTCCGATGGTATTGAAAAGTGGAAAAAAAATGTTGTTGGTAGGGATCGAACCCGTAACTGCGATGCTATAGCCGGTGTGCGTTGATAAATTTCAATTTAATACAGTTGGGTATGATCGTTTGCTTCTATGAAACAATTAGTATACCAATTCATTTCACGAACAAATTGATTTATATTTGCCAATCTCAGCTAGAGGAGATTTTTTTTACGCCTCGGAATCACACGCTAAGAAGTGAGGCTTCGTTTACCCTTAACTCGCACAAATTTCGGCTTTCTGGAGATTTACGATCGAAGGGGGACATTTGTTGAATAGTCGATATACTCTTCGATAATATTAAACATGAAAGTATTTCGAAAACTGATTGACTTTGATGTGACAATTCCGTTCTTATTGGTGTATACTTCATCGCTCTGGAACATTTTAATTTTCCTAGCTTTCGACTTTTTCCTCGTTTTTTCGCTTTGAAGAAAACTATCGAAATTACCGTAGACGGAAATTGAATCATCAAGAGAAATATTATCTCCTGCCGAGGTTTGAACACTATTTATCGATGATTTCATGAAATGATCAAGGAATAAATATTTGCAAGATTGATTTCAATACGTTTTATGTGTCAAGCAGGCGTTGCAAATAGACAAACTTTAGCTCGCGACAAATGTCACTATTGTCATTAATGGTAATTCTCATTCACCTACGTAGAGATTGAAATAGTATATTACGTAACGAGAAGGATAAGTAGCCTATTACGCACTAGCAAAAATTGTGAGCACGAGACTTTAGCCGAGTTGGCAATTTGCCAGTGCACGTAACTAGCCTTATCCTCGAGTTGCGTACTGTGCTTTTTCTACTCCCACCTTGCTTGTGCGGTAATTCCTGCTGGTGTAGCAGAAATTCCTTCTTTAAACCTCATTTTCAATTCAATAATCAACGTGACACTGGATGACAGCAAGAAGGTAAAAAATTGCTTGCTTCATGGATATCACTAGATACCAATCCACAAACTGTTGAACACAAATTTTCCAAAAATATCATTTTTGATTCAATTTTACAAAGAATTTGAAACGAAAATTCGCTGAATTTGGTTTTTGGGCATTGAATGTAGTCATCAGATCAAATTTGCCAGGTCAATTGTTACAAATCCCATCGTCTTAAAAACCAATCTCCGAAGCGGCCAATAATTTAGGATAAATACACTTGTATTCTAAATGAGCTATCACTTAACAGCTGTCAGATATACGTATTGAACGGTTTGAAATAGTGGGAATAGAAAAATTCAATAATGTACATGTATGAACACTCTGGTTTCGTTTTAATGAACGGGTCCGTCATAACATTTATATTTCACAAATTTCACTCGTGCCATAAGGTATTTCTGCAAATGGAAAATGTTTGGAGTGCTCACTGAAATATTGGCGTCATTTTGAATAATAGAAATGGACTGGCCCTGATTAGCGACCATGCTACAGATGCTGTACGAAAAATAGCTGATGTAGTGGTAACGTTTCATTTCTGAAAACTTGGTGAGGTTTCAGTTACAAAGATGATCGGGGTTTCGAGAAAAAAAAAAGTGAGCACCTCAGTATATCTTTTTTGTACGTTCGGTTGTGATAGAGGAGCTAATGGGTGGAGTGAATATAAGTGAGCATGAGTTCAAACTATAGATCCGTCCTTCTCATACCTCATCAACACGTATAGGTTTGTCCCAAAGAAATCGAGCAAGTGCTCGCACTCAAACTTTATTCACTCTTCCCATTATATTGTGTCAGTCGGGTTAGCTTCGTTTGTGTAAGGTAAGATCGGGTAAGTGTGAACGCGTTTTTCATGACTAAATAGCATTTTTTTTCATTCCTAGCTGTTTCAAAAATTTCAAGATGGAGGAATCGTCATAATACGCTTGCTTATCTCTGCTAAGAAAGTTGCATAGTATAATTATTGTGATGTGAAAACCAGAATTACAATTTTTTTTTGCAAATCATTCTCTTGGATAACACTTTCCCATAGTTTTGGGGCCAGTGTGAAAGCGGTACTTCTCTGTATGGTGTTCACTTCCACCATGAATATGGGACAAGTGTGAGAAAAAGAAATATATATATATATATATATATATATATATAGAAACAAAATCTTTTCAATTTTGAAAAATTCGAATATCTTCATTGGTGAAAAGTTATAAACTTTCGAAACGTAAAAAATGATAACCAAAATGTCTTGGAAATGAAAATTTCTTCTTCTGTATATAGTTGATTCAGAAAGAACTTTAACGATGTCTTGGTACACCAAAACATCTGAGTCTTCGATTTCTGGCCATAAAAATTTATATTTTCCATATTTCAGAAATAATCTGCTTATTATTCGTT
Source organism: Zygogramma bicolorata (assembly GCA_032362365.1). Taxonomy (NCBI): domain Eukaryota; kingdom Metazoa; phylum Arthropoda; class Insecta; order Coleoptera; family Chrysomelidae; genus Zygogramma; species Zygogramma bicolorata. Next base: position 3,494,785 of record JAVJAQ010003055.1, on the reverse strand, counting down.
CGATGAATGCTCATCCTACCTCTTTTTATTTCTTGTACTTCACTGTCGAGGTCCGCTTGAGGATAATTTGAGACCCTTTGAGATTTTCGGCGATAATTTCGAAGCATCTTGCATATAGAACCAGAAAATATTTTGAGTGTGTCACACTTACCCCATAATGCATTTTCATCGGGGTAACGGTAATAAAAATTTTTTGAATTATGTAATCATTAAATATAAAGAATCAAAACTGAACTAGAATCCATATGCTACAATATAAACGTATAGAAATTAAAAAACTCACAGTCAATTCAACAAGCTGACTATATACACGTTAACGGATATATAAACACTTCGTATATTCCGATGGGTTCAATAACGTTTCGACTTTCAAGGGAATCAAAATTACGGAAATCGAAAAGGACGAAAATTTTTGGGAAAGTGAAATGCAGGGTCCCTTACAAAATTTCTTCGACAACCATTTAATAAAGGAACTGGTTGATCCTAGGAAAATAAGAAATATGCCACTAAGAGATTAGAAGTTTAATAATTCCTTAATTGATTGTTCTACCGCAAATAAATTGTTCTGAAGTGTTAACTTTTTTAAACTCATCCCCAAGTTTCTATATTTTGCTTTTTTGTTTCTGTGTGAATTTGCACGTTGTTCACATTGGGTTTCAAGTAATACACAAACTTTTATTAGGAAGAAAATTTACTGAGAAATCGACAATAAAAATGTTTTCTATATGGAGCATTGCGACACGTTGAATATCTAAAATAAAAATTGAGTATATAATTTGAAATGAAAAACTCACTGAATAACCTAGATCAAACAATGAATGATTATTTTCCTTTTTTTTTAGTGTGTTCGTATAAAAGCTCTTGTTTGAAAACGTTTCTTTTATACTTTTTATCTTTTTAGTTCTATTGTTATTAACATTTACAAACAACATTTTTTTCGTTTATTTCGCCTCCATCTTATTTATTCTCTTTTCAAAAAATCATAATCTCCTACCTTTAAACCCCTAGATACCAATTTTGATTCGATTCGGACTATAATCATAAATCTCGTGCGCCATAGTGAAGCCGCCTTTTTTGTTCTTTCTCTTAATTTCATTATCACCGGAATTATGTACACCTGCAAAATTTCAAATCAATCGGATGATCAGAACTGCGGATCAAATTCAACTTGCACGATTTCTTACATTGTCTGTTAGTTTGTTACCTGCAAGTGAACCTAATACAAGCGTGTTGGGTAATAATAATAAAAGCTTTTGAAAATGCACGTTATGCGCTCTAACCCGTAATTATAATTTTGCCCACTACCTGTGAAATATCCAGTCCTAAATATTTATTCCGTATAATTTCCGTATGCTTTCGCCCGCCGCTGTTCTGGGGGCGTGACTACTACCACAAACTTTCTCTGATTATTCTATCTGGCCTGAATTCAGTCAACTAGCGATGATCTGCTGTAAATAATTTGCCTAACTAGTGGCGTTTTTATAAATTTAATTTTGCAAAATATGACCTTATAATTATTTTTTTTTTAAACTGAGTGACTCATTGTAATCTACGTAGATATTGTAAGGTTCGGACGAAGACATATTTGAATTTTTCGTAAGCATTGTCCCGTGCAGAAGTTCAATAAAACTCCTTTAAACAAGACATTTCACGCAATAATATTTGTAAAAGTATTTTTTTTTTCTTGAAAAATCTCTTCGTCCAAACCTTTCATGCCCTTTTCTAAATATAATGAAATAAGCAGAAATCCTTTAAACTTATCTGTCATTACACATTTTGATAAAGCGTACGTGTCTGCAGACATACCCGGCAAAACCGGGCCTCTCACTCTTAAGACGAAGAGGGTGGAAAGTTTCGAAGGAGGTCGATAAAGTTATTTCCTACTCCGCCTTTTTCTCAATGAACAATTCCAATATAAAAGTAGGTCAGAAACAAGCTCGTTTTGGAATGATTGTACATGAAATCACTGGATAACTATATACAACCTGAACATGGTAAGAAAAAGCACCCTACGCCTAGCAACACCAGTGTGAACGGCAACCCTTTTATAGCCTTTCAGTTGTCCGCCTAATTTGTTTTCGTGGAAAATTTGCCTGTCTGCGAGAAGTTTTCCCCTCGTCCGATAAATTGGCTTCAGGATGGAAATTCGACGTGCTAATCGACTTCGTTCTGATTATTTTTCGTTGATGAGTTTTCACGGGACGAAGCCGGACAAGTTGTAGGAGTTCGTTAGCGACAAGGGAAGGGTGGGTTGCGAGTTTTTTTTTTTTCGGAGTTTGCCAATGGCATGTACGAAAGCGTGGAGCGGACATGCAATTATTTTTTTCTTAATTCCTAAACCAAGCTCATTTCGTGTTTTAACTCGAAATGATTGCTAATTTCGAATTACAACTCGGAATTAAAAAAGGTAGTTTTATGTCCGCTTTATACGCTTTCGTAGGGACGTAATATAGAGAACTGACGTTATTTCAAGCTTGTTACCAATCTCCCAAGAAGCCAATTACAGAATTCAGAATTATATATTTATTTATTTCAAATCATCTTTGTTTGTATGGACTACCTCGTCCATAGGTAGATGGCGCAATGACTTCGTGTTGTTCGCATCAGCTTTGGTCGAGGCTTGATAGTATCAAGGATTTTGATTTTTCATTATGGGAAGTCATCGACTTTATGTTGATGAAGGCACTAACTACCTTGTACTGACGAGTGGCCAAATAGCCCGAAACCGGTCTGCAAGTGTGCCCGTCCCAATAATTGAAAATCAATTCCTTCATTTGTATCATCATCAAAAGGAAATGCAGGATTGTCTTCTGTGAAGAGACCTGCACTAACACCGGTCGTATATAATGCAATACCCTTCGTGGTATTAGCCAGAGGACTAGTTTTCTGACAGTTTTTCGCCAAAGCCAACCGTGTGGGCTGTTTGAGACTGGCCTGAACAAATTGTTCAGAAGATGATTCGATTTAACGCCAAGTATGCCCATCGACTATATCGAGTGTATTTTCTTATTTATCCACGATTTTTGTATAATGTACTCATTATACGTCTGTTTGCTCGACCGTAATAATACCGATTAATCAAGGCAGTGATTATTGACTCACTCCTCACTACTGTCAGATGATTTAGCTATAATGTTATATCGTTTTGATGTTAACTCTATTTCTGCGATTAACTTAACAGATTGTTCGAATATTTAAATCATTAATAACTAAAAATTAATAACTTGTAATATAAATATATAAATCTTCTTGTACGATTAGATACGTGATATTTGTTAGGCTAAATACATAGATTTTCGTGTTAGTTATTGTGAGAAATTATACGATTATTATAATTTTTAACTATTTACTGTGTGTAGATGAACAATAATGTGTTGTATAAAATATTTGTTAGAATAAAATAATAGTTTTTCTAAAAATACGTGTGTAATGTAACAAAATTTTCCAAAAAAAAAACTTCAACGAATTTTTTTACTTGTCGTGGATAAAGTATAGTTTTCTACTCGCGTATAATGGCTGTTATTCTCTCTGTGATTGAGGCCACTCGCCTGCGGTTCGTGGCCGTAAACTCCACCTCGTGAATAGTAGCCATCTCGGTAGCCATCATTATACGCTGGTTAAATAATATACTATTATTCATTCTGTCAGCTAAACTTTACAGCAATTAAGCTCAGATGGGAGTTCGGGTAATTGATCTCTATCAAGAACTTTCCACTCCAATCATACCACTGATACAAAGTTTTCATCGCGTCCTCATCTGGTAGATCGTAGATGAAACTATTCGAAAGTATCTTGTACTCCCATCTGAGTATAATGAACGCTCAACTTCCGTTTTATCAACCCCAAGCCGCTGTCGTTGAAACAACCGAAGAGTAGTAAGTAAACTTTACATGTTTATCCAGGCTATAGCTAATTCACTTTACAGCCATAAGACCGTTCCACTGTTTGAAAATGAAAGCCATCCGTTAGAACTTTCCGGCAGAGCTGCAAGAAGTTCCGTTCATAGCTAGAGCTTTAGTTTCCGCAACTCAAACACCAACAATAGTACAAGGAATAGAGACCAAGAGAGGGGTGTTTACTTGGGTACGGTAGCTGTAAATTTACGATAAATATGCTTGAGATGGTTGATAATCCGCCTTAATTTTGTGAAAACCGAAAAAAAATGTCCATTTCAGATTATTATACTTTTGGTGCATCTCAGTTTCGCAAGAGCTCTGTTTCCAGGATTGACAATTTCAGTATGCGCTATTGGACTTCTTGAAAAAGTTGAAAAATTCCTTTTCCGGAAATTTGTAGCGCTGCTAACTTTGGGACGGTTCACTTCAGTTATATACAACTTTTAGTCCAGTTTCATACAACTCATAGTCCAGGATATAGCTCACTTCTACCTATGTGTGTGATGGCGTCATGTGTGAACTGCCAAACACAGTGAACACATATAATAGGTGTTTTTTTTTCTTAGTAATCTTGACAGAGAATGCTGGGCATATACGTTATTGGTTCTGTGCCAAGATGGATTGGATGAGCTGTAACTCTTGAATTTTATTAGGAATACACAAAGGTTGCTGTTTTTTTGTGTCTCACAAAATAACCAAACACTCTGTAAATGTGTATTTCATTTACAAATTGATTTTTTAACTGAAATTCAGTAGAAGAATCTCAAAAAATTACTATTTTCTTGACTATATCGCGCGACGGGTATTAGTTTACACAATATGTTTACTAAACGTAATTCGAATCAAATGGATAGCTTATATAGGATAATTGTACAGAACATTTACGGCCAGTTGTAGTAGGTCTAGTGATGATGGATTTTAGGACACTTCTACATCCTCAAAAAACATTCTAATGATATATTTAGTGTGTTGCATTTGAAATGGAGACATCATTATGTCTTTGTTATTAAAAGAAATACTGATTTAATTTTTTGTGAATGTGGCACAGTTATTGAGACACTCAACTATAATATGGACTCCCAAAGGCGGCCTACTACGAATTCAAAAACATGGTTCTTGATTTAATTGGCTTAAGGATATCCAATGATGACGTAACTTGCTGGAATAAAGCCCAAAGAGAAGATTTGAAAAAAGTCGAAAGCCTCCATTACCTTATTAAGTTTAAATAGCTTAAAAAATTGTAACTGTCTACCGGGCTAGTATATCAACCGCTAGATTACGTCGTACGAAAAAGGAAACACACCCGAAGGCTTAATCTGTATGCCGCTCACACGAATTTATTGTTCGTTGAAGTTGGTTATACTTACACGGAGTCGTTAACTAAACATCGTTTTTTAGACCACCCAGAATTCGGACGCGAAGAACGAGTGGAAACATGAGCATTGAATTTCGAGAAAAAAAATTCAGCTGTGTTTAAACTATTTATCGGGTCAGGGTCTCTCGATTCCTGAAGGTTTTCGTCGTAGGGTAAGGTGCTAAGTCTCTCGCAACAAAAGCTGTTAGTAATAATAATTCTTCAGAGTGAGTCGATGAATATTATAAAGGAAATGATTGCTTCGGAATAAATTTGTTTTTTAACTTCATAATTGGAAATATGAAAACTCTTTCAACTCCATGTATGCGAAGCGAGATGCGAAGTTATGAAACGAGAATACATAAACTCTAGCAATAACAATTCCAATAGCAATAGCACACTTTCCGTTTTTATATAACTTGGAAACTCCAAGCAAAATGGCTATATGAAGAGGAAAAAAGTTATGTGTTAGCACTCAATCCGAATTAGAATATTCAACGTTTGCTTGAAAGTGGTTGACAATTTTTCTTGCTGAATGGTAATGGTTCGGAATTCCATTGACTATATTATTAACTCTATTGAAACCCGTTGCTAAGAACGGAAGGATTAAAATACAAATCAAGTGAGAAAATCAAATCAAAATCAAATTTTTGGTTGGATTGTTTGATCAAAGAAAAATATTGTTGTTACAAAAAATCGAGATATCGAATATGAAATGTGAGTCAAAAAAAATTTAAATAACGAAATAAATGAAATAATATTGTGAAAAGAAAATTGAAGTATCGAATTTGAAATACTAGTCAAAAAGTTTGAGTAAAGAAATTAAATGAAATATTCTGAAAAAAAGTTGAAACCAAGTTTCAAGTTGAGTGTACTCACGACGTTTCGATTGCTGGTATCCGCAATCGTCTTCCGGTGATGACTAAGTCATAATTATTTCATTTATTTCATTATTTAAAATTTTTTGGCTCATATTTCATATTCGATATCTCGATTTTTCGTAAAAACAGTATTTTTCTTTGGTCAATCAATCCCTAATTTCATTATTGACCAAAAATTTGATTTTATTTTCTCACTTGATTTGTATTTTAATCCTTCCATTCTTAGCAACAGGTTTCAATAGTGTTAATAATATAGACAATTGAAGTCCGAACCAATACCATTCGAAGAATATTCAAATTAGTTTTGGTTGAGTGAAAATGAGCAAAAAATTTAACGAAAGTAATACTGAAATGAATGTTGAACATAGTAGAAACAAACAAAATCAGGAAGGTGAAGAAGTTGTGATTCTCACATTTTTCTTCAATCACGTTTTATTTTACTATTTTCGTACACCCGTACTATAATAATACAATTATATGCCCATAATCTGTTTCATAATGAGGTCCATTATCAAAACGGATTGAAAATATATATCGTGATGAAGAATCTGTATCATAATGATCTGATACAGATCTATCATCACGATGACAGATTTTTGATCAATTAGAAATCCAATTCAGTGGCAGAAGGTTGGCTACTTCGATAATTCGGTTCAGAATAAAGTCAGCATTTCCAATACAATATTGAACTCTTTTGAGACTAGCAATTATGAAATGAATATTAATATTCCTTCCACTTCCAGATCAGTGGAACCCACAATACAAATATGAATGAAATATTAATAGTTCTTTATTATTCACCGGGTGTAGAAAAAATAGCGTATGCAACTCTCTTGTAATGGTTACATGATCGTTGCATAATATTCATTTCGTTGATTCTTCGCCCAACTCCAATTATCTCAACTTCCTGAATTTTATTCTCTGGTTAGAATGTAGTTCAATTTTCTAATTCACATTTGGGTGCCTTATTTCAATTAAATTTTTTTTATTCAATTATTTGAAAAATGTTTATGCTCATCGCTCTCCAAATAATTTTTGCCCTTTCATTTTTAATTCCGCCAATTAATAAATTTCATTTTTTTCACTTATACATTTTAATTCTGTTTTTCGTCTTTTATTTTATTAGTTTGAATCGTTTAGATTTTTACAGGTTCCAATAGAGTGAATTACATGATCGACAGTAGTTCAAACAAATCTGCGAAGGAACATTGTCAAAAAACATCCAAATAAATAACAATACTTTATTCATAATAATACTTTATTCATCTTCGTAGAATACAATTAAGGATAACATCTTCGAAGGAGTGATGAATAATTTACAATACCACTTAGGAGTATGCCCCTGTGTGTGGTTGAAATAAAAAAACATAAAAAATACAATTAAATACAAAAATACAATCAAATAAATAATTTCACATAGTAAGATTTGATTCACAAACACGATTGGATTATATGACTATAATGAAATCTCAGCTAATCAGTTTGGAATGTTTATCTCCAGATGAAAGTAAATATTTAATCCTTCGGGCCGGATATTACTACGAATTTTCCATTTTCGATCAATTTCAGCGAATATTTCCATCGTATGTTAAAAATCCCATATGGAGCGGGACATTTCCGATCAATTACAGCGATGAATTCCCGACGGGACATTTTCGGGCTGGTAAATACCCGGTAGGTATCGAAAAATACCCGCTCGGTCCGTGTATCTCTTATTGTTAAAATGTACATTTGTCATCTTGACAGGCATAAATACTGAATTTTAAACGTCGTTGTTTTAACTCCGGAAATATTCTACCGAATTACACTCGTGCATCAAAATAAACCTGATAATTTTCCATTCAAGCATGTTGTCAGTAAAAAAAACTGCATTCGGTTATTTTCATATTTTGCTAAAAGAGCCCTCCTCTTTCGGAGGCGGGCTCTTTCGACAAAATATGAAAATAAACTCATGCAGTTTTTAGGCAACATGCTTTCATGGAGAATTTTCGGTAATTTTGAAGCACTTGTGCAGTTACTCCCGATAAACTAAGAGAAGTGTTTCAAATTCAGTCACATCTTAGTCGTCTCTATTGCCGTCGATTGTTTCAACCCCCTCCAGTAAACCGGAACTGTTTTCTTTCCAGGTCGGCTTCGCTTTATCGTCCTGCGACAAACTCACCAATGGCCACAAGGACCTGTTCGCTCCTTGCGTGCAGGCCGTCAAGGAGAGCCTGGCGGGGGAGCCTTTCAAAGAGTTCACCAAATCGTTGTACTTCCACCGGTACTTGCAGTGGAAGTGGCTCGAGGCGCAGCCGGTCACGTACAAAACCTTCAGGATGTACAGGGTGTTAGGCAAGGGCGGGTTCGGCGAGGTGTGCGCTTGTCAGGTGAGTGATTTTTTTTCCTACGCGTGGGCTTCAGATCTGGCAGGGTAATGTGAATCGTTGAAAAATTTTTCGACACAACTATCAAAAATTCGTGCTACTTTCAGTATGAGACGGGTTGTGGGTATTTTTTGTGGAAGCAGAGAGATTTTTATCAATTGAATGTTGTTTAAAATTCATTTGATGTTTCAACAGTTCTGCAAAATACATCGATCTATTCCACATGATTATTACTTTTTTCAAAGTGAATGGTTCTCTCCCGAAGCCGGAGTTGGTTATTTTATTGAAAAGAAAACTGAAAATGGGTTGTACATTAGTATTTTCCACATCAAATTGATTCATTTCGTGTTGCTCACTGATATTATGTCATCATTCAATTTTCATCCATGTTATGTTCGATCAGTAGAGTAATATTTCTGCCAATAGAAGAATTTAAAAAGTCACGAGAAGTCTAATAGTGCAAGCGCTGCGAAACATTCCGTTTGAAAAAACCGATGACCTCATTCTGATTGATGATTTGAGTTAAGAAAGACTTAATTAATGATATTGTGGAGGTTGCCGGACGGAATTATGGTCCAGTTTTTTTTTTCGGTCCTATAATAGTTTTCGCTTCCATCGCTGTAGCTGCGAAAAAAAAATTGTTATTGACTATTAACACCTGGTTTAGGTGAGGTATGGAGAAAAACGGCATGATCTGATTCAATACAAATTTAATAAAAAAAGTGGTTTACCTATTAATAAGTAGTGAAAAATTCATTCAGGTAAGTTTTGACAAGTATTGCCGATGGATTTGCAAAGGAAAATACAATTGATTTTGCTTTTTCTACAAGTGCAAAACATTGTCAGGCATTCAGCATTATATTTGCAAAGCCTGATCAAAGAATTTGTCATAGGTGGTTTTGCCATTTGCACCGGGTACAACTTTCCATCTCGTCTTTCATAACCGAATTGGAGTAAGTTCGGAGGCCCATGTATTGCAGCCCTTAAGCAATGTAAATACAAAACATCAAAAATTCTAATAATTTCAGATACATTTGAATTGAATCCCAGCTTAAAAGATATTTTTTGGCTGATCCTTCAAACCAAATCCCTCAAAAACTACTATTCGATAGCTTATGCCAAAAGTGGATGTTGAGTACGAAAACATCGGAATCTGCACAATTTATAAAAACTTGTTCAATTCCTTCACGAACAGCAACAAAAATATGGCTGAAAATCCTTCAATCTGCTTCTGGAGAGATGAATGAACATTTTTCGACGGAAAAAGGTTTCATTTTCTTTTTAATTATTAATGTAATAGTTCATTAATAATGTTACGAAATTTTCTAGCGCCGGCCTTGTCGCTCGTAAACGCAGAATAATATGAATCTAACAATTCAGTAGACCTATTACCTTGGAGCTTGAAGATTTTTTGGAGTCTTCATATCCACCTGTAATGGCCAGCTGGGATTTTGGTTGAAGGACTTGATATAAATATTTGTAGTCAGTTTCAGTTAGTTTCGGTTTAGCAGTGTCTGAGGTGTTCTTTTTTTTAAATGATTTATTCAACGTCGGCCTGTTTTCCCTACCAAGGCCAATCATCGACTCCGGTGACCACATTTCCCCCAACCGGAAATTTTGCCGAACACTCTGGTATTCCAACCAGAGGTAGGGATCCTTTACGAGTCCAACAACCATGGACTCAGGACCGCCGGCTTTACGTCTCCTCCGAAGGACAGCAATTCCTCAATATATCTTGTGTTCATTGATATATTGCCTGCGAGCTATGATATAATACTTTGCTGCAGTTTTATGAGCTTTCGACGCGGTCTTTCCCTGCTGCTTAGCTTCAGATATCGGAATGACTAATCAACATGGAGAGCTAGGCCATGCCCGTGAGGTATTCTTTCCATCATTCTTTTGTTGATTAACTGCTACAGTCTAGCCGACGTACACGTTCAGCTATTTCCTTAATGAACTTCCTGCCATGAAAACCAAAGAAGATTGCTTCCTCTCAGTAAGATATGAGAATAAAACCTTGTCACCAAATTTATCGATCAGCATCACTTCGAGATCACGATTAGAACTACATCCTCTACTTCAGCGAGTACAGTCATGCGTTGAGCCAAGTATGTCAATTCAAAAGCGGTCGTCGAAACACCGTCTTTTATATCCGCCATTAATTTGTCAAAAGCAGCCAGTAACTGTATTTGTGATATTTGTTGTTGGTCGACCTCTTTCGTTACTAGAAGATATTGGTAATGAAACGTAATTTCTTTAACACGACGTATGATATTGGAAGTTTCTGCAAACAAATCTTCCGGTGTTTCGTATAACAAATTTTTGTGAAAATTTCATAGTATTATCAACGCATTGAAAAACAGCAAAGCTGCTGAAATTTCAGTTAAAAGATGACTTTTTTTTATTTTGGTTTTCGTCGTATACCACAAATGGAACATCATGAGTCACTCGACGAATCGCTGTTGCTTCTTTTTGATTTGCAGGTCAGTTGATGATCCAGCTACGCCCTGTGTTGTTGATGAAGCTCTTTCTTCCAGCTTCCTATGTAGTGACGACGACGAATTTTTTCTTCGCTGATATAGCTGGCCATGCAACTTTTATACCACGAGAAGTGTTCTTCATCAGCATTCGGATCAAACAACTTCTCAAATTTGTCTGAAATTTCGTCTTTGCGTCGTCTTGCTGCATTTGAATAGTTTCTTTCGGTTCATTCACCAGTTCAGCATGATTTTTCGTTCGCCTTTTTTTTAATCTAATAATTGTAGCGATATTTATTCACTTTAAAGAAAGTTATCACAAAATTCGAAGCACTGCTATTTTAAATATTGGAAAATGTATCTGTTATAATAATGGATGAAGTTCAGCTATAACTGAAGTCACAAAAACTGTTGAGAAAAGCGCGGCCCGCTCCAAAACTCGAGAGAAGGTATGTGACGCTGGGAAGGAGATTTATAATAAAACTGACAACGGGCTTTTCTGGCAACTTTCAGTTCCAGGTTTGGAAGGATCTTGCAAAAACATTCCAGTCGAGAAATAGCGGTCAATGGTTTTTGCATTCTATACAACATTTTTTTTCAACAACTACAGCGATGGAATCGAAAACTCCTATTATAGGGCCGAAAAAAAAACTGGACCATAATTCCGTCCGGCAACCTCCAAATTATCATTAATTAAGTCTTTCTTAACTCAAATCATCAATCAGAATGAGGTCATCGATTTTTTCAAACGGAATGTTTCGCAGCGCCCGCTCTAAAAGTGACATTAGACGTCTTTTGTACTGATTGAATGTCATTATTTTGTGGTAGATGATTCTTTCTTCACAATTCGAAAAAATAAGGATTAATATTGGAGTCTATACAAGTGCAGTAGAAGGGCAGATTTTCATAAATACTAAACTAGAAGGAAATCTATATGCAAGATTTGAAAACGGAAGCGGTTTCGAAACGTCAACGATAGGTATTTTGATTAATATTATTTCTTGTATTTTTTCATATGCAAATTTGAGATATACGAAATGTTGCTGATTGATTGAACGTTATCCATTCAGAAGGAACTGTTTCTCAATTATCGCAACAACTTATCTGGATAGAATGAAAATCTGCCCTTCTACACTTGTATAGAGTCCAATATTAATTCTTATTCTTTCTCATTGTGGTAGTTTGAGAACACAAAAAAACTAGAAGGAAAAAATATTTTTGCATTACTACGTTGTTATGTACACGTTAACGAGGATCTGAACACTTTCAAAATTTCTAACAGCAGAATGACGTATCAAATAAGTGAATAGATCGGAAAAGGGTCAAAAGATTGGTGAAGTCAATTCCTCATACATTCTTCGTTCTGAAAAATTGGTCACTTCTAACCTGAAAGTTGGTTTAAAGTACACACATCAAAGAAGTCTGCAACTGCAGAAAACTGTCCTGAATGGGCTCCAGTCTCTCTGTATCTTCTCCACAAACGATTCATCACACTAGCTTCAGCCATACGGACCTCCGGAACTCTTTGAGTTTGTCCAGCTTCGAGCATTTCAACCGCTCTTAACTGCTCCTCACGTGTCAAATGCGTAGTCGTGGCATGTTTTCAGTCCGTAACAATGAAACTAACCAGACATCGTTATTTGTCTACTCGAAACGGAATTCAAGAATGTCCATTTTATTCGACCCTATATCGACACTACAATTTTTTTGTTTGTCATTTCCAATTTTTTTGTGAAGAATAACTGTATACATTTTCAGAATATACAAATTGTTGTTCCCTACACTTTTTTGATGAGTGTATCATAAGTTATCGTAGTATTAGTGAAAAAATTTGCATTGGGCTTTGTAAAAACGAATCCATGTATAATATCACCTACTCACTCTTTTGATGAACCATTTTAGGAATATTCATCTAATTCGATGTGGTGCCCTCACAATTTTGGGTTTTTGGGAAAGACATGAGTTTTGCATTTTTCAAATTGTATGCATACCAGTTCATAATAATTGTATATCAAAGAGCCTGTCTCTTTCGATATAACTCGTTCACCAACTCTTGATAGCGCTCTTTACTAAAGTATCCACCATAATACAAAGGTGACACTTCCAAATCAGAGTTGTTGTTGATATATCAAATGAATCATGGCAGCGCCAAATATATTTCCACCACTATACCGTAGACAAAATGGATAAGGCTTTCGCGGCCGAAGTTTTCAGTATTACTACGTTTCTTCGGGTTTGAAGGCCGTCGTTCTTTGGAATTTTTTCCTGACGTTTCGCTAGCGCGAGTGGCTAGCTTCTTCAGAGGTTCACTCATCTTGACTATTATTCCGAACGGAATAATAGTCAAGATGAGTGAGCCTCAGAACGACGGCCTTCAAACCCGAAGAAAAGTAGTAACACTATACCGTAAAGCAACAGGCGCGAAATTCAGACTTGAAAGTAAATACCGCAATTCCCTTATATCAGAGGGTAGTTTTTTCTATTCCAACTATTTTAAACCGCTCATTGCGTATTTGATTAGGTAATGGCTCATTTAGAATATACGTGTATTCTGAATTAATAGTGGCCGCTTCCGAAATGATAGGATATGTAACATTCGACATGAATGGTAATGGTTCGGACTTCCATTGTATATAATTTTAACTCTATTGAAACCTGTTGCTAAGAGCGGAAGGATTAAAATGCAAATCAAGTGAGAAAAGTCAAATCAAAATCGAATTTTTGGTCAATAATGAAATTAGGGATTGATTGATCAAAGAAAATAGGGCGGTAAACTAGCATGGTGGGAATAGAAAAAGAACAGTACGCGACTCGAGGATAAGGCTAGTAAAGTGCATTCGCGAATTAGCTAACACCTCTTGCTCACAATTTTCGCTCGTGCGTAATATCCTACTTATCTTCCCAGTTGCGTAATATACTATTGAATTGTAGAATCTTCAAGCATTTTTGAATCATTGGGGATATAATTTATTTCGTAACCATCAGTAGCAATACTTCTCCCCCGGATACGAGTTCCTGGAATCACGTAGATCAAGAGCTCTCTACCACGTTACACACCCGATAACCGGTGGTAAGGGGAGTCGTATAACCGCCCATGATGGTTACGCCACCGTCATTATGGCTCTTAATTGAACGCAAATTAGTCGGCGGTAGATAAATGGGGTTGCTCTGTTATTCAACAGTTTCGGGGTAATATGTCGGCCTTGAGGAAGCTCGATAAATAATTCTCAATTTGATAGAATTCCCGTATCGTGCGTAATGGTAATCACTCTGATGGTTGTAGACGAGCGGTGTGTTGCTGAATTTGTGGCGAATCAATTTTGAGTAACGGAAACATCGTTATATAGAACAAGGAATTGGTAATAACGAAATAGTATATTACGTAACGAGGAGGAAAAGTAGCCTATTACGCACGAGTGAAAATTATGAGCACGAGGCGTTAGCAGAGTGTAGTAATTCACGAGTGCACGTGATTGGCCTTATTCCGAAGTTTGAGTACTGTCCTTTTTCTATATTACTTTTAATTCAATTCTACGAAGGATCCGAAGCCAAAATTCGATGAATTTGGTTTTTGGACAATTGAATGTACTCTTAGATCAAATGTTACATATCCCATCATTTTCGAAAAAAAATCGGAAGCATCCGCCATTTATTTACATTAAACATCTAAATACATTAAACAAATGAATTTGAATTCAAATTTTGATGATGTCAAATACTTGTGACATTGCGTGGCCAACCTTACGTAAACGGGATGGATAAATAAATCAAGTTCAATTCAATTGTAAGAATTTTAAGATGGTGTGTATGAACTGTTTATTGATATTTCAAATAATAATTGATAATATGACTTCTAGGATCCATTACAGATACCGAAAATGGCCTCTGCAGATATTTTTTTCTTCAGTGAATAATCACAATTCATTCAATCATAGTCATTTTCTTTTTTGTACTATGTTAAATATTTCACATTTCCGTACACTAACCGTGGCAACCAAGCAATATCCTGAAATAGCCTAATTCTTTCACAATATAATTGAATATGAGAAGGTCATATTCAGGTGGTTGGTGAAAAACATATTCGTTACAGTTTTCATTATATGAATGATGTTTTCGAGTGTGACGGACGGGATGAGTAATTGTTAAAATAATGAAGCCTTTGAGCTGACAGGCATTTGAATACGTTCTCGAACAACAGACCTGGAAGTCACTTGACAAGAAGTTTTCGATCGAAAATCGTGCACATTAGGGTCACTGGGCCACACGTTGGGCGCCAATTTTCAATTATCAAACTTTTTTCTATAGTTGGGACCGAAATTACCTCACAGATTCTAATAGTGAAATAAATTGACACAGTATAATTTTGCGATATGTGAGAGATCGTGAAATCATAAATAACCAACCAGTCTCTCTTAAGTCGCCATTGCCCACTGACTAATATGTGTGAGACATCTACAAATAATGACAATCATGACTTTTGTCGGAAGCTACATCAAAGTCTCGTCTATTTACAATTCCTACTTGAAACACCAAATATATTGATATTTTCCTTGAAAATATTGATTTCTCATTCACTTTATAGCATTATTCCGAATGAATCTAAAAAAAAATTGAATACAAACCTTGGCAAAAGATAACTTGAGAAATATCTTACTTCGGTAAGCAATATTTCACTCTCGAGATAAATTATCTACTGTCCGCTATATTATACTATTTGTTTAATATTGTGTGAATTTTTTTCACCCACAGTCACAATAATCATGTACCCACCGCTCGCCTATCTTCATGCTCATAGAGCCACGTGCCCGCGAGTATTGTGATTTGCTCTATTCGTTTTCCCCACGGGTTAAACTCAATTAAAACGTTGTTGCACGACACGACAAGCTTCCAACGTTATTATATATACGCGACATCTGCATAATTCCAATCGCCCAGAGAATGGAGGTATTAAAATTCGATGATAATAACTAGCGCCGCGCCTCTTACTAGACACCTTGGAGAACGGAGGAAATTCACGATATATTTTTAATCTTTACTGATCAATGTACTCTGCTTGGACTGGGGCGGATCTCTTTGAAAAAGATGTCATTTTCACCAATTGTTCACATGATAGTAAATCAGAATAGATCCTCAACCGTAAGACGTCCCTAACGTCCCGTCTGCCATCAAAGCAAGTCTATCGAGTAGTGTGTGACGATAAAGGTGATCACGATTAGTACTGTTGGATTTTTCCAATCTTCCTCCCTGCTCGTTTGGAAAACCTCAAACGTTATATTGATTTTATACATCTCGTCGTAATCGTTACCTCTCGTGTTCACCATAAAACAATAGGAGTTCTTCGTTCACTTATCCCACTTTGACACCAAATGTTACTTTTTTCCTGTGGGTTCGGTAACAAATGAAAACATAACTTATTCATTCACCAACTCACAAAACAAAATATTTTGCGAAACGTAAATACACGAATAAAACTTGTTAGTCCGAAATTCGCAAATAGGTGGGGAGAATTATGTTTGGGGTCCACCCAGAAACATCGACATTGTTTTCCTTTACCAAAATTCATTAACTCATAGAAAGTTCGTGAACAAGGTGGGTTTATTAGTCCTCGTACGTTATTTGTGCTCTTTTGACCATACCTAACCTAACTATGTATTTAGTGCTCCAGGTAACCGAAATTATTTGAAATGGCTCAGTATTTTTCTGGAAATCGTCGTTCACAAAATTGATACAGGGGTGTTTTGAAATGAGTTGGACAGAGCCAAGCCAACGTTGATGCCATGTTCTCTTCACTAAACATCCTAGAGGGTCTTCTTGTGCAATTTTGTTCTTTTTAAACTCAACTATGGAGAAGCCACTATGTTCATTGTCACTCCTGGAGGAATTTCTGAATTATCTACATTTAATATTCAATATTTATTCATTTCATGAACTATTCTACAAGATGAACCCAATTAAACAAGCGGGAAAACGGTGGCATATACAAATAATAATAAAGGTCCTAGAATCCATTTTTTTGGTTCTTTCCCTCCTATGAATAAAAAGGAGAAAGCTTCAAGTTGTTATATCTTTTTTTTGTGCAAATTGGTGTTTTTGCCCCGGAAGTGCAATATCAAAAAGATGCAAAATTGAGTGACTATTTTGTCAGTATCTTATTTTTATGATTTGTATATTTCATAAAAAATGTGTATACTTTCCTTCGGCGACGTTTCGGAAGCTACTCTGCCTTCTTTTTTGTGCCAATTTTGGAAAATTTGCAATTGAATTTCAATTTTGGTACTTAGTGTCATAGTGTGACACTGTCATGACTCATTCATCCATAACTATACTACTGTTGAATTTGACACCACCTACTTAGAATCGAATCTCCCCAGTCGAACTTCTCTTTTCAGAAGAGGCATCCGACGTTGATGAACAAGTAGGATTCTCTCCATTTCCGTTTAGAAAAATTCAGTAGTTTTTTTTTTCCACTCGATGTGTATACCATTTGTTAATAATATGTGTTCAGCTAATTTCGACTTATCTATTTCTCGTCTTCTCAAGTTGTTCTTAAGTTCAGCTGTCCGCAGTAACCATTTCTACCTTCTAAACAATATTCTCTATTTCCCTCTAGAACATCCAAGGATAACATACACATAAATATTTTTACATATCTATTCGTGAAAATAGTCTTTTAGTTTTTTTTGGGTGTACAAGTGTATAGATTCTTATATCAATTCCTATTTTTTCAGATTGTGGTGGGTCAAGGACCCAAAAAAGCTAGAAAAAAGAATCCATCCACAACAAAATAATGACATTCGATCAGTACTTAGGTGTTACTCTTCTGGGATACCATCAAAAGTTCCACCCTGGACAGTTTCATCGCGTTTAACCTGAGTCTTCCCACCCTTTTCGTGTGAACCTGGATACAAGTCGAACCTCCCTCTCGCAGAAAGTAGTTGTTTCTCGACAGAATGACTGAGCTTTGGAGTTTCTGCGAAGGAGTGTGGGTCCTGGAAGTTCAAAACTTTCAGAGAATCGCGATGCTTCCTGAACATCACGGAGGTTTACTCGTCGTGCGATAATGAAATCGAAAAAATTTGCGTATTGAATATCTTGAAACTACTAAATCGTTCGCCCTCGAATAGTTATCGTCGTCGTAAATTTTCAGATTTTCGTGTTATATTTCTATGTCAAGGTATCGCATCGGAGTCCATACCTATCCGAATCACCGTTCTACTTTCACTAGTTCTTCAAATAAACCGTCTGCCCGCCCTCGTCTATACCGATATTATTTTCGGACGTTTTTTTTTTCTCAAACGGGTCACGGTTCGATCGAGGACGCCGACCGTGGTGCGCGTTCCGTAAATCACTGCTCCCGTTATCTATCCTATCATTAGTCTTTCGGATTAGATTCGAGCCGTCGGCGCTCGTTATCTGCTCTACTATCGTTAGTACGGTCGACGAAGGCGTCTCGAATGACGAGAAGTTGGCGCGGTGGTTACGTTGTGATCGAATGGTCCTGGGTTCGATTCCCGTCTGAGTCAGAAAATTTTCTCCACATTATTTTCTTGTATCGTTTTCAGCAGATGGGAAAACATGATTCTTCCCAACAGCAATAAAACTGACAGCTGACAGCGATGTCATTAACATCTAGGTGTCATTATTCTTGATTCATATCTGACGACTCTTAATCCTACTGAGACAACTGAAATGATTATGTGAATAAAATTCAGCAAACAGATACTAGATACCGAATTGGAAAACGACTTGCCTAGCTTATTCGCATAACCTCACGAAAATGAGACATTAATCTTTAGAATCAAACTCCACCTTGAATATCAACAATTTATATGTGATATTCAGAATATAATCGAAATCTATTCATAATGATACTAGATATCGAAACATCATTCTGAATGATACTGTTACGAATCTCCTAGCGCCGGCCCTGACGATCGTAAACGCAAAATATTATGAGGGGTCGAAGAAAGAACGTCATTTTTCCTGGAACTCTCGTCACGCGTGGAATATTCGATACCTGAGATTTGACTCGAAGATTCTCCGCAGGCGTACGCAGGTATACATACGGAAGAGATTCATCCGATGCAGCAGAGTTTATTCAGAGCTAAGTCGAGAGAGTTTAGCAGATAGTTAATCAGAGTTTCTAGCTTAGAGGAGCTTAGTGGAGAGAGCTTTGTTATTGCTAAGTGCAGAAGTCGAAGTGAAGACTTCCTATTAGATAGATTTTATCAGAATGTTTCCAGTACAGAGCGTTGGATAGTTAAAGGGGCAGTTTGAGTGATTGTATTGTATTGTGATAAAGAGTTGTAATGAAAGTAGTGACGTATTGTTTGGAGTTTCAATAAACGAACCCAAGGAAATATCGTAACAATATCATAGAGTATAGTCTATAGTCTATATCAAGAATTACTTAAGAGTAGATTCGCATATACATCGGCAATATTTGAGTTTTATTTACTCTACCTTATACTGGAAATAGACTGTAGCAGTTTCATTGAGAACGAAGAGTACGCGGTACTGTTGATGAATCTGTAGCCGCGTCAAGTAGCCCGGGTCTCATTCCAAGGCACGATATATTTTGAGAAATTCAATCCCACTTTTGAAATAAGTATTATTATTTGAGAAGTTTGAAATCGTTTGTGAATGATTATGAATAATCCAATACTCAAATATTGTTCGAAGACAGCAAACTATGCTTCCAGTAGACTTGTTAGCTTACAATAATTGTGCTTTCGTTTGAAATCGTGTTGAGATCTCTTTTCAGAAAATGAAACTGTGATGAGAGAAATGATATTTTGTTCTTAAATTCATTCGATCCAAAAATGTTTATATTTATTGATAAAATATTGAGGTCTTACGGTATTTATTTCTTTCAATAACTCCTCATTTTTGCAATTCGCACTTTGTTATTTCCAAACAAAAACAAACAAGCGCAACCATCGACAGATAAGAAAGGGTTTCAAGAAACTATAGGGGGTTATATCCCGAGTGCACCTTGTTTAATCGGTTGAAATGTGTGCTGCACATACACGAAAGCGTCAAAATTTATGAAAATCATGCAAATGTAAGCATTTTGGTGGATTGAGTTTGGTGGCGGAAGATATATGTCAAGATTATTTCCAGAAAAATGTAGATTCAGAAAACATCCGGAATCAAACACAAAAACAATATAGTACCTGAAAATTGATCATAAATCCAGTTCCGAGTCCATTTTGATCATTTCATCCGATTAAACAGGTCTAGTGCAATAAATCGCTGTGAAACTCTGTGAAAGCAACCTACCCTTCAACTTTATCGTCATTACTCGTTTGTTATCGCACCTTGAAAATTTGAGTAAATCTGAATATTTCCCTCATATATATAAGGTCCCATAAGAGCAATGCAATTATCGAAAACTTACAGTGGTAATGGCATTGTATCAAGTCACCATAACAACACATTTGAAACCGTATCGCTAGACGTCAGTAAACAACACAAATAAATGTAAGATAGACTTTAAGTGAGTACTCCATACAATCTATATAGGAAAGTATAAATGAGCAAAAAATAACATTTCCTTGAGAATTTCTTTATTCGTGAAATATTCCAATGAATTACATTCGTGCATAAAAATGACCAGATAATTTTGATATCTTATACAAATTGCATTCGGTTATTTTCATATTCTGAAAAAGAGCCCTCGTCCTTCCTTATACAAATTGCATTCGGTTATTTTCATATTCTGTAAAAGAGCCAAAATATGAAAGTAAACTTGCAATATTTAGATATCACGCTTTCTTGCAAAATTATCGGTAATTTTTATGCACTCGTGCAATTATAACCGAAAATTCAATCGGATTTTGAAAAAAATTTATGCATGCATAGGTGGTACTATTTAAAAACTGTTTCACGTTTTCATGGGCATGGTTGAATTTTAAAGTACACTGTAGCCAGATTGTTATAGAATTATGAAATTTCGGATATAAATTAAAGTGACGTCTTGAATATGAAAGAAAGGAAATTGAAAATTTTCACAAACTTTCTGCGTGTATATCATTTATTGAAATATAGAAGCTCATCCATGAAAAAATTCTTTCCAATAGATATATGCCCTTGTTATATGCCCTTCCGAAGGTTCAAATCATATATCTTGAATAGCTACATCAAAACTAATTTGAAAAATCTAGATTTTTTCCATATTTATAAACTGCAAATACTTACTGCGTTCCTATATAGTATAAATATTGTTACGCATAACACCTACATACAGTACTGCAGTATTTGTGAACCTCTTGGTGGTTTTTTCGCTTTGTTATATTTAATCTTTTGAGAAACACATACTTCTGGCTTCAAATCCGCTGCAACACTATAATAGTATATTATGCAACGATCGTGTAATGATGGTTATTAATACATGAGCATGAACCGGGATACGAAACGAGCCGAAGGTGAGTTTCGTATGGTTTATGAGAGTGTATTAATAACCATTAAATGAGAGTTGCATACGCTATTTTATCTACACCCAATAAATAATGAAGAACTAAAAATATTAAATTATTAGGTATTTATATTGAACACAATAATAGTAAGTAATCAATCGTATTTCTTCGAAAAATTCTACAAAATTATAATTAATGGTATAACCACGGAAAATACAACAATGAGAAATGGAAAGAAAAAAAAATGAAAAGCAATCTCTGACGAGGTCAGGATTTGAACCCGGACGTTTCTGATCACTGCCGGCGCCATTGACCACTCGGACACGGTAGCTCATTCGATTCAGTCGAAAATAAAAACATATGTGTTGCATTTGTCAAATGAAAAATAAAATCCTTTCGATTGTATTTTTTTCTTGTCTGAGACATCTGTGGAGGAGTCGCTGGTAATTCTTCTATATCACTGCTAAGGTAAGCGTCCATAGGTACGCATCGTACGTATCGTACGGATCGTACGAAACTGATTTTAGAATTATTAGTATAGTAAGTTATACATATGCGTCCACTGACCGGCAGCGGACGGATCGCACGTATCGGTCCGTCGGTAATGCCGATGAAATTTACCGAAGGGGCAACTTTTCCGACTGGTGCGGATGACAACATGCGGATTGCCGATAAGTGGACGCATGTCACAATGGGTAGTCACTGGTCGCCTCACATATCATTTGAATTTTTTCACATTTCGACACTAAGTACACACACGTGCTTTGATTATATTTGTTATTACGCATATCATGGAGCAAATCAGTGAATAGTGTATGATATTCTCCAAATTGTGATCTTTTTTTGAATATGTCATGTATCCACAATCTATGTCTTCTCTTATTTCCCCTCCTTTCTTCTTCATCTAATAACAAAGCAATAATGACAAGTTCTTCATCACTTAACATAACACACTGTAATGTTTCCGATCGTCAACCCACTACGAAAATGCGAATGTTACTTAAAAGCCGACCGTCGCATCGGCAATCCGATCGCTACGGATACAGTGGACGCACTACCACAAGTCGATCCGTTTTATACGATACGTACGATGCGTACCTATGGACGCTTACCTCTAAAAGACATTTTCATTCGATTATCGAAAATTGACTAAATTCTTCAAAAATTCAATACCTACTGATTTTGACTTGACAAACGTCAAAATGCAAAGCTCGCACATCATGCTTGATTGAAAAATAATGCGTTTCTATTGGTTGAAAATCTGTATAGTAATGAAAATCTGTATCGTAATGGATTTCATTATATAAAAAGGGTTGTGGGCATATAAGTGTATTATTAGAGTACGGGTGTAGATAAAAATGAATATCTTACTGTAGATTACGAATATAATTCACTGCGTTGTATTCAATTTTGCTCTCTAACAGTCGTTAAGGGATTCGAAGGGACATTATTATCCCGGTCTCTTTCGAACTAACTAATCGAAGATGTCAACAGTATATATATTTATGATTTTATGTCGTCATCGATGACGTGCAACAGTTTTTAAATTGTATTCACCATAGTTGGTAATGAAACACAGTCATAGAATAAATAGTATGTTATCGGTTATAATTGCACGAGTGCATAAAAATTACCGATAATTTTGCAAGAAAGCGTGATATCTAAAAATTGCAAGTTTATTTCCATATTTTGGCGAAAGTGCCCGAGTCCGAAGGACGAGGGCTCTTTTACAAAATATGAAAATAACCGAATGCAATTTGTATAAGATGTCACGCTTGAATGCAAAATTATGTGGTCATTTTTATGCACGAATGTAATTCATTGGAATATTTCACGAATAAAGAAATTCTCAAGGAAATGTTATTTTTTGTTCATTTATACTTTCCTCAATATAGATTGTATGGAGTACTCACCTAAACGCGAAAAGTTTTTCTATTTTTGAAGTCTATCTGACATTTATTTGTGTTGTTTACTGACGTGTAGCGATACGGTTTCAAATGTGTTGTTATGGTGACTTGATACAATGCAATTACCGCTGTAAGTTTTCGATAATTGTATTTCTCTTATGGGACATTTTATATATGAGGGAAATATTCAGATAAATTACAACTATTACGGGAAGAGAAGCAATATTCGTTATCATTCATCGAGTAAGACTCGATTTTGGCTATTTCCACCCCCGGATTCGATATTCTCGTCCAGACTATGAAGGGAAACAGTACAGGCAAAAATAATTAACATCCCGATACGGGATCGACGGGCTTTCCGAAGCCAAATTAATTTCAAGAATGATTTATTGCTCACTTCGTCGTCGTCGTTTCGGTTTCGCTCGATTACCCAACAACAATGGCGAATAAAAATGGCGTGTAATTTCTCTCAGACGTCGCGAATATTCGCGAGTTATACGCGTTTCTGAAGGCTTAATTAACTCCTGGTACGCCGTAGGAGCGGTTCTTATATGCTATAAGAACGATTTGGTAATGGTGTAGCCAGAACACTCGAAATATATTCAACTGAATTCATTGGAGTACATAATTTGGCCTTTTGCACTTGAATTTGCTGGTTGGTTTATAGCCAAGGTAGTAGTTGTTTTTCGGCAAATATCGTAAATTTCAAGGAACACCGCGTGAATCAAGGAACAGAAGATACGAAATAATATCTACTTGAAATGTTTGAAGTTTGTGGCCCTCAGAAAAAACATTCAGTGAGCAGTTCTAAAGTTCAGGTGTTGGAAAAAGGTCCTTGAGCGGGAGAGGTTTGACAGTTCTTTAAGCTTATAACATCCATTATGATATTGCCGAGGGAGGAACGATTGACGATTATTCAGAAGAGCACCGACCGTGATAATATCTATTGAAGAGAGACAAGTCTCCGACCCTTCTATGATGCTCTAATGAAGTGAGCGAGTCCGTGAGCGAAGAATCGCCAACAAATTGCCTTTATCTGAATAGAATCAAGAAGTTTCAATGAATTTTTGCGTGCTGAGCTCCATGCATAAAACTTTTATTCTGAGGCTGGCTGTATCTGTGCCTTGTAGATCATCAGATGCTGACGAGAAGTGTCGTATTTCTTCGCACGAAACAGAAATCCATGTTTCTGGGAAGTACCGTCACTGATCAACCTCACATGTTTTTTTATTTTCATTACTGATCGTAATTCCTAGCATCGACATACTCGACTTTGTAGGAATTGTTACTCCTGACATTTAAATATCAGATAAAGATAGATTGGCTTCCTTTGAGAAGAGACATGCCACGGTTCTCCCATCATTGAATTGGATTGGTCATGTGTTGCATGCTTAATGATTTCAAAGCTGTTTGTGATGAGGAAACCAATGATTTTTCTGCAGTTTTTCAATCGGTGGTTGTTACCTCTAAAACTGAAACAGTCTCATGAGACTCGATTTCAAAGTGCCTCGCACGAAACGTGTATTTTCATTGCTCTCCAGCATTTTTCACTTAAAGGAATCATGAAAAATCCACTTACAGTTTCAGATTGGGAAAATGACCTGAAACAAGATACTTCATATGTTGGATCACTGTTTTTTTATGATTATTTGCGTTTTCATGAAAGAATCACACTGCTCGAGAACCAAAGGAGCAGAAAGTTTCGATCCATCCTTTCAAAATACAGGCTGTTGTCGAAGTCGAGTCATCTATTTCAACAGCTTGTCAAATGAAGCTGATATACCAAAATTCACCTATATAATTGCACAATAAAAAAGTTAGTTTACGTTATTAACAATTATTAAATAAACATAATCATCATTGTCCCTTTACAAACTTCGAAAATAAAATTTGGGTGTCCAGGAATTATCTCACAAGCATTTTCAATGCGCTGTTGAAGTTCTTTCAGAGTGGGTCCATTGCTTGGCCTGCTGGCTTCCCGGATCTAACGCCTTGCGATTTTTTCTGTGGGTCCATTTGAAGAAGTGGGGTATCATAATGGAACAGTAAATGCTCTGGAAGAACTTCAACAGTGCATCGAAAATGCTAGTGATAAGGAAAATTTTGAACAATTTTGGGAGAACGGTATATCCATTTAACATACTAATTATGTTTTTTCAATAATGGAAACCAATTCTCTCATTCTGCAACTTTTATAGGTGAATTTTGGTTTATCAACTTCTTTGGACGAGTTTTACAAGCTTTTGAAACTTTGAACTTTGATAAAACGCAGTAGTTATGTTGCCAGTATATGGTTTCAAGTATTCTTCTCTGGCAAAAACGGTGAGTGATGCAATCTTTTTCTATTGCTATAAGTGCTTGGAGGTTCTGAAATGAAAGATACCTTAGCACCGAAGCACTTTTCATGACAGTATTCATGGCTAAAAAACGCCCTGCGCCATACCTGCATCCCAGTCCATGGAATCCTTGGGTTCTTGACTTCAGCAACCTGAATGCACGCTCTTTCTCCGGTTTTGGAATAATTCATTGATGTGTTTTGTACTAGCCGAATACGTTTTTGAAGTAAACTTTCTCGAGGAAAGATTCATAGAAATATAAGGGTTACATTAAGATGCCTAGGAAACCCTGGTGTATCTAGTGATTCGATATTGTTTAGAATTTCTTGGCGAAAAACAATCGACGATTACAAAAGCTTTCTAATTTTTGTATAGGGGGCGTTATATGAGCATTTTCGAAAATCTGTCAAATGTCGGTTTTGTCATTTTGACGTAACTTTGAGGTTTATTGTTGTCAATGAAATCTCTGAAATTATTTCTTCGCATTCAACAGTGTTTGAGAGTCTATGTAAGTAGAACAAGTTTTGAAGTTATTACAAGTACTTTTTCACGATGTGTAGAAGCATTGTATAACGATTTATAAAATGGTAGAAGATTTCGTATTTTGTGTGGTCAGTCAAAATCTGGGGATCCAAATAATCTTCTTTATTCAGCACCTAAGCTAAGAACAAACAAATCGCCCCAAAATAATAACATGAATGTAGCGTTGTAGCTAATTTTATTCGTTGCAGCTTGAGCGAAAGTCTTATATCGAGGAGGAAACATCTGTAGCTCTTTTCAATGAGATATTGAAAACAAAGTTTTGTTTAAATACGTATTTTGAACCATTGCATAACTGATGTGTGTATCCCCAATTCCAAGACAGTCTATCACTTTCAAGACACTAGCATGAACTTTGTCGTAAATTCTCAGGTGAATGGGCAAAGTAACTTTTCTCGGAATCAAAGTCTAGTCTTACAAACTGATATAAACACACTAAAAACTTGTAGAGTGTAGAGGTAACAGTGACAGTATTGACAGGTTGTTAACGGTAGGTTTCCACGTTACATGTACGTTTTCTGAAACGCATTTGATTGGCTGTCAGGGCTGTCAAAATCTCAGTAGGCAAATAATAAACAGTAGTAGAATATTCGGTTGCACATTCCTCTCTACTGAAAATTAAGCTTCATATGGTGTATGACTGATCGCCATCTACAATAGCGATCTGAAGCATTTGCGATCTCAGAAATCAAGCAATCAGTTTTCGCCAAGTTTATCCCAAAATTATTCAGGTATAAGTAGATACACCAGGGTTTCCTAGGCATCTTAGGTTACATTCATAGTTTGCCCTGAAGAAGATAATTAAATGTATCGAAACGTCGGCTTAAAATTGCATTTCATTGTTGACCATTTCGACCCATTACCACCAATCTCCTATTGAGAAATGTGCATTTGTGTTGATTTTTTTCCCAAGATCATTCCTATTTGAAAAGCATCTAATTTATTCGTTTTTTATTGAAAACGTGCGCTTTTCTTCGTCGAATCGAACTAGTTTCCGCAACGCATCCGATTTGTTTTGTAAACACCGTACTCGCTTCGATAAATCTTTCTATTTCCGAACTGAAAACAATAAAGTGGCATCATTTCACTTATTTATGGAACACTCCGTTTAATCGCCCGTGTTATTGCCAGCGTCTGCACATTAAAATTTGTTATGATCGCGTTTTTCAACACTTCGCAGTTATTATCGAAATCGAATAGGCGACCGTCACATTTGACGTGCGCAGCCCGGTTAATTGGGCATCGAAGGATTTATGCGATCGTTCGGTTTTCGAAAACTATCGATTCCGATTTGATGGGCGTGAAAAACGACCTGGAAAAAGTCGTAGACATCTGAAACGATTGGTACTCAGTTCATACTCAAAAATGAAAACTATCTCCGAAATACTTTTCATATAAAAGTGTTCATTTTGCATTTTCACTCACCCAGATTGTTCTTTCACCTCCTAAAACCAAACAAGCTTGTTTCTATATATTCTGTTAAATGGTAATGATTCATTGATATTGTTCTCGATATCATTTATCAAAGTTGGGAACAAATATCTCTCGTGAAGGTAAGCCCTGTAATGTTCAGAGAACACTGCATGAATCAAGGGACAGGAGATACGAATTAACATTCACATTTTTGAAGTGTGTAAGCCTCAGGAAAGACCTCTTTCGGCAAGGAGTTTCAAAGCTCAGCTGTTCTTTTGAAAGAAGTTCCCTGAGCCAGAGAGGTCGACACAAACAAATTCACAACATAGTGGTGGGAATTCTGTACTCGTTGAGTCATTCGTGTAGTTATTGACAAGGATGGAACGATTGATATCAATTCAGAAGAGCACCGACCGTGAAAATATATATATAGAAGAGAGCTAAGTCTCTGAACCTTCTACGATGTTTCAATGAATTGAGCGAGTCTGTGAGCGAAGAATCACAAACAAGACGGATTGCCTTTCTCTGAATAGAATCGAGAAGCCTCAAAGAATGTTTTGGTGCCGAACTCCACACATGAGAACCATATTCCAAGACAGACCGTATCTGTACCTTGTAGATCATTAGAAGCTGACGAGAAGTGAAATATTTCTTCGCACGAAATAGAAATCCAAGTTTCTGGGAAGCACCTTTAGCGATCGATCTCACATGGTTTTTCCATGAGAGATTATCACTGATCGTAGTTCCTAGCATCGAGATACTCGACTTCGTAAGAATAGTTAGCCCTGGCATCTGAATACTAGATGATGATAGATCGGCTCTCCTTGAGGAGAGACATGCCTGGGTTTTCCTAGCATTAAATTCCACCGAGTTCGTGTTACCCCATTCTATTATTTGTATCAGGTCATCTTTAATTTTATTGACGTGATTGTTTCTTTGAATTTTTGTTTCTCGGGCTGGTATGGGGACCCTGGAAGAGAAACTGGTATGAAGAGTGCTGTCGCCCTGAAACTATATACTGAACAAGATGTTTTCTCGAGCAAACAATTGATATGAAACAAAGAAACAAAGTGGACGCCAGAACTGAACCCTGTGGAACACCTGCGTTTATTGCTAGAATATCAGATGATACTCCGTCAGCAACCACATACAGAGACCTATCAGACAAGAAACTCTTCAACAAAGCACACAACTGAGGAGGTAAACCATAAGACGGCAGTTTTGAAAGGAGACCCCGATGCCAAACTCGATAAAACGCTTTTGAAATATCGGGTGCAACAGCTATCGTTTCTCCGAATTTTACGATTTAATGCTGCCAAATATGAGAAACATAAGCCAATAAGTCACTGGTTAATCGTTGATGGCGAAAACGGTATTGTCGATCATTAATTATTCCTGATTTCTCTAGATATTACACAAGCTTCATATTGATTGTTGAGAAGATAAAATATTTTGCAGCGTGCAGGTTTCGTTCTCGGGTGTTCAGAAATACCAGTTTAGCGATATCTTCATGTTTGTACAATGTACACGCCATTGCATTCCGCACAAGGTGCTTCATACACTACACCGCTCTGTAGTTCGTTTGGTGTTCTTGTCTTTGAGTTTGAATAACATTTTCTGATAGTATTTTCATTGCTGGAAGCAATTTTCATTTTGTCAATAGCGAATGTATGACCTTTTTTTGTAAGTCCAGTTATATATCCACAGAATTTTATTTCTCCGTTTTACTAGTATTGTACTATTTATTGACCTCTATTGTAAGTGTGATCTAATTTTGTTGACTAGTCTGATAAATTTACATGATGAGATTTGTATGAATTACTAATAAATTTCTATTCTATTCAAGTTATTTCTCGTTTCATTATTAAAGCTATTTGTGCCGCGGAAGTCAATGAATGATTTTTCTGCAGTTTTTCAATCGCTGGTTGTTATCTCTAACACTGGAATAGTGTGATGAGACTCGATTTCAAACTGCCTCGCATGAAACGTGTATTTTCATTGCTCTCCAGCATTTTCACTCATAGGAATTATGAAGAGTTACAGATTGAGAAACATCATATCTTGGATCGCAGTTTTTTAATGATTCCTCTGCCGTTTTCATGAAAGAACCACACTACTTGCGAACTGTAGGTGCCAAAAGTTTCAATTCATGCATTTAATGTACAAACTCTTTTCAATGTTATGTCATTTATTTCGTAGAACTAGTCAAATGAAAGTTGCACAATAGAAGATTTAGTTTTCGTTATTAACAATTATCAAATTAACATAATCATCATGTCTCTTTACCAGCTTTGAAAATAAAAAAGAAATAAAATCGTTTTACTATTTATAGACCTCTATTGTGACTGTAATCTAATTTCGTTAACTAGTCTGATTAATTTATATAATGAGAAATGTATGAATTTCATGAAAAATAAATTTATTTCTATTCTATTGTAGTTATTTCTCTTTTCATTCTTTTTGTTAGGGTTTTTTGATCGGGTATCGTTACATAAAAATTTATTGATGGGTCTGTGTGGGTATTTATTTTTGAGGACGAATTTTCTTGCGGTGAATCGGATGGGACAAATTCAGTGCTCTGTTTGTGGATAATTTTGATTTTTTGTGAGAATGCACTGTTTGACTGATAACTCAAGAATCTCTCTGAAAAGGTTGGTTTGTGTTACCGGTCTGTATAAATAACATTGTTTCCATTTCTAATGAGTGAGATGTCTAGAAAGGGGATTTTTTTCCAGTTTCAGATTTATTGCTGATTTGCAATCGTGAGTGATAATTGTTGAAAATATTCATCATTGTTACAATTAGATCTTTTGGGACTGCAGCTGGAATATTATGTATAAGTCGTTTTTCACACAAAACGTTTTCCAAAAAGAATTATAAGTTACTAGAAATAAAGTTTCTGAAGAATTCTTTTTTTTTTTCGACCTGTCTGAAAACGCGACGGTACACGAAACAAACTGTCTACCACTTGCAGGTCCCAAAACGGAATGTCGGCCGGTTATTTTCGAACCAGCAGTTAATAAAAGAAGTTGTTTATGAGCAGCGGGTCGGCATAAAAATTAATTCCGTGAATCCTTGAACTTCCACGCAGAAATAAAATTTTATTATCCGAATATCCGGATGATGCTTATCGATCTCTCGAGAGGAGACTGAAATCTCGGTTGAAGGACAATTTACGGGGTGGCCTCATAGACTTGATAACGTCACGTATCTGCCCCATTCAAAACGCATTCAACCTAGGCGGAATACATTTAAGAGATTGATGTTGTGAAGGATGGCAAATGACGTCATAATGGTGCTTATTTCCTTGCGCTCTGGAAAATAGAAAGTGCTTAGGCCTCCGCTAACGTCGCAGATTCAAAATAAGTACCACTCGAAAAAAGGTTTTTGATTTCGTCTTCACATCAATTCAATTGTCGAAGATGAATAAACCAAAATTGGATGGTTACAGCGTTTATCCTTAAAAAAATCCTCGAATTTTCGACATCTCGAACCAGAAATGAGCCGTTACCGGTATATTAGTCACCGCGGAATCACATCTTTTTTTAGTCTGAAGATCTATGCTCTATCTCTCTCTCTCTCTCTCTCTCTTACCAGTCCAAGTATTGTATACTGTCTATGGGTGGTCTGTGTTCCTTTCCGTGGCAAGCAGGCATGTACTTTTTTTTGTTAGCAATAATTGAACCGAATATTGTTTTGAATGCGCAGTTGAAATGTGATTCGACGGCATTTATTTCTATAAATCGCATGAAAAATAGAATCAAGGTTGATGACGGAATCACGATTTTTATTCGAACACAATTAAATACATACATAAAAATCTGATAGCGATAAATCAGATGTTTATAAACTTTCACTTCTACTACGAAATAGTTCGGTACACCCCCTTTTTTGGATCTGTTGCCTCATGCGTTTAGAGTTCGTTATAACTGGAACAATAGTTGACGTCATTGTTGGTATTTTTAGTTCTTTCATTTTCGCTGTTGATCGATGAGAGTCCACACAGTAAAATTATTGGTTATTATATCGAAATTTTCTTAGAAGAAAAAACAAATAACGTCAGTGATTCCTGCTAAATGAGGGATACCAGGAATTAAATAGTTCTTTATGGAACGGTGAGAGACATTCGTTTGAATTTCTGAAAAATCGTCTGGCACTCCATAATGACCTATCAAAATATGAAAACTTTTTAAGCTGAAGTCGCGTACGAAGTTAGTATCTCTGGAAGAAAATTCAGATAGCCAGTATTCTCTCCTGGAAAACTGGTTGTAGACATAATATAGTAAATGTTTTTCTTACTAATGAAAACGAAATTTTCAATTCCAAGAAACACCCACAGAAATTACATAAAAATATATTGTTTTTATCGTCAGATGAAAATTTTTATTTTATTTTTTTCGAGGAATCACAACACTTGTTGAAAACTGTCGATTGTAGCCAGTATACTTTATCGAATCTGAGATTCTACGACAAACCCACAATGTAGGTCGAGTACTTCAAACCAAAAAGATGCAAATGGTACAGGAGTCGAAGTGAGCCACCCTGTATAAAGTGTCGTCCGACTATCTTTAACTTTAATTTTTCAAATACGGACCAGTATTTTCCGTTTATAGATCCAGTTAACGGCAATGTTTATTTTCTAGAGATAACTAGAAAATCCTTTCGTCATTCACAGATGTTTCGACATTGTTTAATCATCATCATTAGGATTTTTTTCATTATTACTGCCAGCCAATATCGGTCGAATGGAATCTATACCTTGCTTGGAAGGAAAGTTGTAAATAGTACATAACAATCTCGGGAGGCGGCAACTAAATCATTTATCTTAATTACGTATTGCTTCTCAAGGCCATAGGTCGAGGTGAGCAATTTCTCGAAGCATAAATGGTTACTTTTGCCGAATTTTCGTGGACTATTTACCAAATTCCACGAGTAACTCCTGCTAAATAACTTCATAAAATGAACGAGAAATAGTTATTTGTGTGATTGCGGATAGACGAGACTTCATGATGCGTCCCACAATTGTCGAATATTGTCGTTCTGTAGATTGTCATTCGCCTACGTATAGGTTAAAATATGTTTCACGATTCAGCTTGCGCTTCCCTAAAGTTCTGCATGCCAGAGGAGGAAATTGAGGTACCTATTTTTTTCCTGTAGGTATGTTATCGCTGAGATAGTGTATGGTAGCTGCAATATCGTGTGAGGGTTAGCTAGTTCCGTACTACACGGCTGTGTAGGGGGTTTCGTGAACGTTTCGTGAATTCCGAGGGGTCGAAGAGCGGACGTCATTTTTCCAGGAACTCTTCGTGAGGAGAATTCGATACACATCATCGAGGCCTCTCTCGAAGATTTTTCATAGGCGTACGCAAGTATAAAACGGAGATACTGCGACATCGCGAAGAGATAATTATTCAGATAGTTATCGTATTGTGATAAAGAGTTGTATTGCGAAAATACCGTGACAGGGTCTGCTTTGGAGTTTCAATAAACGAACCCAAAGAAATATCCTAGCAATATAATGAATGTTTTTCTTACTGATGAAAAAGAAATTTTCAATTCCAAGGAACACACACAGAAACTGCATAAAACTTTATTGTTTTCATCGTCTGTTACGGGGGGGGCGGGACAGGGGCCCGGGCCCAAGGGCAGGAGAGGGGAGCAAGAAGGGCAAGGTGGTGAATGAGAAAGCGGGATTAAAATGTCCCTTCGCCTCCTTCAACGGCTTTCAGAGAGCAGAATTGAATTCAGCGTTGTCAATTATATTTATAATCTACAGACAGATATTCATTTTTAGCGTGTTATACTGTCAGTGCGTTTTCTCAAAAGATAACCAAACTCACAAATCACTAAGGGTATTACAAATACTGCAGTACTGAATACAGGTGTTATGCGATACAATATTTATACTATGTAGGAACGCAGTAGTATTTGCACTATATAAATATGGGAAAATCTCGATTTTTCAAAATAATTCGGATGTAGCTATTCAAAATATATGATTTGAACCTTCGTTACTCGTTTGGGAACCTTTTTCATTGATAAGCTTCCATCAATGAGTGAAGGGGGGAGACGAGGGTGGAGAGAGGGGGGAAGAGGAGAGAGAGAGAAAGAGGAGGGGGAGAAAGACGGAGAGGGTAGGGAGGAAAGAGAGACCGAGGTTGGATAGTGGGAGAGAGGGATCGTATTGTAGATAGAGAGGAGGGGGTTGTAGAGAAATATACACGTTTCTATTAACAAAGAATGTTTGTTATAATTTTGGATTTTCCTTCTTTCACATTCAAGGCGTCACTTTGAGTTATTTCCGAAAGTTCATACTTCTATAACAATCTGGCTACAGTGTACTCCAAAATTCAACCACGTCCATGATGACGTGCAACAGTTGTTGAATTGTATCAGCCATAGGTACACATTCAGCACGTAAATTACTTTTCTATATCTCCGGATCCGGGATTTGGCCCCTATACGCTCTCGTATCTATTTCACCTCTGTCCTGCCACCTATATATTTCGAACCATCTCCCGGGAAAATATACCCGAGAGTCCATTGCTAGAGCAGGACGTGCGTCTATCCAGTCTATGCAATCCTTTTATATCCGCTGGAAGCGCATTCGGGATTGCTCCCATTCAGCTCCTTTTTGCCTTCGTCCTTTTTTTCCTGGAAAGTCGTTACCCGGTTTCTGTCCGTTACCTGTAAGTTTCCGAGTAAACGACGAACTGCTTTCCTTCGATTTTCTTCGGGCTTTATTTTTCGGTCGTCATCGGTGATTGCGTCGATAACGGAAATTGAACTTCTGGGAAGGAATCGTATAGAAGGAAGGATTCAAACAGCAATTTTTTTGGGATCCATTTTTTGGTTTTTCTTCCCCCTAGGAATGAAAAGTTCTTATAATATATTTTCTTTGGGCAAATTTGAGTGACTGTTTTGTCAGTTACGTGTCGTATTTGTATGAATTTGGAGATTTAATTAACTAATTTATTGACAAAAATGGTGACGTTTCGGAAGCTAGTCCGCTTTCTTTTTCAAGCCTATTTTGAAAAATTTTCGTCGGAATTTTGGTATTTGGTGTCAATGGTATGACTGTGATCTGACGAAGGCGTTCGACTGTGTTGACCACAGAATTCTGTTTCAAAATCAGAGACATATGGGTTTAGAGATGTGGCAATCCAGTGGTTTGAGTCTTATTTATTCAGACGAACTCAAAGCGTATCTCTTCAAGGCAATTCATCACACACATTAGAAATTAAATGGGGGGTACCTCAGGGGTCAGTTCTGGGACCTACCCTTTTCTTAATTTATATAAATGATCTACCCTCAATTAGTATCTCCAGGAAATTCACTCTATTCGCAGATGACACCACAATACTTTAGCATGATAAAAATAGCTCACAACTGCAGCAGATGATTGAGAACGATATACGTAAAGTCAAAGATTGGTGTGATGCTAATAAGCTATCTTTCAATACACCAAAAACTAACATCCTCACTCTCAAATGTAATCCATAAGAACTCCATATAGGAAACCAATAATCAGGTATAAGTCAGAATCAAACTTTCTGTGTTACATATTGGTGATAAATTGAAGGAAAGTCATATTGAAAAACTCAGGAAAATTGGCATCAGGATGTTTCGCAGTAAGAACCATTTCATGGGAACTTGGTGAAGAGATGGCAAGAAGTGTATATTATGCTTTAATCGACTCACACCTGAGATATGGAATCTGTTTTCAATATGATTTTTGTCCTGCAGAAACGAGCAATAAGGTATATGTGTGAGGCTAAATTCCGGGATTCTTGCAAGCCACTCTTTATGAAACACAAAGTTCTAACACTACCTTGTATTTTCATTTAAGAAGCAGTATGTTTCATGCATAGCAAATATAAAAACGAAATACATAAGATGTCTAAATATAACACTATACAAACACTAAATATAACATTACCAATTTCGACTTCGACACAAATAAAAAATTCCATATTTTATAATTACCTGCCGAACGAGAATAAAATATCAAAAGATGAAAAACAATTCAAACAGTCTGTAGAAAATCTGCTCCTGACGAATGCTTTCTATTCATTTGATGAATTCTACTGACAGAACTTTCAATGTGGTGGAGTTAGACATTGTCTTATAGTCCCAGTAATACATTATTGCTCAGTTTGATGTGTTTCAGTGATATTTATTAATTATTTATATTTTTATTCAACTTGTATTTTATTTATAACACATATTGTTGTCTATTATAATTTTATTATTCTCTTTGTGTTTTATATTTGTGTTTTATTGTATTCTAATTATGATGATTATTCGTTTTTTCGTAACAGACCGTCATATCGACAGATATTTAATGATGATCATTGTTTTCTTGTTTTTCATTGTAATAGACTTTGTCAATGAGAACTACGTTCTTCAGACAATAAAGTATATTTGATTTGATTTATTCATCCATAGCTATACCTAGTGTTGATTTTGACATAAACGGAAATGAAAAGATTGCTACTTGTTCATTGAGTTGGATGCCTCTGCTGAGGAGGGAAGTTGAACTGGGGAGATTCAATTGTTCTAAAAAAAAAATTGTTCGTTTCCGTTAACCAGCTGACGAACGTCAACCCTCAGAAGTCGAAACTTGTGCGAGCAATGGATCAACGAGGCCTTACCTTTTAACGTGCGATTACCCAGCACGGTGGCCCGGCGAGGATTCGAACACCGGCCTTCCGCTTGATAGGCAGATATGCTAATTCGAAACGTCGCCAAGAGGAAGTATACGAAGTATATTTTTTTTTTATAAATTTGTTAATTAACTGACAAAATAGTCAGCATGTTTCTAATTACGTATTTAATTACGTATCGGTGCAACTATACCAATTTGCCTAAAGAACAGATATTATAAGAACTTAAGCTTTTTCCTTTTCATTTCGGGGGGGGAAAAACCCCAAAAACTGTATCTCAGAACATTTTTACTCCGTAATAATTACTGGAATTGATCAATTTCTGTTGCGACGATGTTCTTTTCGAAACTATCACAACTTTACTT
Source organism: Zygogramma bicolorata (assembly GCA_032362365.1). NCBI lineage: Eukaryota > Metazoa > Arthropoda > Insecta > Coleoptera > Chrysomelidae > Zygogramma > Zygogramma bicolorata. Next base: position 3,458,166 of record JAVJAQ010003055.1, on the reverse strand, counting down.
CAAAACTTTCTCGATAAATTTTCACTTTTGAAAAATGATTTCTTTAGCAATATCATGAGAGCAACCAGTAGATTTTACCTATTGTTGGTTGCTCGATTTGTTTTGCTAAAAAATAACTGAGTTTCTGAGTCTGAAAAAAATATGCATTCATCTCAGAAACTGTTCAGATGAGTGATTCCACTAGTAATTGATGGATATCGCAATTCTTGAAGAAACCCATGCATCATGATTATGTTTAATATTCTTGTTGAATTTGTCGATATCATTGATATTTATTGGGTATGCGAACACACTGTTATGGAGTATACCGATTTTCTTTTCAATATTGCTTTTGAAGTGTATGGTTTATACAATAGTCGTGGACAAAGTAGAGTATTCTACTCCCGTATAATGTCTATTATTATCTCGGTGACTTAGATAACTTCACCTCGTGAATAATAGACATCATTATAGGTGTTTTAACCATTCTATACAGCCAGTACAACATCTGGTTTGGTTTCTATTTCATTCCATGGTTTCTTCGAACTGAGTTTGGTACGGGTTTTCGATATATTTCTGTGAGCTAAGTTCTAAACAGCCAATCGAATATCTTGTTCAAACAATTCCTTCTAGCTTCTTCAAACTAACTGCACCACCACACTACATATCTCCATTTTTTATCTTGGACTATTAAAGGTCCATCCCACTTTAACATAACTATCATACCACCGAAGAAAATACTGAAATTGTTAGATGCAGGACCACCAAAACATGTATTTTCTTAGTTTCTGAAACATCTTTGCTGTTATCTGTAGGTTTTCCAAGATACGCCAGGCACTCGTGGAATTTTATTTTTCGAGTCGGCGAATGCATTGGAAATGGAAATTGGACTTTCAGGAGGGTTGGAGAGGAATATATTCGATGTGACTCGTTTCTTCCTGAAATTGTGGATTCAATTGAAATGCAGTGAAATTCAATGCAAACAACGCAATATTCTTGTGGCAAAAGGGAAAATGTAACGTCGCCATCTCACTTGTTGGAGAAAATGCTATCTATCCAGATGTATATAGAAGAATCATAATAAAATGAAACCTTGAACGAATAATGGTTCATTTCATAGTGGCTGTCGAAAATTAAAAATGATGGAATTTCAGAAGTACTGTGTGAAGTCAATATTCTGTGGTGGATCAATATTTGTTCAATTTTTTATGGGTTTCTAACCTACCAAAATCTGAAAAAATAGGAATTAGAATGTATATATGTGTGTGTGTGTGTTGGGATAGGCTTCCGCAGTCGGATATGTGCTGTCTGGAACTTCCGGATGAACCGCGTCTGGAATTTTCCTTCATTCGACGTTTCGGCTCCCACTTTAGAGCCATTCTCAAGACCTCTTGACTTGGTGGCGAGGCCTAAGTCTCCTTAACCCCCAGCACTCATCTTGACAGAGTGAAGATTGTGGTTTTGTGGATAGAGGGATGGTATTTATAGCTGTTTGAGAATCCGACGTAATTGAAACAGTCGGACCGTATACAGGTCTGGTTTGAAAAGGATTAATTAATGGAATTGTTCGAAGGAATAATAATGGTTCCCAGGAATTGGGGAGCCTTTGTGAGTCGTCTCGTTTGTTGGGGTATTGAGGGCGATTTTCAATTTCTATTGCTTCGCGAATGATTCTAGAGTGGAGTGTTTTTGCTGTGGCAATGGTCTTCGTGTTGTTGAAGTCAGTTTTGTGTCCGGTTTCGTGGTGGTGTTTGAAGAGAGTCGAGGTCATGTCCGAATTACGTACTGCTAGTTCGTGCTCGTAGGACCTGTTTGTTACTCGTCGGTTCGTCTGTCCTATATATGTTCTCGGGCAGTTGTGATTCGTTGGGTATTGTATCTTTAGGTGAGCGCAGGAAAGGGGATATTTGATTGTTTGCTGGGAAAACTGTCTTGATGTCGTATTTTGTCAGAAATCGGCTCACTTCATCAGTGACACCCCGAATGAAAGGAAGGAAAGCTTTCGGGGGTTCAGCCTGGAATGTTAGTCTTTTCCTACCTGGTAAACATAGATCTGATCTCCTACTGAAATTGTAGCATTTCTCGTTTGATAATGGTTTTTCCAAATTAAACTACAAGTGCCCATATAACTTCTGGATAGCCATTCAGATACCCTTAGCCATTCTATTAAAAACAGCTACTCTTCTGCTTGTAAGCTTCGAATCCCAAAAAAATCACTTTCATTCACTCATTTTGTATACCAAATAGATACCTGAAGAAAATGGAGAGCATTCAAAAATATTTTCACACAATAGTTGTTTGTTTTGAAATTCCACCCATCCGTCCAGGATAAGTTCATTCACTCCTCACACCCAGACAACCTTGTTTCTGCTCCTAGAAAACTATCTCATGAGCTAATCGCTGAGCATACTAATAGTAGGAGAGCCCACGATGCTAAATCGGTATTTTCTCGAGCGTCATAGAGACCTTTTGGCTTGTTATGCTTAGATGATAAAAAGAAAAATATGTTATATAATGTATACCTTTTCATCGGTGGGGTGGAGCGGCTATAGACTTTCAAAAATGTAAAAAAAAATGTTGCATGGACATACTCGAGCAAGTCAGATATTGATAGCATCTATGTCCTACATATTTTTAAAAATGTACGTATGTTAATCTGATTGTTTCCATGATGGGGGTGGTCGTACGTAAGGGTTGAAAATGAAAAAAAAAATTTCTCTAGCGCGTCAGATTTTCTGAGTGAATGTTGAGTGACTGACGATTTGGATGTGACGCAGACTCGCAGCCGTTATTAGAATGTGAAAAAAAAATCGTCATTTTGAAATCCACAAGCGCTTCAGATTAAGAGTTCATCTTTACGTCCTAGACGTTGCAGTCTCATAATATGACGATTAACTGGAGGGGTTCGCCTATTCTGCCAATTTGATTTTTTTTTTAAATTTTGTAATCATTTAACTCAGTTGAAAATCTCAGGAAAAATAAAAGAAGTGTATGCTTTTTAGTAGAATACTTGTATCTATAAGAGAATAATCATAAGCAATTGAATTTTTAAAATTTTAAAATGTTGGATATTCGTTGTAAACAATATCATGCCACCAACGAGTCTGTGTGATCAACTGTCATGGCAACAGAAACCAGAGTGGGGACGGAGTGAGAGAGCAATAGATGAGAAATAGAAACGTGGAGAGGGAATACAGGCATCACGTAGCTGCACGCATTAAAATTAATCGATAAATTTTCATTATTTCGGCCTTTGGAAATCGTCAAATTATATATTTTTTGCAATTCTTGAATTATTCCCTTCAAAATAAAAATAAAATTAGCCATGCTCGAGAATGTCGAGATGACGTTTTTTTACAAATTTGTAGCCCTCCTCCTTCCTTACGTCACCCTCGAATTGTCAGATTAGTGGAATATACACGTTTCAGGATGTAACTAACTCACCCTACCTTAATCTGATGCGCTCGAGAATTTCAGATGATCAATTATTTTTTTTTTAAATCTGATCCTTTATCCTTGAAGGTCGGCCATATATATGTTACCGGCAATGTGTATAATTCAGGCATTGTATAGAATACCTAGGCATTCTATACATTGCCGAGTGAATCCAGGCAAAGTATGAAATAAACTCATTTCTTAACAATTGTACAAACTTTGCCTAGGCATTGTGTATAATGCCTAGGCATTATATAGAATGTCGAAAGTTTTGCAGGCAAAGTATAAAATGAACAACATTGTTAAAAATTGTTTATTGCAAATAACAAACATGAAATGTATTAAACATAGGATCTGAAAATCCTCATATTTTACTAGAGTAAAATTTAAAAGTGAAACATTAATTTAAGAAATTACTTGTTACAGCAGGAAAGAGAACTATGGTTAGGTTAGGTTAGGTTAAAAATCTGTCTGTTCCATTGTTTTCAAGTTAAGGTTAACCTACCTAACCTAACCATAGTTCTCTTTCCTGCTGTAACAAGTAATTTCTTAAATTAATGTTTCACTTTTAAATTTTACTCTAGTAAAATATGAGGATTTTCAGATCCTATGTTTAATACATTTCATGTTTGTTATTTGCAATAAACAATTTTTAACAATGTTGTTCATTTTATACTTTGCCTGCAAAACTTTCGACATTCTATATAATGCCTAGGCATTATACACAATGCCTAGGCAGAGTTTGTACAATTGTTAAGAAATGAGTTTATTTCACAATGGAACAGACAGATTTTTAACTCTGCCTGAACTCCAGCAGGCATTCTATAGAATGCCTAGGCAAAGTATGAAATGTTTAAAATTTCAAACTTTGCCTGCTTACTTTTGGCAATGTATAGAATGCCTAGGTATTCTATACAATGCCTGATATTACACTTTGCCGGTAACATATATATATATATATATATATATATATATATATATATAGGGCTCATATATGGTGGAAGTACTTAACCGGGTACAAGGTATCCCCCAAATCCCCCTGTAAATTAATCTTCCGCGCTTCAGTAAATCCCGGAATCCCCGCTTGGGCTCCCCTTTTATAAGTTGTAGTACAGAATTTTCTCATTGAATACAACACACATTCTCGGCTCAGTCTATTCTGAAGCACATTTTTCTGGCGTTGCATGAGCTACGATAATTCACATGGAAATACTATGTCATCGTGGTGGCGTTGCTTCATGTCATCCGTGCCTCGTAAAAGCTTCGTCGCAAAGTTACTTTCTGGGAAAATGACGTGTTATTTCCACGAATCTCTCCAGATGAATGTCTCACCCTGAATGATTGATGTTCGCGCTTTAATGATTCGGCCCCATGTCGACGGAAGCGAATCGAGGTTTCAAGCCGAACTTCTATTTGCTCGGAGGTTCATGACGATATTCGGTTTTGCGATTTAATTCCTGTGGACTTTTTGTTTGAATGTATATCTAACACATTTATTCAAACAGTCGCATTGTATGATTATCACTGAAAAGTTTACACAATGAGGATAAAACTTCAGTGTTGGAATGATCGTTTTATTGGTCAAACAGAGAGATCTTTCACCAAAAGAATAAAGGAACATGGAAGTCGTTCAGGAAATGAAAAGACAAATTGGACGTTCACAAATCATCTGGAGTTCAATCATGACTATGATGTATTACATTTGGAAAAAAGTTCCGAAACTCAATCTGGTGTAAAACTATGAAATCAGTAAAGTTAAGAAGTCAGGTCATTTGCTGAATCACCAAATAGATTTGATTGATTCTCCCTTGCTCTACTTGTTTCCTTATAAATAAATATGAATAATTAGGATCAGGTTAGCTCATGAACAAAGGCAAGTTGACTGACCGAATGTATTTCGATCTTATATGTATTGTCGAAAGTGAAATACAATTTGCTTCTCGAGCGAAATTTGAGTTGGATACGAGTCAGTTTCACAATAAATAAAGAACAAGTGGCCAGTTGTTCACTCAGAAGAACACGAGGTCGATAAAACACTTTGCCAACCTCTCGTCTTTTTCCCGACCTCGTCTTATTTTATCTGAAACGTCATTTTGCTCGAAGGATATCATAAAGGGCTTAGATCCCCGCTAACCAGCCTTTTCTTACACAATATTACAGTAGTTACCAACCATCTCAGTTCCAAACGGACTCAAAAGATATAGAAGCTCAGTTTCTTCCTTGAAAACTACAAACCTCTGCAATAACTACGGCACTAGTTTCCAGAAATGGCACGTTACCGTTTCATTAGCCATTTTTCAAAGTACGGGATCGTTCAAGGCCAGTCTTTTTTTATTGTGGAAAATGCAGTTGATATTTCAGTGAGTAATCATTGCTTATATGCAAGAATCTTCGTGAGAACAGACTTAGGAGATACGATTGGTATGCCGAAAGCATCCATTGAAACTAAGCTGAATTGTGAAACATATTTCAACATCTACGTAGGCAAATGACAATCATAGTAGGAGAGTCCACGATGCTAAATCGGGATTTACTCGAGCGTCATAGAGACTTATTGGGTTGCGAAGCTAAGATGATAGAAAGAAAAAAATGTAATATAATGTATACCTTTTCATCGATGGGGGAGGCGGCTATAGACCGCCAAAAATGTAAAAAAAAACTGTTGCATGGACATACTCGAGCGCATCAGATATAGATATCATCTATATTCTACATATTTTAAAAAATGTACGAATGTTAATCTGATTGTTTTCCTGATAGGGGTGATCGTACGTAAGGTTAAAAATGAAAAAAAACATTTTTTCTGGAGCGTCAGATTTTCTGAGGGGATTTTAAGTGAGCCTAAATAAAGCTCTTATATAATAATCTGACGGTTTGGATGTGACGCAGACTCGCGGCCGTTATTAGGATGTGAAAAAAAAATCGTCATTTTGAAATACACAAGCGCGTCAGATTAAGGTATATATGGATTATCCCGAGGGATTCGCCTATTCTGCCAATTTGATTTTTTTTTATTCTTTCAAATCATTGAACTTAATTGAAAATCTCCGGAAAAAGCATGCGAATGAAAAAAGTGTATGCTTTTTTAGTAGAGTACTTGTATTTATAAGAGAATAATTATGAGCAATTACATTTTTGAAATTTTGAAATGTTGGATAGTCGTTGTAAACAATATCATGTCACCAACGAGTCTGTGTGATCAACTGTCATGGCATCATGGCAACAGAAACCAGAGTGGGGACGGAGGAAGAGAGCAATATATAGAGAAAGAGTGAGAGAGAAATAGAAAAGTGAAGAGGGAAATATTGGCATAACGTAGCTGCACGCATTAAACTTTATCGATGAATTTTGATTATTTCGTCTTGTGGAAATCGTCGGATTATATATTTTTTGCAATTCTTGAATTATTTCCTTCAAAATAAAAATAAAATTAGCCACGCTCAAGAATGTCGAGATGACGTTTTTTTTTACAATTTTGTAGCCCTCCTCCTTCTTTAGGTCATTCTCGAATTGTCAGGTGAGTGGAATATACACGTTTCAGGATGTAACTAACTCACCCTACCTTAATCTGACGCGCTCGAGAATTTCAGATGATCAATTTTTTTTTTTTACTAATCTGATCCTTCATCCTTGAAGGGCGGTCATATATAAAAGGCTCATATATGGTGGAAGTACTTAACCAGGTACAAGGTATATTAATCTGCCGCGCTTTAGTGAATCCCGAAATCCCCGCTTGGGCTCCCCTTTTATCACAAAGAACGGCAACATTGCCATTTGTGAGAGCATCATTGAGTTCCTCTATGTGCAATGCCTACTTGACTCAGTAAAAGGTACTGAAATTAATCTAATAATTTTTTTTGTTCATTTGACAGAGTCATTCCGAATAATTGTCAATAAAATAATACAAAACCTCAGAAAAACACTTCAAAATCACTTTCGAAAAATTGCTCACCTCGACCAATGAAGGAAACTAAGATTCAGTACTAGGCTTCCTTCAGCGGCATTTCTGATGATCAAAATGTAGTGGCCCTGAGCCAGAGAGGCCGGCAAAACTTCAAAAAGCCAAGTCTTGAGAGATGAATTTTATTTTTTGTCGAGGTTTATATACTATTTTGTTCGTAATAATTTAAAATATTTTTATCAAGTTAACAAGAGATGGACATTCGCAACAATAGTTTCAATACATATTGTGTTTCAAGTAGGGCATTGCACATGAACAAATTTCATGACGTTTTTTCACAAATGTCGATATTGTCATTCTTTGTAAATGTCATTTGCTGTCGTAGAAGTTGAAATGTTTCACAATTTAGCTCCTTCAGTTTTAACAAATGCATTCGGCATGCATATCTTATAAAATTCCGTTACGTTTGTGAACAGTTGGCAACTTTCCAACCTCAAAGTAAACGGTGGTATTGATTTGAACGTTTAGAAGTTTAAAATTTTTTGTAGGGATCAATTCCACCAACACCAAACTGCTATTATTTGCACTCGACGCTCGTTTCGCTAACAAGGGAGTATCTTCAGGAGAAGAAAATAGAAAAAAAGTCGAAAGCCTAGGGTTACCTTTAATTTTTCGACAATAAACTAGAAGGCATGGGCCCTTTTCTAAAACTTCACTACGTAAATCTACGACTTTTCGAAAAAATGAGAGTAGTAAAAAGTTTATAGTAAACCCATGTGAACCCCAGTACACTGGAAGACTTGAACAGATATTCTATATAGTGAATATAAATGTTGCATATAAAACTTTTTATTAATCACAATAGTTCCTAGGTGATCCAGAGAATAGATTAGAAAACACAGAAAAGTCTGGAATTCATGAAATCTGTTTTCAAAATTTCAACAATAATTACATTGGCCAGGGCCGACGAGCTATCAGAACTCGTTTCAAGGAGCATTTCGCACACATGGGATACGTTAGAGTAGAAAAATCCAGTTTCGCCCGATATGCCCTGGAAAATGATCACAAAATTTGTTAAAGCAATCCGAAACTGTTTGAGCACGCGCATGACACTAGGCTGCTCGATGCATATGAGAGTCTAGAAATAGCAAAATGTAAAAATAGTATGAATGGTGGCAAATGGACAATCCCTTTTAGTACAATGAGAAATTAATCAAAATAATTGGTAGTAACAGACGAAGTCCATATCAGACAAAAAAACGTTGCAGATAGTTGTTGCACTATTAATTGTTGAGTATATAAAGAGCTAACCCTAGTCTTCAGATTTAGTATCACTTTTCTTCTCCTGAAGATGTATTTTTGTTAGAGAAACGCGCGTCGAGTCTAAACGATATCAGTTTGCTGTTAGGGTATTTGATCTCTTAAAAAATTTTTAACCTGAAAGTAGGTTACAAATGAGCACTTTGTGAATAATAATTATGAAAGAAGCATTAATCATAATTCATAACTCCTCCAGGCATCATATTCCTGAGATTTTCCGGGAAAATACTACTCCTATCGCCGAAAACAAACAAATTGGAGCTACGTCATGGCCGGAGGCACAGGATGATGTGCAAGCCCCGTTTCTCAATAACGGTAGGAAAAATATCACCTGGAGGTATGCGAAAACCGTGTTTTTAAAGTGATGCGGAGAGCGCAGCCGGCGAACAAAACAACCGCCTCGGTCGTTTTTTTTTTCGAGGTTTTCAATATTTCCGCCCTACTGGATAACCTACCTTTGGTGCTTCAGTAATATATGGAATGGAATAAATTGAGTGTTTTTACGGCCTCAAAACAAAACTCCTCTTCCACAACTGTTTTTGATTCCGTTTGATTTTCCTACCTGATAAAACAACGACTTCATTGTGTTTCTGTTATAGTAATTATTACACGATAATTTAGGTCTCTCATGGAATGTCAAACAATGATAGCTCTATTCACATATTCAGTTGTACCTAAATTTTGAATAACATTAAATTTGAAGTTAATGTTATGTGTCTATTATTTGTCATAGCCGTAGAAAAAATATAGTGTATAACTCGCATGGAAAGCTAATTTTCCACTCGTACTTCATACTTCATACTCGCGTGAAATGACTATCATTCTTTGCTTTTCGAACAATTTACTATTTTCTACCCCCGCCCGTACATATGCTCATTTCTTTATAGTTTAGTAAACGGATAAGTAGGCGATTCCAGTCAACTGAATCTTTATGATTTCATATCCACACAAGGTAGGATATAAATTCAAGCAATCACAGAGAACAAAATACTTGGTTGCCAGGACAGCCTTGTAGAAACGTCAAAATTCTGATCTGTCTACCTTATTATAAAAATTTTTCACGAAAACATTTTCAAATCAATCAAGCAATTAGCTTGAAATTGGAGATCGTACATTTACTCTTGACACCAATTATTTACTGAATTTGTATAGACCAAATGGCTTAGTTGGTTAGGGCTAACGCCTTCTGAGATCCACTTTATGATCGTTGGTTCGAGTCTCACCAAAAAACATTTTTTTTCTACTTCTTTTCGACGATTGAAATATTATGACTTTTTTAGGTAACTATTTATGAAACATAAAAACAAAATGATCGCTGAAAATTGATCCCACAACCTTGCGATTATCTTACCGGATATTCTACCAACTAAGCTAGTTCAGATTTAGTTGAACGTTATCAGAAATTAGTAAGTCTATTCACATCAATCCCATGGATAATTCTTCTATTTTCATTAATTTTCATGGTTCCAAATAGTTCAATTTGTTCCCTAGTTGTATCTAATAAATACTCATTTATTGTCATTTTTCCAAATATCGTTATTTCTTGATTTCACTATAAAATTGATCGTTGATTCGTGTGCACTTTTCATAGAAACAATATCCAAACAAAGACTGTCACAAATGAAACGTAAGATTAGTCAGGCAACTCAATATGCACGATCTGATATTTACATATTGTTTGATAAAATACGTAGTTGTAGGAGTTCTAAAAATTACTCGTTTGAAAAGTCTCACTTTCCGTCCTATACCATATCTCTAGGTGAGAGTCAAATTAAATTATAGTCGATTCCAGATCTTTTTACGAAAATAATAGAAGACCACCAAGAAAGACAAATCTGGAACCTTTTTTTTTCTTTTCGCGCATTCAAAATCAGTTTTCCTATTAACACAATATCTCAATACACTATTCATATATAAATTTCAAATAAATCCACTAGATCCACGCCTGTATCACCATACATATTTCCAACTACGGAAAACCGCAATAAAAATTACCACATTCCGACAAATACGGTGTGATGCATCATCCACGACATATCTTCATAATATTTCGAAAATCCTTTAACGATCCTTCTGTCCTGTATTTGCCACCGAACGCAATAGCCGTAAATAGCGACAATTTACTTTTCATCGCCGATGTCGAAAGATAAACCCCATAAAAGTATGTTGACCCGCTAATCAGTCGTTAGCGACACATTGACGTGGTGGTTTATTGCGAAAAACTCATTTCGGACCTGGTAGTTTCGATACGTTTCACGTATTATTTCCGCTCGAGAGTGTGTTTTTATCTGACCTCCTTTCGGGTTGTAAAGTGACCAATTGTTCTATCAGAACAAGAGGTATCAAATAACTTTTTCAAAACTTCCCAACCTACTTGTCTTCTATTCAAAACTTCTTTTTACCCATCGAACTTTGCGACTGTTAAGATCTCCGCTAACATGGAAACACCAACTTTGTTACAGAAAACAAGCTCACCTCGGAACGATATTATCTATAGGTACTAATATTATGAAGAGGTTCAATTCTGACTTTGTTTCTATGTTTGTTTGTAGGTAATCTTGGGAAATACTGATCCTATCATGAAAATTCTTTCACCATCAGAAAGCTGCACTATTCAGGAGCGATATAGGCTTGATTTTATCACAATTGAACAAAATTTCAATAATACTTTCACGATATTTCCTTGGGTTCGTTCATTAAAACTCCAAACAACACTAAACTACTTTTATTACAACTCTTTATCACAATACTGTTACGTCCTAGCGCCGGTCCTGACCAGATCGTAAACGCAGATGAGGAATCGCGTCGCAGCGAACGTCATTTTCCAAGAACTCGCAATGCCGCCTGGAGAATTCGAGATGCGTCATTGGGGCTTCTCTCGACGATTCTCGATTGGCACGCAGATATATATACGGGACAGGCTTCGCTGCGGGGAGAGAATTTGTATGACAGAGAATTTGTATTACAGAGAGTTAGTTAGTCATAGAATTGGTATTACAGAAAGTTAGTGATTCGGCAGTTTTATTCAGAGCTAATTGACGAGAGTTATTGAGATCTAAGTGGAGCAGAGCTTCGTGCGGAAGGAGAATTTTTAGTACAGAGAGTTTAGTAGCGAGCATTGGAAAGTTATCGAAGCGATTTAAGTGATTGTGTTGTATTGTATTGTGATAAAGAGTTATAATAAAAGAAGTTTAGTGTTGTTTGGTGTTTTAATAAACGAACCCAGGGATATATCGTAACAGTGGTGTCAGAATTGAGATTTTCCAAGGGATAAATCGTAACAATACTATACAAAATCACTCGAATTGCTCCGCTAACTATCCAACACCCTGTACTTAAACTCTCTGTAAAAGAAATCCTTTGACTCTCCACTTTGCTAGTAACTCTATAAACTCTCCCTCTCTCCTTCGACTTCTGCACTTAGCAATACCAAAGTTCTCTCTACTAGAAACTCTGAAAAACTATCCGAATTACTATTTGCTGAACTCTCTGTAATAGAAATCATCTCTACTTCGGCTTATGCACTAAGCAATACCAAAGCTCTCTCCGATAAAAACTCTGTATAACGCTCCGCCTCTCCACTAAGCTAGAAACTCTGATAACTATTTCAATAGCTAACTGCCGTAACGATGAATCGCTTCCGTATATATATACTTGCTCACGCCTATGGAGAATCTTCCAGTCAAATTTCGATGATCGAATTCTCCACGCGAATCAAGTGTTCCTATTGAAATGACGCCCTCTCTTATTTTGCGTTTACGAGCGACAGGGCCGGCGCTAGGAGATTTCGTAACAATACTATATGTAAATCAAGTCGGAGGAAAACGGGCGAGATATAATGAGTTAACGGAGTGCGCTGATCGAACGATTCGGTATAGACGAACATAATGTTCAAGAAAAATGTTGGTCTCTATCTGTTCTACTAAGAAGTATGTGGTACTAATGCTTATAGTATTTAATATATACATATTGAAAGGCTTTGTCCTGAATAACTGACTAACGGATCAACGAACAACCTAAACCGAGGATCGTAGAGACCTAAAACTTGGAGGTTGTGTTCTCTGTATGACGTAGGCATTCGATAAGAAGGTTTTCCAAAATGTCACCCCCAAGAAAGTGAAAAACGGGATCAAATTTTATATGGGACAACGTGATTCCTAGGTCCAATCTACTGAATCTACTGAATTCCACACGAACTACCAAAATATCACACTGACACCAGAAGAGGCGAGACACCGGGATCATTTCTCAACTCAATTAGCCCTAAACTTTCAGGCAAATGGAACGATTTATATCGGTTTTTGTGCTTCCCATTAAACAAACAGCTGAAACGGCGTCCTCGGAAAAACTTCGGCAATTACCGTCCGATTTTTCCGAAATATTAATTCCTACACAGTCGTTATTCGTCGTTTTTCAGCATTTTTCGACGTCCGAAAACATTCACCGTATAATCGAGTCCCGCGAGAAATTTCGAATTTAATCAAGCTGAGAGCCTAACGTACCATCGCTGCTGTTCAAAAGTCCTCCAGGAACACAATGGAAATGAAAATTGATTACGGCAACGGCTCTCGTTGTTTGAATTTATCGGTCCATTGATCGAGCACTCCGCCAACTGAACGGGAATTATATAATAGGTTCAATGAAGTTTATGCCGTAAGAGATGCGAATTATGTGTTTTCATAAAGGGGAACAATGCCCTTTGTGTTCGTTTGCACCTTTCGGATTCACAGGGGGTCCATGGGGCATTGATATTTCGCTCTTGAAATGCTAGGAGTACATCGGGATTCTGCGAGCACCAATTATTTCTAACGGCAGATTGCACCGACTTTTTGTTATGAGACCATAAACAAAAGAACTCCTTTATTTTATTGGCCTCTTAACTTTATATGAGTTGAGCCATACATTTGAAAGAAGCTTTTCCCAAAGAATATTCACGTATACAAGAAAGAGGTCACAGTTTAATGTTAAGTTGGCACATTTATATATGGGAACAAGAATTGAATGAAGAACACATCTTACCTATCTTTAGGTTACTCCAGTCCATTTTCAATCAGCTCCGAAAGCTGCATTAATGTATGTTTTGTTATAATACAGGTTACTCAGTTCCTAATAATAATTGGGTCGCTGGTTTCACACACTTTTTCAACTTCTTACATGCTTTTAAGATTTTCAAATGCACCTAGAAGCCTTTTGCTCTGCACGGAGATGCATGTTCTCAATCTTCTGGTCTCGTAGGCGAGCACAATGCTCTTTGAATCTAGTTTCTTCATTTTGTTGCATTTGGCCCACGTCCTTTTTGTAACCATCCTAATAACACATTCATATATATATATATTTCGACCGTTCCATCTCAGATCTGAAGGATTATCGAAGAGTTGTAGTTTGTATAATATCTCAATAATCCTTCAGTCGATTTTGTTGAAATTTGGTTATGTCATTTGGGGTAGTGGGGTGCTAATTTAGCCCTAACTAGATCGAAAACATCATACCATACCAATATTTAAAAAAAAATGTGCGCCACTGATTTTATGCATTTTTTGTATTTTTTATCGCATTTAGCAACTGAAACTACAACTTTTTTTATTGAAGCAATTTATTCGTATCATGCTTCGTTTTTGAGAAAAAGTTACTCAGATGCAAGTCTCTGGGACATGATGAAAATTGACATTTCTTCTCTAAAATAACAAGCAAGCAAGCAGGGAAGAGCTAGGTATAAAAACAATTAGTTTCAGTTGCTCAACGCGAAAAGAATATTCCAAAAATTGGTGGGGCACATTTTTTGGTATGTCACTGGACATGGTGAATTCGATCTAGTTGGGGCTAAATAAGCTCCTCACCACCCCAAATAACACTGCCAAATTTCAACAAAATCGGCCAAGGGATTATTAAGATATTCAGGAAATAACCTCTTTTAAAAACCCTGTATACCTACTGAAAACTAAGCATTACCGAACCTGTTTACATGAACTGTTCGTTTTAGAATTACTCAAAGAATCACCCTTTTTAGTTTGGCCACGTACTTTATTAACACCCAGTGGACAGAACTAGAGATGGTTCAGAGTAATGTGAAACTATCAAAAGATCTCGGAAACAAAAAATTCACCAAACGAAAAAAGCCTCCAATACTGAAAGTCGAATAGAATTCGCTTGAGCATTTATTTACAATATCTCCGGATATAGGCGACTGAATTCCGCCCTGACATACTGTCGATGTTTATTTATTTAGTTTTAATTTATTTCCCTGTAATGAAAAATGACAGTATGAATAAAGACATATTATTATTATTATTTAACGTTCATAAAACTTCATTCGGTCACGTACGCTCAGTAGACTTACTGAAACGAGATTATTTTGACGTAAAAATACTTAAACTTGTTTATATTCACAATAATGAATCCGTTGGCGAAGCTGAGCGGAAATCATATGCGAAACACATCGAAACTGCCAGGTCGGAAATGAGTTTTTCGCAATAAACCACCGCGTCAATGTGTCGCTAACGACTTATCAGCGGGCCTTCATACGTTTTATGGTGTTTATATTTCGAAATCGGCGATAAAATACCATAGTTCATACAGAGGAGTAAAGTGCAGAATTTATCTCGCCAAAAAATATCGTTTTCTTTACGATCGATATGAAAACTTAACATTCAAAAATTCAAATCAGTTCATAAGGTACCACTTTTAAAAAAATCTAGTATGAGTGAAGCAATGTGTCTTTACATGTTATCTTTTCACTCTCTCAAAATGTAATTCCGCGAATATGCGAAAAGATTAACATCTCATTTTCACCAACATTTTCATTTTAACTTCAGCATATCCAACTCTCCCAAGTGAAAGTGTAATTTGCTTCTGCGCATGCAGATTAGGAAACGAATAACATTAAAAATAGAACCCTGGAACCCTCAATTGAAAGAGGCTAATTTCAAAATATCTCCCTTCGTCCAATCACATTATTGATTATTGCGCATGCGTAGTTTCTTAGTAAGTTCTGCATAAAATACCAATATTTTCTTAGTGAGAATGACTATTGCATGGACCCACCTTAAATATCTGAAAGTGGAAGGAAACTAGAAATATGCTTCATTGTACAGTATCCAATCCATACTGGCACCAACTCAACTGTTTTTTTATCTTACTATACTTTACAGAGATTGCTGGGCATATACGTCATTAGTTCTTTGCCAATATGGATTGGATAAGCTGTAACAGATATTTTTTGTGCCAGTTCGGTACACACAGGTATACTCTGGTGTCAAACTGACGAACTTTTTATGTAGATAAATTCCCCTAACACCCAACTGAAAACACTTTCACACGACTCGTGTTTTGCTAATTAAGTTAGCATCCTCAGAAGGAGAAATTGGTAGTGTTGATTCTGTAGCCTTCCTTTACAGGTTTATACATATTTCTTCAACTTTGATAACACAACCCAACAAAATAGTTTTTTTTTGGTTCCGGTGAATTATGAACTGATTCTGAATGACAAAATGATTAACAGTCATCGGAATAATAGATGAGAGATGAGTAAGCCTCTGAAGAAGCTAGCCACTTGGGCTAGCGAAACGTTAGAAAGAAATTCCAAAGAACGACGGCCTTCAAACCCGAAGAAAAGTAGTAATACTGATTCTGAATGTTTTTGATGTGCTGATTTCAAAAATGTCTGACATTTTCTCGTAGCAGCTCTAGTTCTCCAGATTCAGGCCAATCAATTTTAGTTCTGATAACAGGTAAAAATAATAATGATGTCTTTGCATGTCAAAACCAATTTTTGTTTACCCAAAATTGGCATGTATCTACCCCATTTTAGGTACTTGTTATTGTCCATGATTGAAAAAAAAACGACCTTTCTCAAAAAAAAATTTAGTATCAAGAACATCAGTGGGTGATATGTCGATTTAAAAATTGACCTTTGTGAAATGTCATGATTCAAGAACAACATAACGTAATTAGCGAACCTTTGGTTGCGAGAAGAAAAATCATATTGCTTATGAAGCAATTTGTAAGGGCTTCAGATCAAGATGGACTTTGTTTTAATTACTTCGCGTAAATTTCCTGGAATTAGCCCACAAAAACTGAAAGCCAGAATATTTGATGAACCACAGATAAGACAGCTTATTAAAGATCCACAGTTTACAACATCATTGAACGAGATTGAATCCAATACTTGGTGTTCATTTCTTAAAGCAGTGAAAACTTTTCTTGGGAATCATGAAGCAGAGAATTACAAACAATTAGTAAGAATATTGCTATCCAACATAAAAGATCTTGGTTGTAACTTGAGCATAAAAATTCACCTCCTCCACAGCCACTTAGATTGGTTTCCAGAAAACCTAGGTGATTCGAGTGAAGACCAGAGAGAAATATTTCATCAGGACATTAAAACTATGGAAAGTCGTTATCAAGGAAGATGGGATTGCCACTTGATGGCCGACTACGGTTGGAGTCTTCAGCGAGATTGTTCTGGTGACCATTATGCTAGAAAGTTGTGAAAAAAATATTCTTAAGTGATGACTGTTATTTATGTATCCCTGCTTTTTCATGTCTATATGTAATAAAGATAATGAAGATAATTACTTATATTTTTGTTCTTTTCTAATGGTAGTGTAGTAGGAGTAAATAATAAAATAGTAATAATATGGGACGCTCGAAAAATACCCAAAAATAACTGAAAAATTGCATTCACCAGATTGGCTATTGAGATGTGTAATGAGATAATGAAGTCAATTTCGTATCATCTGCACAGTTCCATGGAGAAATGAAATAGACTTATGAAACCATATGCATTGAATATATTTTATTGGTTACAGTCCCACTTTATTTTCAGACATTTTGATAATGATTATTTTGAATTGGATACTTTTGCTGTTTTCATTTCTTCATTCCGATTTCCCCAAAATTATATGAAAATTCCTGAAATGTCAATACAAATCCAATGTTCCAAAAACAATTTTTTTGCAACTTGGTATTATGATAATACCAAGTTGAAAAACTCTTGTAGGGAAAATACTATTATGCCTACGAGAGTTTTTCAACATAACACATTCGTAATAAATCGTAGTAGTACTTGTGTTAACTTTTTGTTAAAATTCACCTCCACGAAGCTATTGTTCTAATTATATTATTAGTTTCGAACCCTGTATTATTCTAACAATGAAAATTTCTCAGCCGATAGTTGCCTCGAATATAAAATGGGAGTTATATTTAGCCCAACTAGAACCAAAATATTTAGACAGTATTCCGAAAATACGCTTATTTCTGTTATTAAACTCCGAAACACACACACTAAAGTATCGAATCATTCAAATAACAATAAATATCTGTCAGAGACGGGATGAAATGATAACCGATGTATTCACCATCTGGTAAACACAATTATTGATCGACTTGTGATCTTGAAGAGCGTTCTTTTCAACCCACTTTCGCTCTTTCCTCGACGTAAACATAATTCGATAAACAATACTTTTCAACTTACTGGGAGAAAAATAGTTCGGGGAATATAGCCCAAAAAGGGGTAAGAGTCGCAAAAACTTGTGTACAAGAAATACTTCCATTTTTATGGTTGATTCATGTCAACGTGCGATTAGACGTTTTTCCAAATAGCTCTGTTGTTTTGATGATTATAAAGACACTTCATTATGTGATATTCACCTAGAAAGTTTCCCTATAAGTCATGTCATATTCGTGTTACCAATCTTGTGTGAATTCGTCTTAAATTACTTCAGAACTACACGCCATTATAGTATGTTGTGCAACGATCATGTAATAACCATTACATGAGAGTTGCATGCGCTATTTTGTTCCACACTCGATAAATAATGAATGTCATAATAGTATATTATGCAACGATCGAGTAATGATAGTTATTAATACATGAGCATAAACCGGGATACGAAACGAGCCGAAGGTGAGTTTCGTATGGTCTATGCGAGTGTATTAATAACCATTACATGAGAGTTGCATACGCTATTTTATCTACACCCAATAAATAATGAAGAACTAAAAATATTATATTATCAGGTATTTATATTGAACACAATAATAGTTGGTAATCAATCGTATTCCTTTGAAAAATTCTTCAAAATTATAATTAATGGTATTACCACGGATAGTACAATGAGAAATGAAGAGAAAAAAAAATTAAAAAATGTCTCTGCCGAGGTCAGGATTTGAACCTGGACGTTTCCGATCATTGCCCTCGCCATTGACGACTCGGCCATGAAAGCTCATTAAATTTCGTCAAAAATAAAAACATATATGTTGCATTTGTCAAATGAAAAATATAATCCTTTCGATTGTATTTTTTTCTTCTCTGAGACATCTGTGGAGGAGTCGCTGGACATTTTCATTCGATTATCGAAAATTGACTAAATTCTTCAAAAATTCAATACCTACTGGTTTTGACTTGACAAACGTCAAAATGCAAAGCTTGCATATCATGCTTGATTTACAAATAATGGGTTTCTATTGGTTGAAAATCTGTATCGTAATGGATTTCATTATAAAACGGGTTGTGGGCATATAAGTGTATTATTAGAGTACGGGTGTAGATAAATATAATTTAATTTTTCGTCGAACACAATAACAGTAATTACTCGTTTTTCTTTGAAATAATCCACAAAATTGTGATTTATGCAAGTACTTCGGGTATTACCATGGATATAGGAAAACTATAAACATTATATTTATATTCATATTGAACACAATAATTGTGATTAATCAGATATCTTGAAAATATTAAGATTTTTTATTTTGCAGTTCGAAAAGTTTATTCCATGTCCCACTGATCTGCAAGTGGAAGGAATATTTACATTTATTTCATGATTGCTAGTCTCAAAAGAGTTCAATATTGTACTGGATCTGCTGATTTTATTCTGAACCAAATTGTCGATGTAGCTTTCCGCCACTGAATTGAATTTCCAATTGATTAAAAATCTGTAATATTATGAAAACTGTAACATATTATGGGCATATTAGTGTATAAATACGGGTGTAGAAAAGAAATATATATATATATATATATATATATATATATATATATATATATATATATATATATATATATATATTTGTTCGGCTAGGCTTCCGCGGTTAGAAATGTGCTGGCTGGAACTTCCGGTTGATCCACGTCTGGAATGATTTTCTTGTCGACGTTTCGGCTGGCTGGCTATCATCACTGGAGATAGCCAGCTAGTAAGACAACTCAGACCTAGACGCAAGGTCACAAGAAAATCACTCCAGACGCGGATCAACCGGAAGTTCCAGCCAGCATATATATATATATATATATATATATATATATATATATATATATATATATATATATATCTTTATATATCTTATGCATGGATTAATATCCAAGCAAGCGGGATACAAAAGGAGTCGAAGGTGAGTTTCGTATGGTTTATGAGAGTGTATTAATAACCGTTACATGAGAGTTTTATGCGCTATTTTCTCTACACCCGATAAACAATGAATAATTTTTTTCCTAGCCGTTTTGTTGAAGAAAATTGTTTTGTATGGATCACCCAGTTTTCTGATAAACGAAAATGATTTCGTGATCCAACGTCTCTTTCACATATAGAGGACATTGATTTCTCGTCTCCATCCTGACTTTTTTCTTACATAAAAAATCTAAACAGTGTGATAATCGAAGTTGGTAAGTTTTTTGTGGGATAGGAAATGCAAGGTCCCAAGAGGGTTCTGATATTATTGAGCAAATGCCACAATACCTATGAATAGCTTTCACTGTTGATTCCAAATAAAAGAAAATTGGTCCAAAATTTTGTTGATTTCTCTTGGAATGAGAGGAGATGATATATTCAATTAACAGGATACCATTTAGTCAGGTCGTGACAATTTCCATTTTTCTTACTATTGAGACTTTTGTTTTATATTTATTATTCTGAAAAATTTACATTATAACTCAAACACCGTTTGAACTTCTATTATCTATATTTACTCGAAAAAAATGTAATCTGATTGAAATGATGGAAAATCAAAAATAATTATATATATTATATATTTGATGTCATTCCTGAAAGAAAACAAAACCGTTATTTTGCTCCTCAAATCACTCAAATCCCTACATTTTTCTGAGTAAACAAAATCAAGATGTATCACCAGCAGTGAGTTTTGATGTGTATCGAACTTTCTCTCGGCTTATCAACTCGTAAATTTTCGATACAAATGTTTCCCACATTGGTATTTGGCGTTTGGAATAGATCGAGTTCGTTTGTTAATGTAACAAATAATCAACATCAGTCACAGATGCATGATATGTGAGGCATGTTGCAACAACGGTAGTTTCGAAGTGCATTGTTTATTAGTAGAGCGTTCAGAATGGAAGTGTCCCAAGGATCATTACTACGGCCATTGTTGAAAACAGAAGTACCTACATAATTGGGCTAATTATTTTTCAGTAAGGGGTCAGGTGACAACAATGGCATTCAGGAAGAATAGAGAGAGGAAAATGTATGAACACTTTTCTATCAACCTACCACAATCTGATGAAATCAAGAATAAATATTAAAATCTATACGAGTGTAGAAGGCAGATATATATATAAGTCAGCAACTTGTCGTATAATGTAGATTTGACAATCACAAAAATAAAAAAAAAATATACATATAAAAATTCTTAGCTGTGAATGTTTGAATATCGTTTCTATAAAAAGTGCACATGAATTAACAATTACTTTTATAGTGAAATAAAGAAATAACAATAAGCAACGTTTATTTGAAAAAAAATTACACTAAATAAGTACTCATTAAATACAACTGGGAAACAAATTGAACTATTTAGAACCATAAAAATTAACGGAAATACAAAAAATATCATAATTAGATCAATGTGAATCGACTTACGAAATATAAGTACATATTTCTGATAACATTGATTCAAATCTGAATCTACTCAGCTGGTAGAGTATCCAGTAAGGTAACCGCAAGGTTGTGTGTTAGATTTTTGGCGTCAACATTTTTCTCTTTATTTTTTATAAATAATTAGTTTTTAGTCAAGTTTTTATGCAAATAATATCAATAAAGGAGAACAATCAAAAATTACATCTGTGAACCTTACAGGATTAACGGGTTTGACGGCTTATTGACAGCCGTGCGGAAAGTACTTTCCGCCCTGGTGCGGCAAGTAACTTTTCGCACGAGTGAGATTAAAGGTCACTTTCCATGGGAGTAAGAGAGTGCGATATGTGTTACTTCCCTTTGTGGTCGTAGGAAATAGTATATTACATTACTAGTGCGGAAAGTGACATTTTTCACACGAGTGGGACATATTGTAGCACGAAGCGTGAGCAGGGTACGTTATACCAGCGAGTGTGAAAAATCACTTTCGCACAAGTATTTTATTGAATAATATGTAATTATCAGATCGTTTATATACCGTGTGTCACAGACTCATAGTACACCCCCGTTTTCTCCTTTGTTTTTCTAGATATATTTTTGAAATTCGGAACATTGAATATGCTCACTGAACAGCATTTCTCGACATATCTGAAAGAAAAAATAACTTCCAATTTTTCCGGAAATGACATCAACTTTCGATTCTTGAATGGGACACCCTGTATATTGTTACATGATCGGCTAGGGATGATCATGAGGAATCCAACGATACCAGGTTTGATGATGTTATCTCCAATGACTGCGGAGATATCGCCATTTATTTTATCCATAAGCTCAACGAGTAGGAGAGAGAAACTTTTTCTGGCGGGTCAATCCAATTCTCTCTCCCACTCATTGAGCTTATGAATAAAATAAATGGCGATATCTCCGTAGTCATCAGAGATAACACCATCAAACCTGGTATCGTTGGATTCCTCATGATCATCCCTAAACGATCATGTAACAATATACAGGGTGTCCCATTCAAGAATCGAAAGTTGATGTCGTTTCCGGAAAAATTGGAAGTCGTTTTTTTCTTTCAGATATGTCGAGAAATGCTGCTCAGTGAGCATATTCAATGTTCCAAATTTCAGAAATATAGCTAAAGAAGCAAAGGAGAAAACGGGGGTGTACCCAGAGTCTGTGACACACGGTATAATATACGCTACAATATGAATTCACCTCAACAGCAACGTGACAGCTGACAGTCCCTAGAGGGGTACTTGCAATTGACTATTAATGAATATAGATTTAATGGCGTTGGCCAGAATCGTTGCTTCAATGTAATGATTTCTGTAATAAAAACTTGTAGGGACTTTACGACATGATAAACAGTCCACCAAAATAATTGGTGCTGAGAATAGACACCAAATACTTTCAACTGCTAGAGTGAAGACACAGTCTAAGCACCAATTATATTAACCGATGACTAATCTCAAGTTTTTTTGTGTCAGTCTATGTTTGAATATTGTTTCTATAAAAAGTGCACATAACTTTCATAGTGGAATGAAGAAATAACGATAATTAACGTTCATATGAAAATGTGACAATAAGTTAGTACTTATAATACAACACTTCTTTCTCTGTTCTTTATTTCTTATGAATAATAGGCATCCTATCAATCCAGTTTTCATATGAATTATAACAATAGGGAGGAGCAATTGATGATAACATCTGTGAATCTCACAGGAGTCATGGGTTTGACGGCTCATTGACAGCCGTGCGGAGAGCACTTACCGCACTAGTGCGGTAAGTCACTTTCCGCACGAGTAGAATTAAGGTCACATTCCATGTGAGCATAGAGTGCGATATGTGCTACTTTTCTATGTGGTCGTAGGAAAAGCATATTTTCGTATGATAGTGAATAAAGTTTCGTGAATCGAGCATGTTCAATATTATGAATTCGGCTATCTAATCAAAGTCAGACGTTTCGTTGGCAATAAAATCTGGTTTCTCATCGGCATCGATTTTTTTTCGGACGAGAGCTATCGCAGGCGGCCGCCCACGATTCGCGCGAGCGTCGAACAAAAACAGATCGGCAGACACCACTCGCTCATGTAAACACACGCAAATTGCACCAATTTGCTCTCGAGACTTCACTCATTCTCGAGAGCTATATTCGAATTCCGACGGACCGGACGGCGTGCGAAGTTCTCGATCAAACAAACCGTCCAAATCAAATAAACAAGATCCTTGTGTTCGCGATCGATTTCTGAGTTTCTCGTCCTAGGTATTTCGAAACGCCCGCCGCGTCGGTTATGGGGTCACGATCACTACAGATCCGAAAGATTTGCTATTAAATAGCAAAAAATGCTCAATTCCTAATATTTTCTACTCTTACCCGTCAATATGCTCATTGACAAAATGAGGTTATGTCGAGGTTATTAGTATAACTACTTTTCTTCGGGCTTGAAGGCCGTCGTTCTCTGGAATTTCTTCCTAACGTTTCGCTAGCGCGAGTGTCCAGCTTCTACAGAGGCTTACTCATTTCCGATGACTAAACGTTTCGTTCTGTAAACATGGTCTGATTGAACGATGTGGTGCTAGGCTAACCCACAAAGTCTACCGAAAACCCACGCACACGGATAGGTACCTGCACGCACTATCGAACCACCATCCCAGTCAAAAGAGAGGAGTCATATCTACCCTAACTGAACGTGCTCGAAGAATTTGTGAACCAGAACATCTAGAGCAGGAACTGGAACATCTTCAAGTGACCTTGAGGTCGAATGGATACAGTGTATCTGAGATCAACAGGGCCATGAAACTGAAGAGTCCCACGGTTCATAACAGGGAGGACTCTCAGGTAGTTGCGAATGCGTATCTGCCATATATCCCGAGGGTCACTGACAGAATTGGAAAACTCTTGGGGAAATATAACATAAAAACGGTTTTCAAGCCGACCAAGAAGATCCAACAAAGCCTTAGGTCGGCTAAAGACAAAAGAGACCCACTGTCAGCGGCAGGGGTTCACCGCATACCGTGCACCTGTGCGAAGGTTTACATCGGTACCACGAAAAGATCCATGGGTACAAGGCTCAAAGAGCATGAAAGGAACTGCAGGCTGGGGCAAACCGAATCGGCGGTGGCGGAACACGCACTGAGTGAGGGTGACCACAGGATTCTGTTCGAAAATGCAAAACTGATTGCCCCCCAACCAGGGTTACCATAGCCGACTGGTACGGGAGGCAATAGAGATCCAAAAACATGCGGACAATTTTAACAGAAAGGAAGAAGCGTTGAATCTGAACAGAATTGGGAAACCCATTCTGAGGAAATCAAGAATAACTAATGAAATCACGGCAGGTAGTGCGGCAACTACTAATGATGATTATTCCCCGGACCCGACAGAAGTAATTAACACTCCAGACTACCTGCATCAATATAAATACGCCTTGAGAAATCGAAACGTTCAGTCATCGGAAATGAGTAAGCCTCTGAAGAAGCTGGCCACTCGCGCTAGCGAAACGTCAGGAAGAAATTCCAAAGAACGACGACCTTCAAGTCCGAAAAAAGTAGTTATACTAATTGCTCATTTCTCAGTAAACGGATAAGTAGGCGATTCCAGTCGAATGAATCTACTCGAGAGACCACACGAAACAGGTATCAGATACCTCACAACCTCTTAAAGTCATATTTAAGTAACAGAACACAATGTGTCCAAATAGGTAACTCTGTTAGTGAGCCTCTCGAGATGTTCTATGGTGTACCACAGGGAACGGTACTAGGCCCACTATTATTTAACATCTACATAAACAACATTGTAGCAAGTATTGATGAGGGAACAGTAATTTGCTTTGCCGATGATACTGCCATAATAGTTTAGGATGACTCGTGGGATCTTGTTTTCAAAAAGGCTGAAGCTGCTGTCTCAAAAATAAAAAATTGGCTTGATCATAGTTTATTATCACTGAACATAGAAGAGACAAAATTCATGACGTTTGCTCTAACACAAAAAACTTTACCTGGATTACAATATCTGAGAATGCACAACTGAAACTGTTATACTGAAAAACTCAGAACATGCGACTGTGATAATATCATGGAAAGAGTTAAATATATCAAATATCTGGGAGTTATTGTCGATTATGTGACAAAAAAAATTATAAAATTAATTTACAAATTCTTTGAGCTAAGAAAAATATTATCTTTGGAAACTCTGAAAATGGTCTATCATTCACTAGTTGAATCAATCTTAAATTATGCTCTGATTATCTGGGGAAATGCCCCGAAAACAACGTTTAACAGTTTATATTCATCCCAAAAATACAGAATTAAAATAATGATGTTCAAAAATAAAAGGTTTTCTACTGAACTTTTATTCAAAGAAAGTGAACTCTCTAAACTAGATCAACTGTATACAAAAATCAGATTCATGATAAACAGTCAAAACTACAAAAATAACTTATCACATAGCATAAACACAAGACATGTAGCAAAATGCCTATGAAGCACACACCAACTCAGAGACATATCAGCTATATTGGCCCAAAAAATGTATAATGCCTTACCAAATTCCCTTGAAAACATAAAATAGAAGACTGGATTAAAAAAGTAGCATTCTCCAAACATGTACACATAGTCCCAAATTGTATAATCTGTAAATACTAATAAATCTTTATAGTTATTACGATTACCATAACTATTATAACCTCAAACTGAGAGTACAACAAATGTAAGTTGCCGACCTGCACACATAGATTCTTGGAACCCATTATGCTAGTTAAAAGCTTTGTACTCTCATATTATATTGTAAACTGAAATTAGGTTTTCTGGTAGATGAAAACTGTAAGACTATTAAGCAAATCTTTATGATTTCATATCCACATAAGGAAGGATAGGAATTCCTATCCTTCCTTCAGTCTGTAAAAAAGCTTTCTATTCATTAGATGAATTCTACTACCAGAACTTTTAATATTGCATCTCTGTTTTCTGCAACACACCTGCTCTCTATATGTATACAACTTTGATAAACGCTGTTTTGAGACTAGCTGGTGTTGTACCAATAAACCAAAACTATCAATTATATTGCGACCACTACTACACATAAATACCCCTGGCCAATTAGCGGAATAAGGAATCTATATGCTTGGTAAACTGATGGGAAAATTTTCAAGACGATGCCACTTGGAACTTGTGAGGAGTACTTGGCAAATGTAAACAATATAAATGTAAGTTTGATATCATGGAATAACACCAAAGTCATTAATATTTTGTCCACTTGCCATGGGGAATCACCTTCTACAAAAGTGAGAAGGTATGATTAAAAACGAAAAAACATATAGAAATTGATGGTCCAAAAGTGATTTCTGAATTTAATCAACATATGGGTGGTGTCGGTTTACTTGACAGTTACATTGGTCGCTACAAAATACCCTTTCGTTCCTCGTACCTGCGCATATTTTTCCATTCAGTGGATGAAGCAACAATAAATGCTTTCCTTCTCTCCTTCTCAAAAAGAGAGCACTACAGCAACAAGGAGAAAAGTCATCTGGAAACCTATGGCAATTTCGGCTTGAAGTTGCAGAATGATTGTGTACGAATTCGTTGAGAAAATAAGGCAGGCCTAGTGCTAGTTTAGAAGCCGCGTTGTGCGCTAACCGTCATAAGGGTCCAGCTGTCCATGCTCCTCCGAAAAATGATCTCGATGAAAGATCGCATTGGATAAAATATGATACAACCCGCCAAAGATGCAAGCTACCACAATGTAAAGGATACACACATTATAATTGTGTTCAATGGTGTTTGACAAAAAAATTAGAATTGTGTTAGGTCATTTCACGAAAAATAAAGACTCATATGGAAGGTCAATTACGTACAAATACAAATATATGACAGATTTCCACGGTGTTGCAATTGTGCAACAATTTTTTTGGAAAAAACAGTCAAAGACTTGACTAAAATTGTATTCCTTTATTTTTCATCAACCTACACCATATCACTCATTTTAAAATATTGTTTACGAGTGAGATCTCGTCACGCTGGATTTGTCTGGAGGATTCTCCACGGGTGTGAGCGGGTATACAGTGTGGTCCACTAAGTCTGCAACAAATGGGAAAATTTTTTATTATCGATTTCTCAGAAAATTTTATTCTTGACAAAAGTTGGTGCATGTTCCAAAACTATACAAAGTGTACCTGAAATGGCTTTATGACAATCACCATACAGGATAGGCCAAAAAATATAAATTCAGTTCAAGAGTAAAGTACCCTTATTTCAGAAAATATAGAAATATGTTGCGGAGAAAAGTTGCTTAGAATTAAAAGTTATGTTCAGATACGAAGTCATGGCCTGCTATTCGATTTTTTTTTCTTTTGGAAAATTTTGAATAACCCCCGTATGATACATATTTTTACTATTTTGATTCAATATGTATTTGAAGTAGCTACAATCAAATCGGTTTGGACTATTTCTTATCAAATTAAAGTGAATCTGTATAATTTACATGGATTTGTATTTTTTTAGGCGACCGTCAACTTCTTGTTTGTTGCAACGATATTTAACAGAACTCTAAAATAACACAAATATTTTTATGTAGTTAGTAAAGTATTTGCCTCGTTAAAAAAAGTATTTGTGTTATTTTAGAGTTCTGTTAAATATCGTTGCAACAAACAAGAAGTTGACGGTCGCCTAAAAAAATACAAATCCATGTAAATTATACAAATTCACTTCAATTTGATAAGAAATACTCCAAACCGATTCGATTGTAACTACTTCAAATACATATTGAATCAAAATAGTAAAAATATGTATCATACGGGGGTAATTCAAAATTTTCCAAAAAAAAAAATCGAATAGCAGGCCATGACTTCGTATCTGAACATAAATTTTAATTCTAAACAACTTTTCTCCTCAACATATTTCTTTATTTTCTGAAATAAGGGTACTTTTGTTGCAGACCTAGTGGACCACACTGTATATACGGGAGCCATTCATCGCTACGGCAGAATTTCTATTACAGAGAGTTTTAGTACCGAGCGTTGAAAAGTTCGCAGAGCAATTTAAGAGATTGCATTGTGTTGTGATAAAGAGTTGTATCAAAACTATTTTCGAACCCAAGTAAAAATCGCAACAATATTTTTTTTGTCGAGAAAGAAAAAATCGTGAAACGAAGGATTTCCGCCGTCTCCAAGATCCGAGTCGACCCACGAGCCTTCTCCTCCATAATCCCTTGCACCATTCCAGTCCCGGCCACGGAGAATTAATTCGTCCGGCCTTCCGCATACGTTCCGCGGAAAATCGTTAGAATTCCGTCCGTTCCGGAGGTCATCACGGGTGTGCAACGGTTCGCGAAAGTCACCCCTTTCCATGCATTTAAATCGCCCTCATTTTTGAAACGTCTAATTTTGGCTAAGTGGAATGATATCGAGGGGAATCGTCCTCGCAGGAAATGTAGGATATACGGGCGATGATGATCATGTGGAAAATCGGAAATTTTCTCTTCCTCGTTCTGGAATTTTTCGCGGCTTTAACCGTTTCATCGCTGCTGATCGGATGAGTGCGGTCTTCCCGTCCTCTTGTTGTGAGCGTGGATACCTGCCGAACTATCTCGCTATCAGAAATCGTCTTTTGACAGAACGGCAGAGCTGTGGAATTCCTTGCCTATTTTGTCTTCTACGATTGCGATCTTGAAGTTCGAAATAGATAGTATTTAGAGATGATTATTTTTTTAAGGAGTGATTTTTTTTCTTCTCCAAGTCAATGCAGAAAGAATGCAATACTATTAAAGAAGTAACATCATATAATTAGCACCTCCTGTTGATATATATTCATAAGATTTATATAGTTTCTACTTCCACTACTTTACACTACTCAATCATAATAGAAAAAAGAGCGGCCGCTTCCGTGATTTTTTTTTAATGATGGGTTATGTAACATTTAACCTGATGAATTTGATCTCATGACTACATTCAATTCTCAAAGAAGCTTGTTTCGCTCAAAAGAAATCAAGCAAATCAGATTTTTCTCCACTACATACACCATACACCAAACATTTTTCACTGACGTGAACAGCAAATTTTCAAATAATTAAATTCACAATACTACGAAACCGAGCGTTCGGTAATGATACTAACAGCCGATTGCACCGACTTTTTCTTATGAGACCATTAACAATGGGACTCTTTAAGATAGGTGAGGCTTCATTAATGGGTGTTTAATAATCTTTCGTATTATGGTGTAATGACTGTAGTGCGTTAAATGTCCTTCAATGGCCAATTAGCTTAATACTCCCATAAGAAAAAGTCGGTGCAATCGGCTGTAAGGAACATGAATATTTTTGTGGAGAGGAGGTTGATTGGAGGGAGTGATTTTTGGCAAAAAAATGTTTCAGAATTAAACGTCTACGAATTATGATGATAGTATGAACCTGTGTAAAAAAAGAGGCTGGAGACTGTTACGAAGAAATGAAACCTTTTTCCATAGACCCGTGAAATTAAATGCACCCTCTACTCTAGGAGGAAAAAAACAATCGCAGAATGATGTGATAGATCTTCTGCATTTTATGACACATTTGAAACTTGAGAATTCATGAAACTACCATCGATAATCATTCAAAGATTTGGAAAAGGCAGTGCTATCCTAGGAAATATTCGAAAAATCGCAGCAGAATACGTTCATCAACTTCATGACAAACATACAGTATGGCTATAATATAGAAACAGAATAAATATATATATATGCGAAATTGGTATTCTGGGAGTTTATCCGTTGATTTGTCGGTATTGACTTTCGACGTTTCGCCAACATCTCAGTTGGCATTTTCAAGAATGTTACTGCTCCTACTTGGTGCTAGCAACTGTTGTTTGAAAAACTTCTGCCAGTTTTTAAATGATTTCTCGATCGTAAATTGTAGCCGATATGATCTGCTCCCTCAGCCGTCGGATTGATTATGGTTGTCGGACTTTTGGCTAATGACTGTTCAGGTAGTAACGGTCGGTCTGGTTTGTGGTGACCTGCATCCACCGAAGGACCATTTCCTGAACTGTTATTCTTTTTGTTGATGAGGGCCCTCCAGACATTTGGAATATTTTGGGAGTCGTCTCTTTTGTTTATTTCTCCATGTTTTTCTATCTCGATGGCTTCCCTAATTTGGCGTGTTCTGAAATGGTTCACCTGCGCTTTGCTTTGCTGCCTCGAAATTTATTTTGTGACCCGTCTGGTGGTGGTGTTGAAACAGGGCGGAAGATGTTTGTTTTGTCCCTATGCTATTTTTGTGTTCCTGCACTCTAGCTGACATTCCCCTATCCGTCTGGCCAATATATTGCTTATCACAGTCCCCGCATGTGATGCTATATACTCCTTGGTTTTCGAGAGGGATCCTGTCCTTTGGTCTCGGTAAGCAAGACGAAAAAACGACCATTTCGTCTTGTATAGTGTCAATTTTTAAAAAAAATATATTGAATGTATGGGGATAACAGGTGAAAGTCTGACCAAGTCCGGTCCGCCATCAAAGATCATGGCCTCTCGGAACGTTGCTTGACCTCAGATACTCGACTTAGCCCACATCACATCTCCGTTTGATTCTACCTAGATATATAAACTCCTACGCTCTTTTTACAAGACATGAATTGACGATTTAATGAACCAGTTCAGTGACAGGTGAAGAAAACGGTGCAGACTCGAAGCGAATTTTAATGAGAAGAAAAACGTATCGTTCCAATCGAATTCGCAAGTTGACTCCAAATGGACCCCGCCCGCCTTTCAACTTGACCAAACCGCTTGACAACTTGTAAAAAACTGATTAAAACACTCGCGTATTCTCACTTCGTCATGCGAAATAGTCGACGCGAAGTGGTTCGTTATACAGGGTGTTAGTGAGTGGGTGCGACAAACTTCAAGAGATGAGACTGCATGGAAAAAATTATGACAGGTTGTTGTATAACCTTTTTCTGCGAATGTTAGAGTATCAGACGATACTCCATCAACAACATAAAAAAGAGACCGATCAGACAGCAAACTCTTCGACAAAGCACACAAATGACGGAAGATTGAAAGGGAGACACCGATGCCAAATCCCATCAAAGGCTTTCGAAATGTCGATTATAACAGCTAACGTCTCTACAAATCATTCGATGAATGCTGCCAAATATGTGAAACATACGTCAATAAGTCACTGGTTGATATTTGATAGCGAAATCCGTATTGTCGATCTTTAATTGTTTCTGATTTCTCCAAATATTTTATAAGCTTCATGAAGTTCTATTCCCTTTCTTAGGAACTGGCTGAACTCTGGCTATTTTCCAGGAATCTGAAGAAAAAAAGTCATACGAAAGGTTTAAAAATTCGCATAGTACTGGTGTTACACACTTTAAGAACAATCGCTGGGATCCATCAGATCCGCATTCCTTGTTTATCACTTTTCCTTATTCATTATCTGTCACTGATTTTTTTTATTTTGGCTCGTTCGAGGCCAAAATAACCGTCATCAGCGCTTTAGGTTGTCGTTTACACTAAGCTTCTAAATTTTGCGTGGGAGGGCTGTTGTTACACTTCTAATGCTTGGTTCATTGACCAAACTTTTACTTTTGATTTACCTTTTCCTTTTACTCCAAGGAAATTCTCACAATGCCCAAAGCGTTCATAAACGACACTTTACTATTACATTTTGTGTATGAATGCCTCCATTGATGAGCTTTGTGAGAACTTTATCTGAGTAAAAGTAAAAGGTGAATCAATAGGAAAATTTTAGTTTTGAACCAATAAATTCTTCCCTGAGCTCGACACAGTATTGGGACCATTACTATATATATATAATAGTAGATTATACCACGAGTCAATAATGATAGCTATTATTCTCGAGGAATTTTTACGAACCGAGCCGCGTTAGCGGCGAGGGAGTAACATTCCGAGAGAATAATAGCCATTATTACGAGTAGTATACTCTACTTTATTTACGACAAATTTATTTATTTTAGATTTTCAATGAACAACTTTATTTGTCAATAACATTTATTTTAGATTTTTAATGAACAACTTTATTTGTCAACAACATTTAAATTAGTGACAGTACAATTAATAAACTGAATTGGTCGTAAATTATGATTAACTTTGGAAGAGTTTTCAACACGAATATTTGGAATTTCGGTTGCTGTAAAAGAAGAAGTTGCTTCATTACTATTTATCTGTTTGGCAATAGTATCTGCTGTAGTTGTTTTGTTTCTCATAGACTGATCAATGTATCCTTCAGCTACTTGGGTAGATTTCCAGCCCCCATGACGCTTCAATCCAGTTATATCGCCTCCTCCATCAATGTACAGAGTGGCAGATGATCTGCGATAACAATGGCCGGTATAACTTTGAGGATTTGGCAAGTTTAAATATTTGGCAATTTGTCTACCAATGTCTGCAAATTGATTTTTTCCTATACGTTGTATTGTACATTTCGATTTTTGATAATTTAGGAAGAATGAATTGGTTTCTACATGTGACGGACGGAGATCGATGTACTTCTTTACAATATTGTAAAACGTACTGTTTATGGTGAATTTTCGTACAATTTTAGTTTTAGTCTTGGGTATTGTTATCAATAACTCTGTTTGGAAATCCTTCACGTCTTCTATCTTCATTTCATAAAGCTCGTTTGAGCGGCATGCGCCTATAATTCCAATAACTAATATAACCTGAATCAAATAAGAACATGAGGTTTTGAATAGATCAGATTAAATATGAACATTTACCTTATGCAAAAGAAAAATTTCATCAGGAGCTCTGTCAATAAATTTCCTAATTTCTTCCGGGGTCAGAGTCTTTGCTTGAAATCCTTCAGATTTTCTTTTTAAAAACGCTCATAGTTTCTTATATTTTTCCAGATCAACGTCATGGTTTATCTTCAACACACATTTAATCATTGAATAGAATGACCATAATGAAGATGGCTTGTATTTTGCACCCAATTCAGCGAAATAGGCCAGCAGAACATTTTCCGAATAAGAGTTTGCCTTGTTTCGAAGACGCCATTCGTTGAACGATGCGTACGTTTTATTATAAATGGATTTCGATGTTTCTGGTATTAAGGTAGATGTTGTTGCTGCAGCTAATTGTACAATTTCTGGTGGTGTACAAGTGAAAGATTCTTCATTTTCATTCATTTTAATACAAATACACAAACACTACGCGTTTGACACTGACACTTTTGAGTTTGGTTATATTTTTTCCATGGTATTATTTAATTCGAGAAATTTTGTGATAGGAGTACAAGAGGGAATAAAGACTATTAATCCCTCGCCATTATTCCCTAAGGGATTAATATATGGCATTATACTTCAAAAACCACAAGTATAATACTTATATTATATATTAGTCGTAAATAAAGTATCTTTATGAATACAGCTGAAAACATTTATAGCTATGCTGATGATACTGTTATAACATAACATGAGGAAAATTGGACCTATATCAAAAAAATGGCTGAAAACGATTTAAAACATTCGAAAAGTTGGTTTGATTCCAATTTACTTACAATAAATTTGGAAAAAACTAAATATATTGCCTTTACTAGTGATAAAAATTCAAATGAAAACTTGGGATCAATCGAAATTGACAAAGACGACATTATTTCAAGAGTGAATAGTATTAAATATTCAATATTCAGGTATAATTATTGACCAACATGTCAAGTTAGATATACAAATAATCTTTCTGAATGAGAAGTTTGCTTCCTGAATTCAAGTTCTCCAAAAAATTTCTTAAAATTCCCTATATAAGAAATACTATATTACTCTCTCATCGAGTCTCAGATGAATTATGGAATTCCCAGTTGGGGAGGTGTAAATGATACTTATTTGAAACCATTAGAAATTCTTCAAAAATATTTTCTAAAAATTATATATGGAAAAAATATTGGATATTCTTCTGAGAGTAATAAGATGGATATCAGGCAACTATTTTGTTTCAATATAATGATTAATCACTTCATAAATAGAAATGAAATCAAATACAATGTGCATCACTAGGAAACCAGACATAAAGATAAAATAACTCTGAAAACAAAAGTACATAAAACAATTGGCCAAAAAAATTATGCATTCACTTGTTCATATCTATATGACGTTGTACCACAGGAAATCAAAAACACAAGATTTTTTATATCCTACAAAAAAATCTTAAGGAATGGATACTTCTTTGTAATAGAAAACAATTTCATGATATATTGAAAACAAATTCGATGTTTCGCATTTCTTATATAAGTAATACGAATATCCCACAACAAGTTTCACTTCGTGAGATTATGCATTTGGTTAATGAGTTCGATTTTTAGTAGTGTATACCTGTTTTTGAATCGTTTAATAAACAAACAATATTATTGTTTCCCTCGTCCAATTCTTCTTCTTTTTCGTTGCAGGTGCGAGCGACGGGCAAGATGTACGCGTGCAAGAAACTGGAGAAGAAGCGCATCAAGAAGCGCAAAGGGGAAGCGATGGTGCTGATCGAGAAGCAGATCCTGCAGCGGATCAACTCCCGCTTCGTCGTCAACTTGGCGTACGCTTACGAGACGAAGGACGCGCTCTGTCTCGTGCTCACCATCATGAACGGCGGCGATCTCAAGTTCCACATCTACAACATGGGCGGAGAACCGGGGTTGGACGTGGCTAGGGCGAGGTTTTACGCCGCTGAGGTGGTGTGCGGGCTGGAGCATCTGCACCAGCAGGTGAGAGGCGGTTTTGGGTTTCGCGGGTGTGCCGCAAGGTTCCCTTTCGGGGCCGTTATTTTCTGTTGTTTATGCGATTGAATTTATCAGTTTTTAGGGATGTTTTCCTTCAGTAGGAGAGATGTGAAGTTCAAGCGTTCCAAATAAGGAAACAATTATTTTGAAATCAGTAATATCGAAACCCAAGAGAAAACTTTTTATATCCTGAGTTCATCAACACCCGTACTATTATAATACACTTGTATGCCCATAATCCGTTCCATAATGAGATTCATTATGATACAGATTTTTCCTAACGATACAGATTTTCAACCAATAGAAACCCATTATTTTTTAATCAAGCACGATATATATATTTGACGTTTGTCAAAATGAGTAGGTATTGAATTTTCATAAAATATATCTTAACTTCTATAATCATATTATCAAAATGTCTGATATAGAAGAATTACCATCGATTCCTCCACAGATATCGGAGAAGGCAGAAAATGCAGTAAGGAATAATTATATTTTTTCTTTGACAAATTCATGATATATTTCCTTATTTTCTATATAACTGTATTATTCGAACGTCATTATTTTGTGGTGGATCAATATTTGTTCCGTAGTTTCCTTGGTTTGTAACCTACCACAATCCGAAAAAATAAGAATTAATATTGGAATCTATTCAAGTGTAGAAGGCAGATTTTTAATCTACCCCCCCCGAAAAGTTGCTGCGTCTATTGAAAAACAGTTCTTTCCGCTAGAACAAGTCCAATCAGTCAGCATATATATATATATATATATATATATATATATATATATATATATATATATATATATATATATATATATGAAAATACTTATCGTTAACGTTTCGGAAAATAAATCCGTTCTCAAAACTTACAGGCAAATTCCTGTTCAAATGCAAATATCTCCTGTAGACAATCTTCGTAATTTGACAAATCATTTCAAATTTTAAATAATTTAACAAATGTCAAATACGAAAATTGTCTATAAGAGATATCTGCATTTGAACAGGAATTTTATATATATTATAAGTTTTGAGAACGGATTTAGTTTCCGAAACGTTAACGATAAGTATTTTCACATATATGTATATATATATATATATATATATATATATATATATATATATATATATATATATATATATATATATATATATAAGCATACCACTATCTACCGAGCGTCCGTACATTAACAAATTACTATCTTCCAAGCGTCCGGCTCCAACAGAGCGTCCATATATGGACGCTCTTAAGAAACTGTGTAGAATCTGAACTCAGAGCACCAGAGTAGTTCACATATTTGAAAATTCGTTGGACGCCTTCTTGATAAGTTGTGCAAATTTTTCGAATACTTTTGTATATTATTAGTTCATCAGGTTTGCCGCCAGCGACGCAAGGAGCATTTCTGAATATTCATTGAAAGGTATATATTACTTTCGGACCGTCGATTTCCAAGCGTCTTTCAATTTCTGAAGAAGAGGCAACGCTGAATAGGGGCTGATTTCAGAAGGCAGCGTGTTTTAAAAAGTGCAGTATTTGTTGACAAACATTCTTTGGGTGAAGAGTGAGTGATATTTGATAAACCGATTTCAGGGAAGTTATGAATCAAATGAGGTTTTGACACACACTCATGACTACTTTGTATTCTTTCGCTGTTTCTGCTTGAGTTCATCAACGCACAGACCTAGAGTAGGAGGTTTTTCAAGGCGAACTAAGCTTTTCGCGGGAAACCACATCATTCCTAGCTTCTTCAAAGGCTAGTCACTCGCGCCAGCAAAACGTCAGGAAGAAATTCCAAAAAACGACGACCTCCAAACCCGAACAAAAGTAGTGATACAGATAGCTTTTCCTTTAAGGATATCATGCCAGAGTGGTGATAGGATGTCGTGTGTGTCCAATATCCTTTACAACTATTTGGTTTGAACCTCACAACAGGGAGAACAAAAAATTGATTTCAATTCGTTATTTACAACCTCTATGGATTGTGTAATAGATCATTCATCATTTAGCCCCCATGAATTGAATGAATCGAAATAATTCATAATCGGTATTTTTGATACATGGTGGTGAAAAAAAATTGGTTTGAAAACCATTTGTTTTTCATTCCGGATACGCGATGTAATATCATATACAGGGTGGCTCATCGAAAATATATCGCAAGGCATTAGAGTCTGGAAAATTAATTTCGATAAAATCCGAATACACGTCAGAAGGACAATTTTTGACAAAATATTAAAAATTTTATTTGATTCAACTCAAACACATACCGTATTACTTAAGTGAATGTGCACACTGTTGAACGCTTATCTTTGGATCTTTCGGAGTGCTGTGAACTTTGGTTTTATATGCTCAAAAAAAACTGAAAGACTCAAGTCGGGCGACCAAGAGGGCCACTCAGTTGCACCCCTTCGTTTACCCAGGGACCTGGAAACGTGCCATTCGAGTAATTGCGTACATTCAGCAAGTAATGGGGGCAGCTCCGTTTTGTGGAAAAATATTTCTTGTGCATCACATGCAGGATCATTCTCTATGACATTTGTTATAAATGAGTCGATGGCAATTTGTAGTGAATCCAGATACAGGACACACGATGAAAATTACCTGTTATTGAATAATACCAAGCTAGGTAGGGTCCCATCAGAAAAACAGGGAGTTCTGCCAATAATCTCAAGCCCTATGAATGTTGTCTTATTAACTCAGGTGGTCAGTCAGTATACTCAATAACGATCGGAAATTCTGAATCGATTGAAACGTCGCGTCGTGCTGATACTAACAACTCAGACAATGGAAGTCTGCGATAACAGTAGCAAATTTACATCACTCTAAAAATTAAAAAAAAAATATGCGAAGGATCTGCACAGCATTAAAAAACAAAGAAACCTCTCGAATAAATTTATTGGAATAAAACGGTCAGTATTCAGGTGAAATAGAATCGGTTCTTGCATTTTTCGTCAAAGGTAGTGTTGAAATTTTGAAATTCGATATTTTCTGAACGAGAAATATCTTATTTGAAGAGTTATCATTTCATTCACTTCTTTCTGAATGATTCGAGTGCTAACGCCTAACGCTCCACTTAGGGGAAGGTTTGGTTATGCTTTTGTTGCTGTTGTTGTGAAACTCACACCTAAAACTCCAGAAAATTGCATGTATTCATGCAGGTTTTTCGAGTTGCATGATTTTTTTTTGGTGCGATAAGTTGCTACGTCTGTTTTCGGGTATGTTGGGCCACAAAAAATATTTAATATCATTCAGTGTCTCAGAACTTCGTATTTTCTTATAAAAATATTGGCGTGGAATCATGGATTTTTTTTGCAGTCATTATTATATCCATCCGTACAGTGGCAACTGTAGTAACCTTTTTTAATTAAAAAAGACTACCAATTCTAGCCCTATACAGTGTCATCCCCAAAGTATGCACCATATGGGAAACTCATTTATTAAGGGTCTATCGACAAAAAGTTATTCCTTATAAAAGTTTGTGCATCCCCTGAAACCGAATATGCACCAACAAAATACGGTAAAACAGACGTTATATACGAGGAGCCTTCAAAAATTTGATTTTGAGACAATAGTTAAGTACTCTTATTCTGAAAAATCTCGGGAAATGTTATTTGGAAAAGTTGTTCAGCATCAAAAAATACATCCAGGTTTGAAGGCATGGCCATCTGAGTGAAGTTTAATTTTCTACCCACTTTTCTCAAATGGGGACTACGAAAACAAAAATTTGTTAAAATGATAAATAGACAGCATCCTGTATACCACGGTTTATTTTAGAAGGCTGTTATATTACAAATTACACAAGTAAGGTGTTAACCACGGTCAATTTTTTTGACGAGTTAAATAATTTACTAAGTTTTTGGTAAGGTTATTTTCATTTTTTGTTGACACCGAATGTTACTGAAAATTATACAGTATTCTAACAATAACTTAATATTCGATAATATCAAGTCACAAAACGTCAAAATAAAATAGGTATTTTGGAAAAAACTCATT
Source organism: Zygogramma bicolorata (assembly GCA_032362365.1). Lineage (NCBI taxonomy): Eukaryota > Metazoa > Arthropoda > Insecta > Coleoptera > Chrysomelidae > Zygogramma > Zygogramma bicolorata. The sequence goes on along the minus strand of JAVJAQ010003055.1, from coordinate 3,418,986 downwards.
GATTTTCTGGAGATTTTCTTGTCCAAAATAGTTATGAAGAAAATGGGTGAAAAAGTAAAACTTCACTTAGATGGCCATGCCTTCGAATCTGAATGTATTTTTTGATGCTGAACAACTTTTCCAAACAACATTTTCCGAGATTTTTCAAAATACTCTTGTCTCAAAATGAAATATTTGAAGGCTCCTCGTATATTACGTGTGTTTTACTGTATATGTTGGTGCCTGTTTAGTTTTAGGGGATACACAAACTCTTATCAGGAATAACTTTTTGTCGAAAAACCCTCAATAAATAAGTTTCCCATATGGTGCATACTTTGGGGATGACACTGTATATGTTTGGCCCCCCTCTCAACATACATTTTGGCTGCTCATTACAAACACAAGTGAACACTTTGCCGTGTACCCTTTTATAACAGAGTATCTCCACAAATAAATTTTTCTTAATATATTTATTTATTTTTTATGAGTTGGAATGTGATTCTCAGGGCCATTTTCCAGATATGTGGTCATGTCATGATTTAGTAATGTTTGAAGAAAAATATATAATTTCTTGTAGGGACTGGTATTGAGTAAGCTTAATACAAAGCTAAATAACGAACAACATGACCACAGGTAGTGTGGCAATTAATACTGATGTTTATAAGCTGTGGAAAAAGTCAGCTTTACATAAAATGTATATATTTAACAAATCACATATGAGTGTATAGATAAAAATAACAAGTAAATAGTGAAATTAAAAAAGTATCAAAGCAAAATATCAGAGCTCAGAAAGTCAACCCACGAGTAGCATCTTAAAATTACCTATTGCCGTTATGGTTTAATCTGGCATCATCGCCGGGCGCTTACGAATCGGAAGGACGAAAGTAAAATATATAAAGCGGACGCCAGCTAGCGGCAATTCTTGAATATATTGGACGCTGAGAGGGGGCTCCATGAAAGGACGCTAAGGAATGGACAAATGAAAATTCCTATTATTTATAGTCGAAAAACAAAGTCCAAACAGTTTCCATGACACGTCGTGTATGAATCTTGAAAATATTCATCTGTACAACTACAGGTTTCTTGAGAACTACACGACGGACGCTCAGAGATTGAGTTGTGAAAAGACGCCAGGAAGATAGCTGGATGTGTATATATATATATATATATATATATATATATATATATTATATTTATTTATATGTATTTTCATATATATATATATATATATATATATATATATATATATATATATATATATATATATATATATATATATATATATATATATATATATATATGTGTGTTCTTATTATTTTCGTGATAGGCAAAATTCAAGTTATACGGGCAGTTGCTGACTAATTGGACATATTCTATCAAGAAAGAACTGTTTTTCAATAGACTTTTGAGGGTAGATTGAAAATCTGCCCTTTTACACTTGTATAGATTCCAATAATAATTCTTATTTTTTCAGATTGTGCTAGGTTACAAACGCAGAAAACTAAGGAATAAACTCAGTAAGGTCTCGCGGCGAAGCAGGTTGAGGCTTTAGATTCGAAGTAGACCACTATGTGAGTCGCGGGTTTTAAGCCAGTCTCGGGCATTCGCTTTTTTTTCATTTTTCATCTTCATTTATTAATGTCGTATTTTCCCATGGTGGTAACATGAATTACAATTCTGTAGAATTTTCCAAAGAAATACGATTAATTTCTATTATGGTGTTCGATACAAATATTTATAGTTCTTCATTATTTACCTTGTGTAGATAAAGTAGCGTATGCAACTCTCAGGTAATGGTTATAAATACACTCTCGTAAAACATACAAAACTCGTTTCGTATCCCGGTTAATGCTCGTGTATCATTAAATCATTACATGATCGTTGCATAATATACTATAATTGCTTCGTGAAAGCCGTTTGACCTGTCTTTCATCGCCAGGTCTCCGAAGGCACTTCAGCCTCTATGGCTATGGCTTATTGCGCCTTGCTTCCCTATACTATCCGTTTGTTACATTTTATGCAGCTGAGGTCGCCGTTGTACATCCCTATCTTATCCAAGTGTCCTTTGAATGGATGGTGTCCAGTCAGCAGCCATGTTGTCACCCTTATCTAATTTCTTTTACAGTGAAGAAGGTCTTCAGTTTTTTTCCTCAACGATCCTTTTACGAAAATTTCCCCTTGAGCGCTACTAGGTAGATTTTCCCAGTAATCGCTATGTTTTCACCAAGTTCCTTATGTGATTCCATACCATAATTTTGGTTGCCATGTGATATGTACTGTACTGTTCAGTCCCTACACGTTAGAACAATATTGTCCTGTGTAAGAGTTTATGTAGGTTGATTGCTTAGTAGTGTCATATACATCGGGAATCAGTACCAACAGTCCATATACAGTGCAGCCGTAAAAAGTCCCATTTTTCATTTGAAATAAAAGTTGATAACGACGTTTCGGCAGCGGATTACATGAGATTATTGATCATTTCATCAATCAGTAATGAAAAATCTCAGATCGATGACATATTTTCCAAAAACCTCAATAGAAGAGGAATATTCCTGATAAGTTTTTGAAACGGAAACTGATTTGTTTTATATATTAGTTCTTGTGGTAGGTAAATTTACGATATACAAAAACTTGCTGACTACTTGTGGTAGATTAAAAATCTGCCCTTTTGACACTTGTATAGATTTCAATATCAATTCACAATTTATTCAGATTTTACTAGGTCATAAACCCAAAGAAACTGCAAAGAAAACATCCATCATAATATATAATCACTTTCAAAGCTCATTACACAATTTTAGGGTTAAATTCACTCATTATAAATCATACTTGGGACGGCGCCGCTATAACGGGTATTTAACATTCAACTTTCACTATTTGGATCTCGGAAACAATAGAAAATGCGAAGGTGGTTAAAGTAGTTCGATGTCTGCCCATTTACATTACTGAAAAAATGTATTGTTACGATATTTCCTTGGGTTCGTGGATTAAAACTCCAACACTTCACCTCTTTCATTACAACTATTTATCACAATACAATACAATCACTTAAATTGCTCCGCTGAATTTTCAATACTCTGTAGTAAAAATATCTGTAATAGAAATTCTTCACTTCGACTTCTGCAATAACAAAGCTCTCTCCACTAACCTCCACTAAGCTAGAAACTACTATCTGCTAAACTTGCTCCAGTTAACTCTGAATGACTCTGCTCAATTCTATGCGAATGAACTGTCTCCCTTTATACCTGCGTACGCCTATGGAGAATCTTCGAGAGATGCCTCGATGATGTATATCGAATTCTCCACGCGAATCAACAGATCCTGGAAAAATGACGTTTGCTTTTCGACCCCTCATATTATTCTGCGTTTATGAGCGACAGAGCCGGCGCTAGGATATTTCATAACAGTATATTAAAAGATCCCAGTATTCCCGAAGATATTTGACATTTTTTCTTCCTTCCAGGGCATTGTATATAGGGACTGTAAGCCAGAAAATATTCTTCTAGACGACGCAGGTCACGTTAGGATCTCAGATTTAGGTTTAGCTGTAGATATACCGGAAGGAGAATCTGTTAGAGGTAGAGTTGGAACCGTAGGATACATGGGTGAGTATACAAATGTAAACAAAGTATGTGGATCATACTAAACCATGAACTTCTGATAACCAATTTTCTGCTTGAAAATTGTTGTTGGTAAAAACGATTTTTGAATTAATTTTTGTTGCCTTGCGATATTCATTCAGAATTCGTCATCAAATTTCCAGTAAAGGAAATAGTCTTGCAAGTATTGATTCATATCGGGAAATATTGCAATAGTTTAGAACTGAAAAAAATGTTTTTTTACATAAAGTATCTGAAAAAATATTAGACAATAATGAAAGAGACAAATTCACTATGTAGAAACAAAGTAACTGAATTTGTTCTGAATCAACAAAGTAACTCAAGAGCAGTTACTTTGTTTTTTGTTCGGAATTTGGCAGTTACGTTGTTTCTTAAGAATTTTTTAAATTTTGTGCGATTACTTGGTTTCGACATACTGATAATTTCGTGATTTAGGAACCGATTTCAATTTTTTCAATATCAAATTGTGGGTCAGAAACGAATGATTGAGAATTGAGTTGACGTACCTCGAAATGCTAACACATAAATTTCAAATAATTTATTGAAGTTCAGTATGGTGTGAAATTTTCTTACCGAATACCACGCGTACTAGAATTATCCTTGGAAATAATTCAAGCACTAGTGGTAGTACATGTGAAAATTTTATGAACATTATTTTTATTTTCAGTTTTTGAGTTTGTTGGAAATGGTCAGTGAGAGGAGGATAACTCATATGAAAAGTGAGTTTTGATTCAGTTCGTCTTAGTTTTCAGAAACATCTTCCGTTCATGCATACAGTAAAAGTTTTTGAAACCTATTTGAAATATCGAAAATCTTTTTTTAATGTGCTTTTTAAGAGAGGCAATTCAGTCTGCTGTGTCCTGAGGATGACCAAATGAAAGGTCGAAACGTCGGAATCAACAGAATTTGATTGTCTGTCTCACTGACCACCTCCAACAAACTCAAAAACTGAAATAAAAAACTTTGGCTCGCGCACATCCCCTCGAAAAATTAATTTTATTATTTCGAATATGCCAGTCATGCAAAATGTTATCTTTCGATACTGACGACGGATTTCTCTCCCATCAACCCCTTTCAGCTCCCGAGGTGATCGACAACGAGCGCTACACCTACAGCCCGGACTGGTTCAGCTTCGGCTGTCTCCTGTACGAGATGCTGGAGGGGCAGGCGCCGTTCCGCGCTCGCAAAGAGAAGGTCAAGCGCGAAGAGGTTGACAGGCGCGTCAAGAGCGACCAGGAAAAGTACTCGAACAAGTTCAGCGAAGACGCCAAGTCGGTGTGCCAGCAGCTGCTCGCGAAGAACCCGCACCAGCGGCTGGGGGGCAAGGCGGGCCGCGCGGGCGCGTGCCTCGTCAAACAACACGCCTTCTTTCAACCTCATATCAATTGGCGGAGGCTCGAGGCGGGCATGATCGATCCGCCTTTCGTCCCGGATGTGAGTCCCATTGACCAATTTTTCGTTTTCAGATTGTATATTAGATTCAGCCTCCATCTGTACCAGATCTGAGTCCCATTGATCAATTTTTCAATCTCGCGAAATAATTGAAATTTGGTTGAAAACTGGTGGAATGATCCGTCCTCCTTTCGTGCCTGACGTGAGTTCCATCGTCCGTTTTTAATTTTCAAACGATATTCAAAGAAGTGTATTAGGTCGAGCCTCCATCTGTACCAGATCTGAGTCCCATTGATCATTTTTTCAATCTCTCAAGTTAAATAAAAGTTGATTGAAAATTGGTGGAATGATCCGTCCTCCCTTCGTGCCAGATATGAGCCCCCTCGACTGTTTTATTTTTTCTTTAATTTTCAAAACGGAAATTTAAAAACTCACAGATTGATCCTCTTTTGTTGCCAAATTTAAGTACCACTGATCAATTTGTCAAATGAAATTCATATACCTACAAACTGCTAGTTTCATCCATCTTTCTCTCAGCTGTGATGTGAGTCCCATTGACCGATTTTTCGTTTGCTCATTTCAACTAGCATTAAAAAAATAATAGATAATTGATCCCCTTTTAGAACCAAAGTCCTGTTGATGAATTGGTTATTCTCTCAAAATCGGCAACAATTCGTATGAAAAGGTATGATCCCTCATTCACTGGTACCAGATCTAAGTCCCATTGAGAAGTTTTTCATTCTCTCAGAATATGATAAAATTATACATTTTTCTTTCGTCCGGGATGGGAGATTTTTGTCTTTTCATTTCCAACTGAAATTCAATAAAAGTAGATGATAGATCCACCTTGGGTGCAACATCTGAGTCCCATTGAACAACCTCTCAAAGTCAACTGAAATTCATATAAAAACTGGTAAGATGATGATTCATCCCTCTTTCGTGCCGTGTAATGTAGGTCTGGCACTATTTACACATTTTCATTCATTCAACGTTCATTCAGGGAGAAAAACACCTCATTAGAAATTACATCGGTTCCAGGCGAAGATTTCTATAACAAAATGAATAAAACATCAGCAGTTTTTCCAACTGTTTTTTTTTTAGTTCATTGGAAAATAATTGAGTTGATTTTTCTATTATAAATTGTCTCTTAAACGTAAGTATTTGTGAAAACAACAGAAACTGGATGAAATACATATAGAAAGTCGGCTTTTCAAATATGTACAAATAATGATCTTTTACGAGTGCATCTTTGGAAATATTTGTTTCAATGTGGTTAGTAATGATCCTGATTGAACTGAACAGAGTAGTACTTCCAAATTCCATTTATCTAAAAAACTAAATATCAAAACCGATCCAGAAACCTAAGAAATCCAACAACCATAAGTTGAAGGAGATTAATTAATAACTGTTTTCTAAAGCACATGTTGAAGTGAGTCTTTATCAACTCAAAAGAGTAGACTGTTGCACCTTAGCCGCAAGGGTAAAGTAACACTTTATCCGAAAAGATAGATAAACTGATTTATTTTTTTGATTTTTCAGTAATCTACAATTCATTCAATTCATTTAGTAAAACACTGATGGTCGGTTCATACACCACACTTTTACTTTTACTTCATCTTTTACTTTTACTTTAAGAAAGTTGTCACAATGTAAATCAATCGAGGCGTTCATACACGGCACTTTTACTTTTAGTTTAAGGATGAGAACTTTTACTTTAGAATGAGATAATTTTAGGGACTGCGCATGCGTGCATGTGAAGTCATCACAGCAAGCAGTGTCACCAACATTATAAGAAAACGTAGCCCTGTTCTTCCTCTGAATATTTTACAGAAATGATATATAATGTGTGTTCTGTGAATTCAGATATAAACAAAACAGCAAATTGCAAAGCAAAACAATGACGTAACCCACGATTACTTCTTCTTCGTTTGTTTTTGATCACTGCGCATGCGTCCTGTTTACTTCAACACTGGTGTATGAACGGTCCAATTCCATTCTTGAGGTAAAAGTAAAAGTGTGGTGTATGAACCGACCATGATTCTTCAGATTATTTATGGAACGCTAAATTACATTCAGGAGATGAACAATTCAACCAAAACTCTTCTGAACTACTATTCTTGCTTTTTACTGCTAAGAAAAATTTTGATTCGACAATTTACATTGCCGGAAACGCTTCTCGTGGTTGTTAGGTTGTTCCATTTTCAAAGTTTCATAATAGATATACACATCGAATAATACGACGACAGTGATGAGAGTCTGACTTTGGCAGAGTATTCATGATTTTTTTCTCGTTTTTCTATAAAACATGTGCTCTAGAAAAAGAAAAAAACGAGTAATATACTTATCGGTAAAATGCTTTATCTACCCCCATTCTATTATAATACACTTATATGCTCATAACTCGTTTTATAATGAAATCCATTACGATACAGACAACCAATAGATACCCATTATTTTTCAATCAGGCATGATGTGCAAGCTTTGCATTTTGACGTTTGTCAAGTCAAAACCAGTAGGTATTGAATTTTTGAAGAATTTAGTCAATTTTCGATAATCGTATGAAAATGTCTCATAGCAGTGATATAGAAGAATTACCAGCGATTCCTCCACAGATGTCTTAGACAAGAAAAAAATGCAATCGAAGGGATTATATTTTTCATTTGACAAATGCAACATATATGTTTTTATTTTCGATCAAATTAAGTGAGCTCTCATGGCCGAGTAGTCAATGGCGCCGGCAGTGATCAGAAACGACCGGGTTTTTCCCGTTTTTTTTTATTCTCTCCATTTCGAATTGTATTTTCCGTGGTTATACCATTAATTTTGTTAGAATTTTTCAAAGAAATGCTATTGATAACCTACTATTATTGTGTTCAATATAAATACCTAATAATGTAATATTTATAGTTCTTCATTATTTATTGGGTGTAGATAAAATAGGGTATGCAACTCTCATGTTATGGTTATTAATACACTCGCATAAACCATACGAAACTCACCTTCGCCTCGTTTCGTATCCCGGTTTATGCTCATGTATTAATAACCATCATTACACGATCGTTGCATTATATACTATTATCTACACCCGTACTCTAATAATACACTTATATGTCCACAACCCGTTTTATAATGAAATCCATTACGATACAGATTTTTCTTTACGATACAGATTTTCAACCAATAGAAACCCATTATTTTTCAATCAAGCATGATGTGCATGCTCTGCTTTTGACATTTGTCAAGTCAGAATCGGCATAGATATTGAACTTTTGAAGAATATAGCGAAACTTCGATAATCATAACAAAATGTCTGATACCAGCGATATGGGAGAATCACCTTCGACACCTTCACCGACAGAAATACAGTTAGAATGATTGAATTTTTCATTTGACAAATGCATGATTTATTAGTTATTTTTTCATCAATTTTTCTGGGCTCTCCGTAGCCGAGCCGTTTGTGGCGCTGACATTGGTTATTCTAGCTAGAGGAGACATTGGTTCGATTCCGGTCTCGAGTAATCTTTTTTTTCTTTGATTTTTGATCTTCTTTTCATATCTCATCCTTTTATTTCTCGAAGTAATACTATTAATTACAATTCTGTGAAATTTTTCAAAGAAATTCGTTAAATTAGTATTATTGTGTGCAATGCAAATATAAATATAATATTTGTAGTTCTTCACTATTCAAGGTGGTGTAGATAAAATAGCGTATGCAACTCTCATGTAATGGTTATTAATACACTCGCATAAACCATACGAAACTCACCTTCGGCTCGTTTCGTATCCCGGTTTATGCTCATATATTAATAACCATCATTACACGATCGTTGCATAATATACTATTATCTATAACTATGAATTAGTGTTCTGGTTCAAAATTAAAATTCGAAAATATCCTAGAACAATTTTCATTCAGATTTGAAATTCCATACACAGTGGACCTAAGTGATGATCAATAATGGAAGTTGGAACAACTACGAATCAATAATAATAGTAATAAATGATATTTGTTATGACGTTGGTCTGATTCTTTTTTTTTTTCGACAGCCTCACGCGGTGTACGCGAAGGACGTGCTAGACATTGAACAATTTTCGACAGTGAAAGGTGTAAATATAGACGAGAGTGATGCGACTTTTTATAGTAAGTTCAACACGGGTTGTGTGTCGATACCTTGGCAAACTGAAATGATCGAGACGGACTGCTTTCGACAGTTGAACGTGTTCGGGCCGAGCGGCACGAGAACGCCCGACCTGGTCCTGCAACCGGCGGCCATTTCCGAAAACGAAGGCTGTTTCCCATTCAGACGGAAGGTGAGGAAAAACGAATTTGCTGTGGCTAGAGCGAACGAAACTTTTTTTTCATTATAATCATTTGAAGAGCTATTTTTAATTTTCGAATTGTTTTGAGTGAAATGGATCTTGAACCCGCAAATGAAAAAAAATAAAAAAGCATACTTATTTTCAACATATTTTTTGGTTCAAGAGGGAATAAGCATTTTTTGTTGTCTTAAATCAATCATTTATATCTTCATGACATAGAAAAAAAATATAAAAAAATTCGGTTTGAACTAACCTAACCCATATCGGAAAAACGAATTTGCTATGGCTAGAGCGAACGAAACTTTTTTTTCCATTATAATCATTCGAAGAGCTATTTTTAATTTTCGAATTGTTTTGAGTGAAATGGATCTTGAACCCGCAAATGAAAAAAAAAATAAAAAAGCATATTTTCACCATATTTTTTGGTTCAAGAGGGAATAAGCATGATTTTTTGTTGTCTGAAATCAATCATTTACATCTTCATGACGTAGAAAAAAAATATAAAAAAATTCGGTTTGAACTAACCTAACCCATATCGGAAAAACGAATTTGCTATGGCTAGAGCGAACGAAACTTTTTTTTCCATTATAATCATTCGAAGAGCTATTTTTAATTTTCGAATTGTTTTGAGTGAAATGGATCTTGAACCCGCGATTGAAAAAATAATAAAAAAGCATACTTATTTTCAACATATTTTTTGGTTCAAGAGGGAATAAGCATTTTCTGTTGTCTTAAATCAATCATTTATATCTTCATGACGTAGAAAAAAAATATAAAAAAATTCGGTTTGAACTAACCTAACCCATATCGGAAAAACGAATTTGCTATGGCTAGAGCGAACGAAACTTTTTTTTCCATTATAATCATTCCAAGAGCTATTTTTAATTTTCGAATTGTTTTGAGTGAAATGGATCTTGAACCCGCGAATGAAAAAATAATAAAAAAGCATATTTTCACCATATTTTTGGTTCAAGAGGGAATAAGCATGATTTTTTGTTGTCTCAAATCAATCATTTACATCTTCATGACGTAGAAAAAAAATATAAAAAAATTCGGTTCGAACTAACCTAACCCATATCGGAAAAACGAATTTGCTATGGCTAGAGCAAACGAAACTTTTTTTTCCATTATAATCATTCGAAGAGCTATTTTTAATTTTCGAATTGTTTTGAGTGAAATGGATCTTGAACCCGCGAATGAAAAAATAATAAAAAAGCATATTTTCAACATATTTTTTGGTTCAAGAGGGAATAAGCATGATTTTTTGTTGTCTCAAATCAATCATTTACATCTTCATGACGTAGAAAAAAAATATAAAAAAAATCGGTTTGAACTAACCTAACCCATATCGGAAAAACGAATTTGCTATGGCTAGAGCGAACGAAAGTTTTTTTTTCATTATAATCATTCGAAGAGTTATTTTTAATTTTCGAATTGTTTTGAGTGAAATGGATCTTGAACCCGCAAATGAAAAAAAAAATAAAAAAGCATATTTTCAACGTATTTTTTGGTTCAAGAGGGAATAAGCATGATTTTTTGTTGTCTCAAATCAATCATTTACATCTTCATGACGTAGAAAAAAATATAAAAAATTCGGTTTGAACTAACCTAACCCATATCGGAAAAACGAATTTGCTATGGCTTGAGCGAACGAAACTTTTTTTTTCATTATAATCATTCGAAGAGCTATTTTTAATTTTCAAATTGTTTTGAGTGAAATGGATCTTGAACCCGCGAATGAAAAAATAATAAAAAAGCATATTTTCAACATATTTTTTGGTTCAAGAGGGAATAAGCATGATTTTTTGTTGTCTCAAATCAATCATTTACATCTTCATGACGTAGAAAAAAAATATAAAAAAAATCGGTTTGAACTAACCTAACCCATATCGGAAAAACGAATTTGCTATGGCTAGAGCGAACGAAAGTTTTTTTTTCATTATAATCATTCGAAGAGTTATTTTTAATTTTCGAATTGTTTTGAGTGAAATGGATCTTGAACCCGCAAATGAAAAAAAAAATAAAAAAGCATATTTTCAACGTATTTTTTGGTTCAAGAGGGAATAAGCATGATTTTTTGTTGTCTCAAATCAATCATTTACATCTTCATGACGTAGAAAAAAATATAAAAAATTCGGTTTGAACTAACCTAACCCATATCGGAAAAACGAATTTGCTATGGCTTGAGCGAACGAAACTTTTTTTTTCATTATAATCATTCGAAGAGCTATTTTTAATTTTCGAATTGTTTTGAGTGAAATGGATCTTGAACCCGCAAATGAAAAAAAAAATAAAAAAGCATATTTTCAACATATTTTTTGGTTCAAGAGGGAATAAGCATGATTTTTTGTTGTCTCAAATCAATCATTTACATCTTCATGACGTAGAAAAAAAAATATAAAAAAATTCGGTTTGAACTAACCTAACCCATATCGGAAAAACGAATTTGCTATGGCTAAAGCAAACGAAACTTTTTTTTTCATTATAACCATTCGAAGAGCTATTTTTAATTTTCGAATTGTTTTGAGTGAAATGGATCTTGAACCCGCGAATGAAAAAATAATAAAAAAGCATATTTTCACCATATTTTTTGGTTCGAGAGGGAAAAAGCATTTTTTGTTGTTTTAAATCAATCATTTATATCTTCATGACATAGAAAAAAATATAAAAAAATTCGGTTTGAACTAACCCAACCCATATCGGAAAAATGAATTTGCTATGGCTAGAGCGAACGAAACTTTTTTTTTCATTATAATCATTCGAAGAGCTATTTTTAATTTTCGAATTGTTTTGAGTGAAATGGATCTTGAACCCGCGAATGAAAAAATAATAAAAAAGCATATTTTCACCATATTTTTTGGTTCGAGAGGGAATAAGCATTTTTTGTTGTCTTAAATCAATCATTTATATCTTCATGACATAGAAAAAAAATATAAAAAAATTCGGTTTGAACTAACCTAACCCATATCGAAAAAACGAATTTGCTATGGCTAGAGCGAACGAAACTTTTTTTTTTCATTATAATCATTCGAAGAGCTATTTTTAATTTTCGAATTGTTTTGAGTGAAATGGATCTTGAACCCGCAAATGAAAAAAAAATAAAAAAGCATATTTTCAACATATTTTTTGGTTCAAGAGGGAATAAGCATGTTTTTTTGTTGTCTCAAATCAATCATTTACATCTTCATGACGTAGAAAAAAATATAAAAAAATTCGGTTTGAACTAACCTAACCCATATCGGAAAAACGAATTTGCTATGGCTAGAGCGAACGAAACTTTTTTTTTTCATTAAAATCATTCGAAGAGCTATTTTTAATTTTCGAATTGTTTTGAGTGAAATGGATCTTGAACCCGCGAATGAAAAAATAATAAAAAAGCATATTTTCACCATATTTTTTGGTTCGAGAGGGAATAAGCATTTTTTGTTGTCTTAAATCAATCATTTATATCTTCATGACATAGAAAAAAAATATATAAAAATTCGGTTTGAACTAACCTAACCCATATCGGAAAAACGAATTTGCTATGGCTAGAGCGAACGAAAATTTTTTTTTCATTATCATTCGAAGAGCTATTTTTAATTTTCGAATTGTTTTGAGTGAAATGGATCTTGAACCCGCAAATGAAAAAAAAATAAAAAAGCATATTTTCAACATATTTTTTGGTTCAAGAGGGAATAAGCATGATTTTTTGTTGTCTCAAATCAATCATTTACATCTTCATGACGTAGAAAAAAAAATATAAAAAAATTCGGTTTGAACTAACCTAACCCATATCGGAAAAACGAATTTGCTATGGCTAAAGCAAACGAAACTTTTTTTTTCATTATAACCATTCGAAGAGCTATTTTTAATTTTCGAATTGTTTTGAGTGAAATGGATCTTGAACCCGCGAATGAAAAAATAATAAAAAAGCATATTTTCACCATATTTTTTGGTTCGAGAGGGAAAAAGCATTTTTTGTTGTTTTAAATCAATCATTTATATCTTCATGACATAGAAAAAAATATAAAAAAATTCGGTTTGAACTAACCCAACCCATATCGGAAAAATGAATTTGCTATGGCTAGAGCGAACGAAACTTTTTTTTTCATTATAATCATTCGAAGAGCTATTTTTAATTTTCGAATTGTTTTGAGTGAAATGGATCTTGAACCCGCGAATGAAAAAATAATAAAAAAGCATATTTTCACCATATTTTTTGGTTCGAGAGGGAATAAGCATTTTTTGTTGTCTTAAATCAATCATTTATATCTTCATGACATAGAAAAAAAATATAAAAAAATTCGGTTTGAACTAACCTAACCCATATCGAAAAAACGAATTTGCTATGGCTAGAGCGAACGAAACTTTTTTTTTCATTATAATCATTCGAAGAGCTATTTTTAATTTTCGAATTGTTTTGAGTGAAATGGATCTTGAACCCGCAAATGAAAAAAAAATAAAAAAGCATATTTTCAACATATTTTTTGGTTCAAGAGGGAATAAGCATGTTTTTTTGTTGTCTCAAATCAATCATTTACATCTTCATGACGTAGAAAAAAAATATAAAAAAATTCGGTTTGAACTAACCTAACCCATATCGGAAAAACGAATTTGCTATGGCTAGAGCGAACGAAACTTTTTTTTTTCATTAAAATCATTCGAAGAGCTATTTTTAATTTTCGAATTGTTTTGAGTGAAATGGATCTTGAACCCGCGAATGAAAAAATAATAAAAAAGCATATTTTCACCATATTTTTTGGTTCGAGAGGGAATAAGCATTTTTTGTTGTCTTAAATCAATCATTTATATCTTCATGACATAGAAAAAAAATATATAAAAATTCGGTTTGAACTAACCTAACCCATATCGGAAAAACGAATTTGCTATGGCTAGAGCGAACGAAAATTTTTTTTTCATTATCATTCGAAGAGCTATTTTTAATTTTCGAATTGTTTTGAGTGAAATGGATCTTGAACCCGCAAATGAAAAAAAAATAAAAAAGCATATTTTCAACATATTTTTTGGTTCAAGAGGAAATAAGCATGATTTTTTGTTGTCTCAAATCAATCATTTACATCTTCATGACGTAGAAAAAAAATATAAAAAAATTCGGTTTGAACTAACCTAACCCATATCGGAAAAACGAATTTGCTATGGCTAGAGCGAACGAAACTTTTTTTTCCATTTTAATCATTCGAAGAGCTATTTTTAATTTTCGAATTGTTTTGAGTGAAATGGATCTTGAACCCGCAAATGAAAAAAAAATAAAAAAGCATATTTTCAACATATTTTTTGGTTCAAGAGGGAATAAGCATGATTTTTTGTTGTCTCAAATCAATCATTTACATCTTCATGACATAGAAAAATATATAAAAAAATTCGGTTTGAACTAACCTAACCCATATCGGAAAAACGAATTTGCTATGGCTAGAGCGAACGAAACTTTTTTTTTCATTATAATCATTCGAAGAGCTATTTTTAATTTTTTAATTGTTTTGAGTGAAATGGATCTTGAACCCGCAAATGAAAAAAAAAATAAAAAAGCATATTTTCAACATATTTTTTGGTTCAAGAGGGAATGAGCATGATTTGTTGTTGTCTCACATCAATCATTTACATCTCCATGACGTAGAAAAAAATATAAAAAATTCGGTTTGAACTAACCCAACCCATATCGAATTATAATATAATCAAATCACTTTATATTTATCTAATATTTACAATAATACGTAAGTGAACCTCAATAATGTATTATGCATACTTTCTTCCTATGATATAGCAAAATTAAGGTGCAATTTCAGGGACGAGTTGAGTATAGGTTATCACAAACTACTGTTTTGATACAAATCTTTGTCATAAAATGAAATATATCACATAACTAATAATACCTTGCAGCTTTCACTCTTTTGAACTCTGCTCACGTAAAATCGATAGTTGATGCAGAATATGCTGCAATTTTGTGTCTTCTGACGTGACATTTCCTTTCGACCAGTAGTGACGCGTTTTGTGAGATTAAATTTCCCCCCCTAATTTTTCACTTTCGTCCAATATTTTATGGGTTTGAATAATAACTAAATGAAAAAACTGTCGAAGTTGAATTTTATTATATTTCCTATTGTTTACTCAGATATGGGAGAGGTCGGAAAAAACCTTTCTATCAACTTGGTAATTTCTCAACTGACCTCTTTCATTCTTTTATTTGAATCGTCATTTTGTTTGAATTTAGGAAGTGTTTAAATCCGCGCTTACGTGTAGATATACATCAATATAGTTCTAGAAAAGCTAATATATATATATATATATATATATATATATATATATATATATATATATATATATACTGCTCCGGGTAAGTTTTTTTTTTATTTAATTTGAATTTTTTCCAAACACCGACTATGAGAAATTTGCCTTGTTGCGTTTTCGTTGGCACACCCTGTCTACTGTTTCATCCTGTTCCTGATATTCGACAATGAATTGAACTTTGTAGATCATATTTTTAACTGAAAGTATCAATCGCACATGAATGTTATTGTTTTTCAGTTGGAAACTGTGATTATATTTTCTCTCAAAATTCAAATATGCAAGTATTGTGTGGAATCCGTTTTACGGTTATTATAAAATAAGTGTTGAAAAAGTTCAGAGGATATTGCTGAAATTTTCAAGCCGTATTTTTGCTGGTATTAATCGTTGGAGATTTTACGAGTCTGGTATATTAACTACTAAATAATTTGAGTGGAACTTATTGATACTTGATGAAAATCCACATTCAACAAAAAATATGCAGTTTTCTCAAAAAGATTTTGAAAAATCCTGCTTGAGAAAGCCCAATTTGAAAATCGTACAAGAAATTGTGATATTTGAAAGACTATTCTATTCTTCAATAAATGAATTTGAATGTTCTATCTTTCATGTCACGTTATTTAAACATTTCAACGGTATCATTTTTGTTTTGTGATATATTTTCAAACACTCTCGAATATAAAAACTGAATTAAATAATTAAAATAACAAATGTATATTTGTAGTGATAGGTGATCGATCGTTCTCTTTTTGACTGTAAATTTTTCATTTATTTTCTTTTCATTTTGTTTTTTTGTGAGGTCCAGTAAATAGATAACAGTTGGACGATAAAGCTGTTATTATCATCTCAGATCGGACATAAAAGATATGGCTACTTAGGCTCTCCGTTAAAAACCTCCATCCTCCTCAATAACTACAGTCTCATAACACTTTACAAAAATCAAATGTTACCGGTTCAGCAGCCATTTTGGCAAGTGCAGCATCTAGCTATTCATTGTTGACGTCGGTCTCTCTCGCTCATCCCTATTAGTGAAAATGCCTCAAATATATCTGAGTAGTTTGTTCCATTATTGCTCATTTGTAGCAATCCTCGTGGAACATAACTAATATTTATGAGATAGCATTGCCATGTATAACGCAATTATTGATACCAAGCCAAGAGTTATAGTTCAGGAAATGAAGCATTTTGGCTCGCAATTTTTTCGTCCACCATTGATTCATCTGAAATTTTCACAGGAGGTAGGGAATAGCTCAAGGATCATTTTCTATATCATGACGCTGTACGCTAGAGCCTTGGGGGTGGTTGCCACCCCATCACATGGGTGGAAATTTTTTATTACATTTCAACTGTAGGAATCGGCGGAAAAAGTAATTCTAAGAAAAAAATGCTCCATACGTTTTTTTCGTAAAAGTAATATTTTTTGAGTTATTCGAATTTTAAAGTAACAGTTTTTTACGGAAAAATCGACTTTTTCAAATGGTTTTTTGTAAATAACTCTAAAACTATACATTTTATCAAAAAAAGTGTTAAAAGGCAAATTGTAGCTTTTGTAAAAACAAAATCAATGCTCTCTTTATAATTTTCCTACGACATATATATACGAACTGTGATACAGCAAATTAATGCTTAGCTTTTTTCGTCGAATGTATATATTGGAAGATTTAAAGCGAAATAACGAGAAAAATTTGCATTTTTCGAAGAAAGCTCATACAGTCTTTTTCAAAGTATTCAATTAGAGCTTTCAAACAAATAAAAAAATGTCTTCCTAGTGTAAAAATTGACCGACTTATGATTAAAATAAGATCGGTACCCGCTTTTCTCTACGAAAAAAATCTGAGAAAACAACCTCCAAAGTACCCCCTAACTAGAATTGATAGCCACCCTTCTGTGATTCTCTTTATATATGTACTATTAATATACCCACGAAGTTTAACCAATTTAGAATGCCTAATTTTAAAAAAATTGGAGTTTAAAGAGAAAACGATTTTTTTCAATTTCGTGTTTTTAACCCTTTTCTTATAAATATCTTTCAAAATACTAAAGATACGAAAAAAACGATATGGTACTAAATCATAGCTTTTTTAATGACAAAAATTTTCCTGCTGTAGATTTTCTGTAAAGTGAATATTCGGCGAGATATAGCCGTTTAACACCTACATTTACGATCGAACATCACCTTAGTCAAGCGCTTTAAACTCTCCCCATTTAAAAATTAAGGGATATTAAGTGATTTTATCCACGTAGTCTCATAGCTCTTGAAAGGTTCTACAAAATCGTTCCTGAAAAAAAATTTCTATCACCAAAAATGAAGGAGCTATGCTTAAAAACCAATCGATTTTTTTTTTTTGGAAAATTTGAAATACCCGCTTCGGAGCGTAGTATTCTACATAACCGGTATATTCAGCCGTTATACGTTATATGTTCCACTTTTTCCATTCATATTGGAAGACAGAGGAGAAAAAAGAAACTGCTCGCGTGTGTGAGTGTATATTTCGTTGATTTCTCACCAAGTTCAAAGACATATTATAAAAATTTCAATATTTTCAAGAATAGTTTATAACAAGTGTAGGTTGAAAGATTATGAAGTTGTATCCTAAAGCATGAAACAATCATTATTCAACTATTTTTACCCATATTTAGGTTTTTAATGTTATTTCATAATTTTTGACAATTAGGGGTACTTTTCACCCCTAAAAAACAAAAAGCGTACAACGATATAATATAGAAAATGAACTAGAGGGTGTAATAAGCCTAATACCAAATTTTTTGAACGAATCGGTGCTGGACGAAAAAATTGCGAGGTTTTACCATTTTTTCAGCTTCATTTTCTGAACTAGTAGACAATTTTCAAACACTACGTAGATGAATACCATTTACAAAGAATCGGAGTCACATTTGTCAAGACCTTGATGTTCGTCTATTTGCAATGCTTACTCGAGTGACTATTTTTAAATATTAATGCATGTCGTTTTTTTTTGTTACAGAAGAAACAACTTCCTCGGACTCAACCGATACCCATCAACCCTGCCCTGTTACCTCAAGTGATGGAGAGATGATGACTTACTTAACCCCTATCGATGCGTGTCATTCTCTTTTTCTTCATCTCATCCCCCGTCTTCCCCCTCACACACAAACAAACGAGCGCGGTGCATGTAATTTTAAGCGTTGAAATTGTGCAGGAGATTTTCGAAAGGGGATCGTGTGGATTTTTCGTGACTGTCTCGGTTTTATGTAACGCGATGTACATAGAGGATTTTTGTGGATTGTTTTTAGGGGTTATTGGTTCTAATTTTCAGGTGAAACGCACGCTCTTCCAGCTTTAAAATAATACTTGAATTGAAATGGCCGATACTTGATGAAAATCCATATTAACAAAAATATATTACAGTTTCCTGTGTGATTTTCACTTACACTGGGTTTACAAAACCGCGACACGTGTTTCGCTATTACAATAGCTTCTTCAAGCAAGATAAATAAATCACTATTCTATAATACGCTATTTATATACAAGTAGGTCGAACGTCTCTTACAATAAAGGTCCGACTTAGGTCCGATATTCGACCCGTAATTTGTCCAAATATTAATTAATTACATTTTAGAGATTATTCCTAGAAATAGGCTATGTTAATTATTGTCCGGGAACATATTCAACAATGCGGAGTTATTTAATTCAACCTGATCATTCAATAAATATTCTGAATTTTTCCCTCTATTGATTTCCAAACTTTCTAGAAGGTTAAGTTTCCAACCTTTCTGCTCAAAATGCCTTATTTTGAACTCGTGGTTGAACTCGTGATCTTCCAGAATGAGGTGACTTGCATAAGCAGAATTTATTTTTCCATTCAAAAAACTAGTTCTGTGTTCTCTTAGGCGAGTGTTGAAAGATCTTCCCGTTTGGCCTACGTAGTACATCGTACATGACCCACATATTAATTCATAAATTCCTGATCTTTGTGACGATTCATTTTTGTCTTTATTATTTTCGATATATATCCCCAATTTATCATTAGTACGAAATGCTGTATTAATATCATTATTTTTCAAGAGTATAGGAATATTTCCGCTTGGTTGACCCAATTAAGTTATGGTTCTGTAAGTATCTGGCTCGGTATTGGCTACTGGATATCGAGCCAGAACCATAACTTATTTAGGCCAACCAAGCGTAAATATTTCTAGATTCTTGAAAAATAATGATATTGATACAGCATTTCGTACTAATAATAAATTGGGGATATATATCAAAAATAATAAAGACAAAAATGAATCGTCACAAAGATCAGGCATTTATGAATTAATATGTGGGTCATGTCCGATGTACTACGTAGGCCAAACGAGAAGATTTTTCAACACTCGCCTGAGAGAACACAGAACTAGTTTTTTGAATGGAAAAACAAATTCTACTTATGCAAGTCACCTCATTCTGGAAGGTCATGAGTTCAACCACGAGTTCAAAATAAGGCATTTTGAGCAGAAAGGTTGGAAACTTAACCTTCTAGAAAGTTTGGAAATCAATAGAGGAAAAAATTCAGAATATTTATTGAATGATCAGGTTGAATTAACTCCCCATTGTTGAATATATTTCCGGCCAACAATTCACATAGCCTATTTCTAGGAATAATCTTCCAATGTAATTAATTAGTATTTGGACAAATTACGGGTCGAATATCGGACCTAAGTCGGACTTTTTGTAAGAGACGTTCGACCTACTTGTATATAAATAGCGTATTACAAAATAGTGATTAATTTATCTTGCTTGAAGAAGCTATTGTAATAGCGAAACACGTGTCGCGGTTTTGTAAACCTATTGTAAGTGAAAATCACACAGGAA
Source organism: Zygogramma bicolorata (assembly GCA_032362365.1). Lineage (NCBI taxonomy): Eukaryota > Metazoa > Arthropoda > Insecta > Coleoptera > Chrysomelidae > Zygogramma > Zygogramma bicolorata. Next base: position 3,398,562 of record JAVJAQ010003055.1, on the reverse strand, counting down.
ACTGTAATATATTTTTGTTAAAATAATACATTTCTTATTAGTCAAGTTGAGAGTAGCTGTGATTTTTGTGATACCAGTAGACCACAAGCCCATAACAAAATTTCGGAGAATCGAATGACGCATCATGAATCATATTGGTTCACATAATTGCAACAGAACGATAATGCTATATGGGAAACGATAATATAGCATTTTGCCGTCAGCTTCAAGCAGTGCAATCGGCTAAATTGAAGGGGATATTGAATTTTTCTCCCAGAGATGGAAATTTATCACCAAGTATTCTTGCACGGTATTCTTCTAGAACTTCTAGATAATTAATCCAGAAAAAATTACAAAGGGCGTCATGTTATTTTTTTCGAAATACTAATTGTTGGGAATCGAGGATATGCATGTTTTTCATGTCGTTAATTGATCATTTACATCTTTATGACGTAGAAAAAAATTAAAAATAGTAAAAAATTGAATTGAATTAAATAAATAAATAAAATAAAAATTAAATCAATTAAAATTAAAAAATAGAAATAGTAATTGTTGGGAATCGGGAAAATGCATTATTTATGTCGTGAATTGATCATTGACATCTTTATGACGTAGAAAAAAATTAAAAAGCAGGCTCGATAATGTTCAGATTATTTTTCGAAATAAAACATGGGATGGCGTCGCATGTTATGTCCCGTGTTTGTTTACTCTGAGCGTTTCAGATTCAATTGCTATACAGATCATGAAAGAACCTTACAAAAAAATCTCAGAAGTATTTTATGATACTATTAGATATACACCCTATAGAGTCTTTTTCGTATTCCAAGAGATGCAAACGTACGAAAACAATGGTGTGAGATGATGAAAAAGTATAATAATATTTTGTGGTAGATTCATTGTATAGTTCATTGAGATCGATTATTTGCAACAAGAGAACGACTGAATTGGTTTTGTTTTCAAAGAAAACTTTGAAAATTCACATACTTTTAAATTGATTAGTCAACTTCAATTATCTCGGAAGTCTTAGTAGAAAACCATGTTTCGAACTCAACCATAAAGAATACATTAAAGTTGGTAAATATACTTTAAACTTTTCTGTTTTGAATTACTATGGCAGTTGCAGCCACAAAACTCTGACTTTCTCAACTGGAACAAAAAAAGAAAACCCGAAGTATATTCAACATGTGTATCTTGCAGAATCAAATTTTAAACATACTATTTCAATTGGAACTTCTAAAAAAACTGAAATTTGTGTGAGTTGGTCGAAACTTCGAATTTTAAGAGTTTTCGTCAACAATTAAGCATATCTATCTTTTGTTTCTCAGTACAAGTTTCAAAGGTCATCTTAGTGCCCTTATATCAAATTGAAAAAAAAAAACTCCTACGCCGCCATCCTGAAAAGAAATTTTCGCCTGTATCCACTTCTAGTCGAGCCAGAAGTCAGTTGCAGTTGTTGATGGTTAGAGTCAATTCTATCACCTAAAACTGACGGCTAGTCTTGTTTTTGTTTGAGTCACAATAGCATCGATTCAAGGTGAGTCATTCGACCGACCCCTTAAAATTGTGTCACAAACACTTATTATTATAATCATCAGGTCTTCATAGATTCAGAAATATTTTCAAAGTATTCCGAGAGTAACGTATTCTCAGGGTAATGTTCTCGGAAATATTCATAAACTGGATTCTCAGTTGGTATTCTGGTTCTTCCTCTATAAGAATTGTACCATCCTTTAAATATTTTGAAATTGATTCATTCTCTATAAAATGATTATCTGACATATTAGGTGATGTGAATAAAGTTGAAAACTGAATGCTTTTACTGGGTTCGTGTTATTGAGATATTAAAAGGACAGATCTCTCGTTGAAAAATTAGGGTGAATATTTCCATCGTATGTTAAAAATTCCATATGAAGCGGGACATTTTCGATCAATTACAGCAATAAACTCCCGGCGGGACATTTTCGGGCTGGTAAATACCCGGTAGGTATCGAAAAATACCCGCTCGGTCCGTGTATCTATAGGAACGATTATTAAAATATACATTTGTCACCTTGACAGGCATAAATACTGAATTTTAAACGTCGTTGTTTTAACTCCGGAAATATTCGGGAGTAATTACAGAAGTGATTCAAAATTACCAATAATTTTCCATGAAAGCATGTTGTCTAAAAACTGCATGAGTTTATTCTCATAATTTGTCGAAAGAGCACGACTCCGAAGGAGGAGGGCTCTTTTAGCAAAATATGAAAATAACCGAATGCAGTTTTTTCATTGACAACATGCTTGAATGGAAAATTATCAGGTTTATTTTGATGCACGAGTGTAATTCGGTAGAATATTTCCGGAGTTAAAACAACGACGTTTGAAATTCAGTATTTATGCCTGTCAAGATGACAAATGTACATTTTAACAATCGTTACTATAGATACACGGACCGAGCGGGAATTTTTCGATACCTACCGGGTATTTACCAGCCCGAAAATGTCCCGCATCGCTGTAATTGATCGAAAATGTCCCGCTTCATATGGGATTTTTAACATACGATGGAAATATTCTACCGACAAAATATGAAAAAAAACTCATGCAGTTTTTAGACAACATGCTTTCATGGAAAATTATCGATAATTTTGAATTTTTGTGTAATTACTCCCGAATATATCATTCACATCGGCCAATAAGTCGGAATTGGAACTTTCCAGTTGTGAAAACAAATCAAATCATCTTATTTCGAAAGTGAGATTCTGTCCTTGTCTCTCAGTTATTGATATTATTCGCATTATTGAAACTCGTATAGTTGAAATTATGTCAAATCAAATATTATTCATATGGAATCAAAGTAGCCTATTCCATCCGAAAGTAGCTCAATCTATTCAAAAAGAAGTTCAAATAATAATATCCTTTAGAATTTCATAACGCACAATTCAAGGATAAAAGCTTGCGTTCTGACATCAGTATCAGTTTGACTTAAATGTGAGATATCAATATTTTTTTCAATTCATATCATCCCAAAATCACTTAAATATTTGGAATATTTCAAATTGTCGTTTCTTTACAAAAATGAAATGAGAAATATTGTTGAGAATAATATGGAAAAGGTTGTCTGGATACTAGATGTTCATGACATCTCACTTATTTTTTTTAACTTTTCGTCTAGATATTGAAAGGAATTTATTGTCATGAATATTTATATAATTGGTTATTTGGAATTCTCAATTTTTACTAATAATCTTGTTCTTGAGCATTTTATATTGAAAATGAATATATTTATTGCGCCTCAAATTATTAATTACTCTCCGAACTCAGGAATAATTTGTTCACCCTATATATAAAAAAATTATCAGTCGGTGAAATCCATTCGTTCCCTTCTGGGAATTCTTGCACTCCAGTATGCACAAACAACATCATGGTAGATGATATTTTTTTCACATTTTTTTACGATATACCAAATGATTTTTTACAAATTCGATTATGTGATTTTATACTTATATACCTCTTTAAAGGAAGTGAGATTATTTTATAGATTGATCATCTGCTATGATGGGAGAACATTTAGTTACGGGTCTAGATCACTCAAAGGTAGGGTGTGGTGGCCGATTTGCGCGATACGATTTTTTTTATTGCCACTTTAGTGTAACTTTTGTTGGAATGGTTGGTTTCGGTCGGATCGCGTGAATTTGGCTGGCACACGAAAATGAATGTTTGTTTCTCATTCCACAATCACAATTTACTGTAAACAGAATATCTAGAATTGATGTATTTGAAAAAAGACCATTATATTGTTTAAATATGGAAGTTTGTTTTATTTCCGACGTTTTTTTTTTTTTTGAAATACTTTGGTGACCAGCTGAAAACGCCGATTGGAAAATAATCATAAAGGCAGTCAAGAGAGAATGAGGTCGAATTTCACCACTTATTATAGTCTCGGAATGAGTAAAAGACCCCGCCCCGACCAACCTCCCCAAGTTTGATTTTCACTTATACTCTCGCAATGAGTACAAGATAGCATGATCTATGTGCTGCCATCTCGGAATCGTCGACTGAACTCGATAATGAAATTCTGATGCTCAATGGTGAGATTATATTTCTGTGGTGAGAAACTGTCGTCGTGGGAAGTGCGTACTTATAGTATCGCAATGAGTAAAAGTTAGCATAATCTATGTGCTGACATCTAGGAATCGTCGACTGAAGTCGATAATGAAATCCTGATGCTCAATGGTGAGATTATATTTCTGTGGTGAGAAACTGTCGTCGTGGGAAGTGCGTACCCCACCCCGACCAACCTCCCCAAGTTTGATTTTCACTTATAGTATCGCAATGAGTAAAAGTTAGCATAATCTATGTGCTGCCATCTCGGGATCGTCGACTGAACTCGATAATGAAATTCTGATGCTTAATGGTGACATGATATTTCTATGGTGAGAAACTGTTTTCGTGGGAAGTGCGTAGAACGCCCCGACCAACCTCCCCAAGTTTGATTTTCACTTATAGTCTCGCAATGAGTAAAAGATAGCATGATCTATGTGCTGCCATCTCGGAATCGTCGACTGAACTCGATAATGAAATTCTGATGTTCAATGGTGACCTGATATTTCTGTGGTGAGAAACTTGTCGTGGGATGTGCGTACCCCACCCCGATCAACCTCCCCAAGTTTGATTTTCACATATAGTCTCGGAATGAGTAAAAGTTAGGATAATCTATGTGCTGCCATCTCGGAATAGTCGACTGAACTCGATAATGTAATTCTGATGCTTAATGGTGACATGATATTTCTATGGTAAGAAACTGTTTTCGTGGGATGTGATATTTCTATGATAAGAAACTGTTTTCGTTGGATGTGCGTACCCCGACCAACCGTCCCAAGTTTGATTTTCACTTATAGTCTCGCAACGAGTGAGAGTTTGCATAATCTATGTGCTGCCATCTCGGGTTCGTCAACTGAACACGAGAATTGAATCCTCAGGTTTGAGTTCAACTTATTGTCTCGGAATAGGTAAAAGTTAGCTTAATCTATGTGCTGCCATCTATATAGGGTTCTTCAACTGTATTCGACGAGGCATTCAATGCTCAAACGATAGGACATTGCGGATTGAAGTAAAGCATTCTCAAATAGCTTCAAAATAGTTTATTAGAACAATACAATAAAAAAATCAACATTATTCTCCACTTAGTTCAAACAATTTTTGGCTGTCCAACATTTTCGAAAGGCTTCGATAATCCTTGCTGAATAGCCTCTTACCAGAAAAAATAGTAGATGAAAAATTCAAAAATCTTTTTATTCCAATTATCAACTTAACAATATTGAAATACGTTTTTTGCAAGGTATCAGGCATATGTAACGAAAATTCCTGAAGTATCTTCAACGATTAGTATAAAACGAACCACTAACTATTAAGTAATAGAGCGTCAGTTCCATTGATCATTATCATTCAATGAAATCTAGTAGTGTCTAAGAGCTAGTGAACTTCTAATTGACCGAATTAGGAATTAATAAGAATTCTAGTGGTGGCCGTTCGAAATATTTTCTCAAAAGTAGGTTTCCATTGAAACAAGGACTGTTATATTTTTTCCCATCGCAGAATGTACCAAAGTTACTTCCGAGATGATTATTTATTTATTTATTCAATATACAGCTTCCAGACAGAACAGGGTTCCGGTATGAGGAAGTCAAAAAAAACATCATAAAATTATGTAGGTACTATAAATAATAAATTGTAGTATGATATTCATTTCATAATTTGGTGAACATCATTATGCAAGCAAATATTTTTTTTCTTTTGAAAAAATATTAATGGATTTGGATGATTTTTTTTGTCTGGTAGTTCATTGAAAGTTATTGATGCTGATAAAATGGGGTTATTTTTTCCTTTATTGGAATGAATCTAATCTATCTAATTCAAATGAAAGTTATTTGATATTCTGGTATCGTGGCCATGTAAATCATAATTTTTTGACAGTTTTTTATTACATTTATGAAGATTTGTTAATTTAAAAATCATAAAAACAGTTTTTTCCGAATTGACGGTTAGGTTAATGCTGCACGTCCATTTTTCAATAAGGTCAATATCATGTTTCAATGAGTTTTCCAAAATGTCAAATTCTTTCCCAAAGTGAAATAATGTTATATCATCTGCAAAAGCAAAGTGCATTCCATATAAATTGAGTCTTTTAATATTGTCAATATAAATTAAAAAAAGAATTGGAGCCAAAACTGAGCCTTGAGGGACGCCAATTTTAGAAAGTGTCTGATTACTTTTATATTTGTTGATTTGTACATACTGTTTGCGATTTTGAAAATAGTTTTGAAATAAATTTGATGCATGACCTCTTATACCATAACTATATAATATTTCCATTAAAATATTATGGTCAGCAGTGTCAAAGGCTTTTTTCAAATCTAAAAATGTTGTTACTACAAAATCACTATCATCTAATCTTTCATAAATTTTATTCATGAGATCAGTTATTATAGATTGGGTGTTCGTATTCGGTTGGAAAGCATATTGAAAATTGTCTATCTTAATATTGTCAGTGATGAAATTTGTTAGTTGAATTTTGAGAATTTTTTCGCAAATATATTAAATATAGCTATTGGACGGTAATTTGAAACATATTTTCGTTCACCTGATTAGGTGCGAAAAAAACATTTTCGAGCAGCTGCCAGGTATATTTCTCCCTTAAATGTCACTGCCCGTGCTCCTGCGCAAACTCGGCGACTGGCTGTTGATAATAATAATAGTCAATCACCGGATTGGTGAAGGACTCCGCGAGCAGCGTGACCTTGGAAAATTGACAGTCGCATCAAAGCAGAAAATTCACCTTAAAATTCTTTGAAAGTTTAATTTTTTCATTCCAACCTATCTCGGAAATAAGAATAATTTGGTGAAAATTGCTCCTAGAAAATGAGAAAAACATTTTCAAGTTCTGAAACTTCCATCGGCATATTCAACATCATTTCTGCTGAACATTTCGGAATTCAAAACCCATAATGAAATCGTTCAATCCGAAGTTCACTAGTTCCCAAGACCGTAAGTAATACTAATTCATAATACTAGGCAATATCCCTCATCATATAATATCATGGCCGCTGAACGACACAGTTCCTAACAGCGCCATAGGTCTCCGTGTAAAAAAAGTCGCAAACGGCCGCGTTATTTTCGAAAGACATCTCCGGAACTTTGAATTCTGGGTTGACGGCTACCTTCATGGTGTACTTGCCAGGATCCAGGTCCGTTATGTCAACCCATTGGCAGTCGACCGTGTATTTGTAGATGTCCGAGCAGTTGACAGATATGCCTTGGTCGCCGAAGTTGACGCACGCGAAGACAGGCTTTACCCCCGGAAGGCACTGGTTGTCCTCCAGGCAGAAGGAGGCTTTGTGGCCCTCGGCCACCCTTTCGCCCTTGCTGTTGAATATGTCGAAAGTGGCGAATACTTCCATGCTGTGATAGTGCCTGAAAAAATGGACTGAGATAAGGACAACTGAAGGTTGAAATGTCACTGTCATCTCAGGAGAAGATCTTCTAATCCGACCAAGTTCAATTTTTTTGTGAAAACTACTAACGATGGATTATCATTATGATCTCGAAACATAGGTGCTGTAAGGAAAATAAGAAGTGAAACAAATGCAATTTGTTCGAAATCTGACTTGCATGATTGTGATCAGTCACATTCCCAGCCTCGCTTTTGTTTTATACATACATATAGTCCGCTACACATGACACGCTCAAGTGAAAAATAATCTGGAAAATATTGATAACTCGAGAACCCATAAATATAATGCAATGCAAATAATTTTTGTAATGGAAAAAATGTATTGAAGCATGAGAATCAATTGAGAGGAAAGAAAAAATCTCAATCCAAGGTATGGGGGGCGAAATTGGTTAAATTTTCAAAACTGAAAGTGGTTTTCAACAGAATGGTAGTGGTTCGGACTTCCATTGTCTATATTATTAACACTATTGAAACCTGTTGCTAAGAATGGAAGGATTAATATACAAATCGAGTGAGAAAATCAAATCAAAAATCAAATTTTTGGTCAATCAATTTTTTTTTTCGATCACCTCCTTAAATGTTTTACACTTATTCAGTTACACCCGGTATATACAAGAATTGCTTGTTAAGCGTCAATAGATGTCAGGAAGAGTCATCAAGAGTTATTCTCTGAAGAAACGGATAAAACGACGTTTTCCAAAAATAAAACCTAGCTAGATCGGTCGAAGTAACAGATTAGGATTAGATAAAGCAAAGCACACTCACATATGGCACATATGCCACTCCCACAGATGCTTCGGTATAGCCGGCCTGAAATCCGCCGTCCCCGCGTTGAAGATCTTCGCCGTGAACCTCAACAGCCTCCTGGTCTCCAGGTGCCACGCTGGATTCTCCTTCTGGATCTCGTACGCCGTCGAAGCTACGCAGTTCTCTTCCATGGCGCACTGCAGGAAAAACATCTGCTTGTCGTCCAAGTGGGCGGACGTCATCAGCTCCACGTGGTCGATGATCAAGTCGGCCATGGAATGCGTGCACGAAACGGCGGCCACGTCTCTGCTGTTGCATTTGCCCGTGGCGCGCACGTCGTGCTGGCAGTGCGAGAGCGAGCTCTCGGTGCCGAGGCACTTCACGCCCGCCAGGCTGGTTTCGGTCAGGTTGCCTCCGAAGTAGTCTGTTTGCATCGCGTCGCTTGCATATCCTGCAGTATACAGATATGGTATTAGAATGTGCCTTTCGAATCACGAAAGAAATAAAGTTTGTCCTTATAAAATCATTCAAATATCCCTGAGGATGACTCAAATGAAGTACGAAACGTTGGCGTTAAATGCCTGTCCCACTTTACCATCCGACAAAAGGTTGTACAGAAGCCACCCCAGAAGAAACTCCTGCATGTGTTTGTTTCGATACGATAGCCTGAATTAATTTTTGAATGATTGGGATGGGCACACTTGCAGACCGGTTTCGAGCGTGTTGGCCCTTGTCAGTAAAAGGTAGTTTCCAATCGATAATCTGAAAGTCGTTGGTTGTCCCGAAACCAACCTGAGAGTGTGTCTATCTCAATAATTGAAAATAAATTTCGTGACAGCCTTCGTGACATTTGCCAGAGTAGTAGTTGTTTTCTGTCAGATGATTGCATATCAAACCACTGGGTAGGTCGTTAAGACTGCTTGGTAGCGGTCAGACGATAGTGGAAATATCAAATATAATTCATATGCGATGAGTGGGGAGCGCAAAATTTGAGAAACAATTACTCATACCATTATACCGTCAAATTTTAACGGTACATTGAATTGAATAGAAAATCATGACCAAATACGGATTTTTTCAAGATATTAGATCTTGAAAAATTAATCAAGAAGCTAGTGCCAGAAAGTGTGGTACAGATGTCCAGCAAAAAAATTAATTTATGGCGGTTCAACAGACGCTGATTTTTTTAAATAGGCTTGTTTGCGTTTTCAATGAAAGCCCTGTCGAAAATATTCTATCTACTGAAAATTAAATTGCGCGAAATTTGTCACAGTACAACTGTCCAACTTATTTGAGCTTATCCAAGACAAAGAAACAAGGCATCGACTATTAGTTTAGTTTTTTGGTAAAATTCATGGTCATGGCCAAGATGAAAGTGCCTTTATAAAACCAGATTTCGAAATTTCAGTTTCAATTGAAAGAAATAAGTTATTGAAATCCCCGCCAGACCATCGTGCAGGGTAAACGTACGTCAAAAGTTAAAGCCTCGTTAATCTATTGCTCGCACTAGTTTCGAATTCTGAGGGTTGACATTCGTCACCTGGTTAACGGAACGAAAAACAACAACAATTGAAATGAACGTAAACTGCCGTTAATTTAATGAATTGAAAGTATTAGTCCAGTCTATGACCATTTTCCCGTGTATTTATCCCATACAGCACCGATTCGGATGAAAATTTGGATTCAGGATCTACATACCCTCTTTTTCAAAATCTACCCTGTGCCGATGATTGCTTTCTTCCTGGGGGTGGATGCCACCCCTTCTTGGGGTGAAAAAATTTTTATTGGAAATAAGTGCAGAAATCAATAGATTGACTAATTCTAAGCAATTCTTGTTCAATGAAGTGTTTTCTGAAAAGCAATACTTTTCGACTTATTCGCGAATGAAATTGTCGGTTTTCAGGCAAAAAAAACACGCTTTCATATCCTTTTTCGCGTATAACTGGAAAAATATGCATTTAATCGAAAAACCTGCAGAGAGCAAAATTATAGCTTTTGAAAAAACAAAGGCGATCGTTTAATTGTGATGTATGCAAACCCCTTACAAACTGAATAATTGCTTGTTAAAAGTTGATTGGTATTTTCAAACGCCAAAATGGAAATTTTCTACGTACAATAACCAAAAACCAATGCATTTTTCGGGAAAAATTCATTGAACCTTTTTTGAAGCCCTTCAAATATCCTCCATTTTTGTTATTCATAAAAGATTCTAGCATCAAAACTGACCGAGGTATGAAGGAAATAATGTTGAATCCTATTTTTTCGTTGAAAAAAAATTGTGACTAACTCATCCTTCCCCCCCCCTTTGAAAAAAATCGTTGTTGCTCCATAATTCACTTCATTCATGTTCTTATAATGAGTTCTGAGTTTTTCATCAATTGGAAATACGCAGTTTTGGAAAAAATTGAGAGTGAAGAGAAAAAATCATATACGTAATTCAGCGAAAAATCACCATTTCTCCGAAATAACTCGAAAAGTATTGATCACATGAGAAATTTTCTGAGATACATAATGGAAGGTTATTCTTCTCTGGAAATGTTGATGTTCCATTTTTTCTGCAAAATGAAAATAGAGTAAGATATGGCCAGTTAAATATTGTGAGGGTTCGCGCAAAGTACCTCTTTTGAGCCCTTTCAGCATGAACCTTTTCAAAAATATAATCTGAGACAAAAAATCATGTGAATGAGCTTATAGCTCTTGAAAAAAGCTACAAAATACTTTTTTGGTGGATTTGATTGCTCAAAGATTAAGCGAGTTATGGGAAAGAAACCTAAAACAATTTTTGTAGAAATTAGAGTATGTACAGCTTATCCAATCCATCTTGGCACAGAACTAATAACGTATATGCCCTACAATCTCTGTGAAGTATACTGAAATGAAAAGACACCTATTATATGTGTTCATTGTGTTGAAATTTATCCCTAAAAGGTGGTTTTTCCTCTGTCTTGGTCTACACTACCAGTGCAACTGGAAAAGTATCTGAGTTTGAGATGGATTGGACAAGCTGTACATTAGTATATTGAAGAATACACATAGTAACTATATTTTAGGCCTAGTGGAACTATATGATTTCAATCGATCACACATTCAAATCTAGACTCAACCTTTTTTTTATGGAGTAGTTCTCACCTTCAGAAAATCAAAAGCAACCCCGAGTACAGAGGTAATTTTAAAGTAGTCTCAATCTGAATTTCCATACAGTTGGGTTTCCCGGTTACTCAATAACAATTTCGATATATTTTTTTGATGAAAACTATAATAAGGGTGGTTTTGAGGGGTAGAAACTGTTTAATAGATCAGAAATTGTCTATCAAGGTTAATTCAACGTATTCACAGATGATTGCACGCTCAAAACTAGAATTTTGTATTTTTTCTGAATAGGGGTAGTTTTCACCTTTGATGAATAAAAATCAACCCCAGGCACAACCTCAACTTTGAAGTAGATGGTAGATAGAAGCTAAATCTCAAATTAAACGCAAATAGATAGTGAATAAGTTGAATAACTGCCAAATGACATGTTAATTATTATTTTCTGATGATATTCTGTCATAAGGGGGGGGTCTTAAGGGCTAACACTGATTACTGAACCATAAATCAATTCTCAATTGACTGAATTTACTGATATAAATATGATTTCAGTTTATTACATGCTCCAATCTAATATTTTGATTTTTTTTTTCGAATAGGGGTGGTTTTTACCCCTCCTCCAGAAAAGCAACCCTCGGCATAGGGTAGATTTTGAAATAGAAGGTAAGTAGAACCTTTATCCAAATTTTCATACGAATCGGTGCTGTATGGGATAAATACACAGTTTACACTATTTTTACCGTCATAGACTGGAGTATATTTATATGTTTCAATTGAACTTGATTTTTTGATTCTGATTCTATATAGACACGTAATCGACTTTTGTCTTTGTGGTTGACCATTAAATTTACAATGAAATGTGATTAGTTACATTCGATACCTCGTTTTTCTAATTCAGTGACAGAAAAATCACTTCTATTTTTGAATTGAAATGTAAATTGTGCATTCTGATAATACAAAGACATTCAATTGACTTTCGTCTTTGTGACAAATTCTAAGTTTCGACGTGACATGTCATATGTCATATATGTCGCTATAATACATTCGCTTCAGAAGCACTGATTTTTTTTCTGTTGATATAATGAAGCGAATTCAATTCAACTTTCACGGACTCACTGATTAAATTACATTCAAAATGATTTCAATGGCCATTTCGTGAACAGCTGAAACAGTAAAACATTCTTTGTACGAAATATTTCAATGTTATACAAATGAATAGTGAATCCCTTCGACTAGCTCACCCAGAGCATGGATTTTTTTTGTGAATGATGTTTATTTCCCAAGAAACTTACAAATTCATGAAAGGGAAAATTAGAAACAAATGAATAATGAATCAAATGAATAGAGAAAAAAAAAGTAAGATAATGAAATCAAACTTTTCAAAGAAATAAAAAAAATTAATAATAATGAAAATAAAATAAAATTGTCCTTCACCTATCGCAATAAATGTTTTTTCAACTTAACTTTGAAATTGAATTTTCCAAATTTTTTTATTGCATTAGGTAATCCATTATATAACACTATTCAGTTGTAATAAATTGATTGTTGTCCTATGTTTGATCTGAATTTCATTGTTGATAAATTATTTGAACATCTGGTTGAATGGTCATGTTGGTCACTATTAATTTTGAAGATGAGATTAGAATGTTTCAATTTATTTTTAACCAAATTTAATAATTATTTGTCTTGACAAAATGGTTAAGGCTTTCGCGGCCGAGGTTATTAGTATAACTACTTCTCTTCGGGCTTGAAGGCCGTCGTTCTTTGGAATTTCTTCCTGAAGTTTGGCTAGCGCGAGTGGCCGCTTCTTCAGAGGCTTACTCATTTCCGATGACTAAACGTTTCGATTTCTCAAGGCGTATTTATATTGATGCAGGTAGTCTGGAGTGTTAATTACTTCTGCCGGGTTCGGGGAATAATCATCATTATTAGTTGCCGCACTACCTGCCGTGAATTCATTAGTGATTCTTGATTTCCTCAGAATGGGATTCCGAATTCTGTTTAGTCTCAACGCTTCTTCTTTTCTGTTAAAATTGTCCACATGGTTTTGGATCTCTATTGCCTCCCGTACCAGTCGGCTATGGTAACCCAGGTTGCAAAACTGATTGCCCCCAACCATTTTGCCTATTTATTTTCCTGGTCATGGACATATTTAAATGAGAATACTGAAAATGCGAATGAATCACCCAAAAAAGTCTAGAAATGCTGAAAGTTTTAGCAACTTTGTCACAATCGTAGAAAAAACCATATGCGTTATGGTTTTCCCAGGGCTTCGAAGTTGCCTTTGAATTTTATACATTTCAAAACGATATATTGAGATATAGACAATGTTTTGAACATTATCATTGCTTCAATAACATGAATAAATCTTTCAAATCATCTTTCGAACAATCTGTTCGGGCCAGTCTCCAATTACCTACACAGTAGGTTTCGGCTGGCACCTGTCAGAAAACAACTACTCCCCTGGCTAATACCACGAAGGGCATTGAATTATATCCGACCGGTGCCAGTGCAGGTTTCTTCACAGAAGTAAATCCTGCATTTGCTTTCGTCGATACAAATGAAGGAATTGATTTTCAATTATAGGGACGGACACACTTGCAGACCGGTTTCGGGCTATTTGGCCACTCGTCAGTGCAAGGCAGTGCCATCATCAACATAAAGTCGATGATTTCCCATAATTAAAAATCAAACTCCCACACGAGTATCAAGCCCCGGCCAAAGCTGATGCGAACAACGAAGTTATTACGGCATCTACCAATGGACGAGGTATTCCAAAAGCAAACCGAATTCGCCCATTCCTCCTGCGAGGAAAATGTAAAAACACTTGACATAGTCAGTGGGCATACTTGAAGGCTGGCGTTAAATCAAATCATCTTTCGAACAATCTGTTCAGGCCAGTCTCAAATTACCTATAATAAATCTTTCATTTGTGTATAGCAAATGTCAAACCGATCACCTAATCGGAATAATATGAGAGCAATGTGACAAAAGAAGTCCATGAATTTGGAGAATCTGTTCAGGCCAGTCTCAAATTACCTACACAGTAGGTTTCGGCTGGCACCTGTCAGAAAACAACTACTCCCCTGGCTAATACCACGAAGGGCATTGAATTATATCCGACCGGTGCCAGTGCAGGTTTCTTCACAGAAGTAAATCCTGCATTTGCTTTCGTCGATACAAATGAAGGAATTGATTTTCAATTATAGGGACGGACACACTTGCAGACCAGTTTCGGGCTATTTGGCCACTCGTCAGTGCAAGGCAGTGCCATCATCAACATAGAGTCGATGACTTCCCATAATTAAAAATCAACATCATTCAGAGTATCAAGCCCCGACCAAAGTTGATGCGAACAACGAAGTTATTGCGCCATCTACCAATGGACGAGGTATTCCAAAAGCAAACCGAATTCGCCCATTCCTCCTGCGAGGAAAATGTAAAAACACTTGACATAGTCAGTGGGCATACTTGAAGACTGGCGTTAAATCAAATCATCTTTCGAACAATCTGTTCAGGCCAGTCTCAAATTACCTATAATAAATCTTTCATTTGTGTATAGTAAATGTCAAACCGATCACCTAATCGGAATAATATGAGAGCAATGTGACAAAAGAAGTCCATGAATTTGCTTAAAATGCCTATTCACTACCACAGATGTTGAAAAATAACGGCAATTTAGTACATTTTCCATGCGAATAGCATACCTTTTTTTCGATTGCGGAGGTTGATAAATTATTAGACACATTATTTCCAAGCCATCCCCATCAAAAACTCCCAGCATTTCATTCATCTTTGATTTCATAACGACCCCTCTAGGTTTGAAAGCTAATTCAAACGTTGCAGGTAGTCAAAATTGAACATCCCTTCAATGTGATACAGTATTATTGTCCTCGAAACCTTCCAAAGGTTCAATATGAGAAATACATATTACAATTAATCTCAACTCTAAATGCCAATTGCTTTCATCTGGGTGGAACACTTGCACAATATTTCGCAATATTGTGCAACCACAAATAATTGAATTGAAGAATACTTTTCAGTTATTATAGTCAGGTTGGCCGAGCGGTCTAAGGCGCCAGATTTAAGCTCTGGTTCCCGGAAGGGAGCGTGGGTTCGAACCCCACACCTGACATCCTTTTTTTAATTCCATCATTGACAGTATGGATGGGAAATATATTTGTATCCTAAGATGCTGCTAAGGAACAGGATTTCTAGCTGAAGATATTTCAATTTCGAAAAAATACATCAAATTCGATAGTTGCACAATATCACATCATATTGCGTAAATTTCAAACTGTTTTGGTTCCACCCTGAAATTTTTCACTCAAATATGCAAACAAGGCCACTACGATACGATGTATCGAAATAAAATCATGTTCGTTGCAGAAAAACATCAATCAATTTCAAAAATTTATTATGGCGTGAGATTACACAATATTTTGCAATATTGTGCAAAGACAGCTGGTTGAATTAAAGTTAATCTCTCCAGTTATTACAGTCAGGTTAGCCGAGCGGTCTAGGGCGCCAGATTCAAGCTCTGGTTCCCGGTAGGGAGCGTGGGTTTGAACCCCACACCTGACATTCTTTTTGATTTCCTTCGTTGACACATGTGAATTGGAAATGTATTTTTTTCTATATAGATGTTCCCGGGTCGATGATGATTAGCAAATTCAATAATAGCGCGATGTTTCATCATATTGTGTAATCCACAACTACTCCTGTTATCGTATGAAATATTCCACAATATTGTGCCAACAAAAAAAATCTCTTGACCAAGAACTGTTTTATAAGATCATCCATTGATTGTTTGAATTTATTCGTATAATTCAAAATATTGTGCAATTTTCATTTCATACAGGTCCTGGACAATATCTCTTTTCAATCAATTTCAAAATTTTGGATAGATTTACTTTCACTGGCGAAGCAATTCATTCAAGTGAGAAAGAAATGCATAACATCTCGCAATATTGTGCAACCATATCTGACTGAATTTATGGTTATCTCTCAATATGCCGTCAGCGAGATTTGAGTTGTTTCCCGAAAGGGAGCGTCATGAAGAACATGAATGTGAAATGGATTTCTATCTGAGGACATTCTTGTATCGAAAAAAATATAGAAAATTTAATAATTGCGTAATAATCCACCATATTGTGCACCATTCAGGTTCTAGCGTGAAAACTTTCACATTGCTGTGCAATATCACAATGCATTCATGTTCATTGCTAAAAAAGGATTCATTCAATTCCAGGAGTTCATGTTGGGAGATGGCACAATATTATTCAATATTGTGCAACTTCAATTGGCTGAATTAAAGGTTACCGCCCAGTCACTATAAGTCAGGTTGGCCGAGCGGTCTAAGGCGCCAGATTTAAGCTCAGGTTCTCGAAAGGGAGCGTGGGTTTGAACCCCACACCTGACAAACTTTTTATGCTGCTCCATTACTCACCCCAAAATGCCTTCAAAACAATTGAAGAAGACTCACCCATATTCAAGGATTTACAAACGACCAACGCTTCAAAGAGTGACCACCCATCTCCACAAATAACCTCCCATTTGTCTTCCGTTTTGATTTCCACCCTTCCTTCGGTTTTGATCCTGCCATTTCTCAATCGAATTTTCAAGTTTTCTGGCAAAGACACCCTAAAATTTTAATCATTATTCAGTAATTACCACTTGAAAAAACATTTTTGAAGGAACATCCCGCAGTAGTTTCCTGTTTCAACGTTTCGTCAAATGGTTATGACCATCATCAGTTATCTTATAATTTTTGATGTACCTTTTTTGAATGTTATGATTAAATTTACTTACATTTTCGGTGTTAGAACTTCCAGACTTTTGCCCTCAAGCCCTTCTGATTCTGCAGGCTCGTCACAAACCACCCCAGCAGCCTCGGTAGAAGAACAATCGCTCTCTCCCCAGCCATCGAATCGGCAAAGAGATATTTTTTCCTCAGTACCGTCGCAATAGATGTTATCCATCCAATATCGTCCTGAAAATTGAGAAACGTTCTGCATTTTTCAATAATTTCCTACTATACATCAGTATAATAAGTGATAAAAAAATGATATATTATTCAACGAGCGTATAATGATGGCCATTATTCACGGGGTGAAGTTCATGACTGAGAGAATAATAGCCATTATACTTTATCCACGAAATTTTATCACATTACATACATTTTTTCAGAAACATTATTTTTTTTTTCACAAAAATTTCATACTATACCTTTAACAGGTTTGAGTCAAATTTGTTTGGATTGAAAAGCTGTTTCGATATGACACGCACATTCATAATCGCTGATAGCTCAGTGTAGATGCTCCTTGCCTGCTTTTTTTTTCATACATAGGTACAGAACTGAGTTGAAAATATTTGGTGGTTCACACGATAAAATTTCGAAAACCGATTGTTTGTAGGAAATCAATATATAATATTATAGCTAAATCAAGAGAGCTTTCAGCAGTGAATAATGACTCATTATTCACTAGTGAATAATGGGTATTATTAAGGTCGAGCAAACCGACGTATAATGGGTACATTATACAATAGTCATACACACTCGTTAGTATTATTCAAAAATATTTTCATTTTAATTTAGTTCATTACTTTAATTTTTTTTTTATTGCTCCCCCTCACATTTTTTGTAACGGCGCCCATGCCCGTATCAAACTGTATTCTTGAAAAAATTGGAACTGAAAGTCTATGTGACAAATCTTTTTAATTTTGAAAAAAAACATTTCTGGAGAACTTCAAAATGTTATTCATTAAGTTATACAAAAACTAGAGAATGAATGAAGATATCACGACTGACAACTAAACTGGAAAGTAAAGAAACTCACTGATGTTTCAACAAAAAATTACATTTTATTATAGTATTTTTCACAGTAAATGGTATATTGGCTTATTAACTGCAATGAACTACCCGATTCAATCCCATTGTGTACAACCTAAGGGTCTAATTGGTTTTATTATAATCCTTTATAATTATAATAAACTACCCGATTCAATCCCATTGTTTTCAACTTAAGGGTCTAATTGGTTTTATTATAATCCTTCATTCGATACCATTTATTGTGAAAACTACAATATGTGTTACCTTCTTTTGATCGATATTATCGAAATCCGATTATGCGTTTCTAGAAAAAAATCTTTTTATAGAAAATAATGTTTGTTTTCTGTACCTATACAGAATGTGATTGGCCAAGTTTTAGATTCATTTTCATTAAAACGATATAAAATTATAATATAAGTATGCAATTGAGTACTAGGTATTTTTTTAAATGTATCTACTCACTTTTCGCAGGCCCAAAGTACGAATTCACAGTTGGTTGAGCTTTCTCCGGTAGGTATCCAAGCTGTTTACAGATTATCCTTGCTTCAGTGACGTCCCATTCATCGTCACATATTGCTCCCCAGCTTCCATCGTGGAGGATTTCAACATTTCCTAAAGGTATTGCATAACAATATTCGAAAGGAGAAAAAACATTTCAAAACTCCAGTAGAAGTGTAGATCTACATTGAACTGAATAAATACTTAACAATTTCAAATGCAAATATTCTATTTTGATGGAAAAATACTGTGATGTCAAATCTGGTAATCATTAGGGCCACCAGATTGGCTTCACGACTTCAATAAGTTATTTGGATGTTCCAAAAATGAAACAGAAATTTCTCTGATTTTTTTCAAATGTAATGATCCATGATGATGCCAAAGAGAAAAGTCACTAGTGATATAATAGGAATCTTTGGGTTAAATAATTGTTAATGAATTATTTCGATAAATAATTGGATATTAACGAAGGGTAGATACATCGACTTATTGATGACAAAAAAATTGTTGGAATTGAAAATAATTTTTTCTGATTACAATTACTATTACTACCTTCGAATTCCCCTCTTCCTCCAACCAGTTTGATACCCCCTTCCTCCTTTCTCAACCTTTTCAGATGTTTTTTTATAAGCTGGGCCCTTTTTCTCTTTATTTCCTCAGGGCTGTCGCAGACAACACATACAACGAAAATAAAGCATAACACAATCGCCAAAAATCTACTTGTTGCCATCTTGGCTGAATTGTTGATACTGAAGCATATCACACCAAATATCTCATGATCCAGTTTCCATATGTGCGTTGATCTATTTTTTTCTCATCATCCAGAGATGATATAATGTGACCTTTACTTCGTAGTCACGAATGTTATTAATAATCAATTGGGAATGTTGCATAAATTGTTGACTAATTCGGAAATTGGAATGTTGATTATTGATGCTATCTGTGGTGCATCTTTTTGAGAAAGAAATTTGGGTTTTTAGGAAATTCACTGGGTGTATGTGGGTCAGTAGTAGATAAATAGTGGCCTCAATTTGGAATATTGATTGATCTTTCCCTTTAAAAACAGAATCTTTTGCGACTGATTGGTTAAAGCAATGATTCGTTCGTTAGAAATCGATACTGATATCAGGAAAAATAATCGGAATCTTGCACAAATTCTCCTAAAACCTAAAGAACACAACCGGATAGACCATGTAAATGCGAAAATATATAAAAGTTGTATTTTTAGTTAGAGATATCAGAAAATATAATAAATGAATGAAAAATCAAACACAATTTTATTTCACCTTTACTCCCTGTAACCCTGTAAGATCGCAGAATCCAGTAATTAAATTAAAATTATTATCAAAACTTTAAAATATCTCAGAAGATTATATAGTCTCCGGTATTTCGGGAGAAATTGATTATCACCAACAGTTCTGGAAGAACGTTCGTGACGTTTTCACTTCGATAGATACCGCTTTCAAAAAGTGCGATTCTAACTTTTTGCCTCTCATTGAAAAATGCATGCTATTGACTTCGACCTGGTCTGACAATATCTCAGGATCGGTTAACTGGTCTAGCACTGCACTATAACACATTAATTCCTGGGACTTACCCATAGAAGCTGATTCATTGATAGATCCTTATGTTGATGAGAAAAACCGAAATTTAAATTTATTACTTAATTTTTCTGTTGCATTATCCTGTGTTTAATAAGTATATAATTTCCATTCTACTCATATTTATGTGTAGTATTATAAATAATATTATAACGGTTTATTTTTACTCAAGTTGACAGGGCAAATGTTACTTATCTCTAAAGTCTGAAGTTTATTTTTATCGAAAATTATTGTTTTCTCTACTTTCCAATTTTATTTATGAAAAAAATGAAGATTAAACAAATCTGACGTTTGTATTCCAGTTTCCTGATAATTCAAGTCATTGTAAAAAGTAAGTTTGTAAAAAGGCCAATATGCATTTGTGTTTTGATAAAATGGTGGAAACGCGTAATTTTCTCAGTGATTATCCCCCCTCCCCCCTATAAACTTGAGCTGTATACGCGCCTGCAGGTTACCCACCCAATAAAACTACGAAAAAATTGTTTTTCAACTTTTTTGTTTCCATAGAAGTTTTGAATTCTATTCATAGTGATCTGGAAAATAGGAACCGAAGTATTCATTCAGCGACGGCATTTCCCTCAACTTGGAAAAAATAACTTTATGAAACAGTTGAAGGCAATTGAAAGCAGTTTCACAGCCCTCACTTTCATTGTGAATTTTTCATTTCCAGGCGACAAAGGATTCCTAAAATCAAAAAGTTATCCAATTTCGTATACATTATTCGGATTGAAATTGAATTATTTTAAAAATGAATATTTCGGCGATGACCGTGTAAGCATTCAGAGCGTGTTTGTAGTGTCTTCTACAATATAATATCGATATTTACGCCCACTTGATATTTCACGGCTGTTTTCTGAGGAGCACGGTGTTTATGTTTGTGGGCTTGGCATCTGAAAGCTAATGAAGCTCCAAAATATTGTTGGTAGAATAAGTCAGAGTAGAAATTGAAACATCATTGAAATGATTATCAAACATTGAAATAAATAATAATACAAAAAAATTTCAGCTAAGTACCTTGTCGAGGTGATTAAACAAACGGACGAGAAATAAAAATAAAGAAAGGCATAAGCGTCATTACTATTAAGGATGAGTTCTCAAAAATAACAGAATAGGCTGATATAAACTTGTAGAATTTAATGCTGAAATATTTTCTAAAATACGCATTCCACATCAATTTTTATATGAATTTGGAATACATATTGTAGAAAATATTTCAAAAAATAAGTGAAAATTATGA
This sequence comes from Zygogramma bicolorata, assembly GCA_032362365.1. Taxonomy (NCBI): domain Eukaryota; kingdom Metazoa; phylum Arthropoda; class Insecta; order Coleoptera; family Chrysomelidae; genus Zygogramma; species Zygogramma bicolorata. The sequence continues at coordinate 3,377,089 of JAVJAQ010003055.1, read as the reverse complement.
AAAAAATTTTTTGAAAAAATTACTATTTGCGAAGAGCTGTATAGTGGAAACCAGAGCCTGTATAGAACTCGGCTTAGTCTCAAATTGTAGCATATTGCGTCTTCTATAAAAGTATATAGGTCAGATCCTTCCTTCTAGAAAATATTGAGCAGAAGAAAAAAAAAGTCACAGAATTTTATGGTTTTTTGAATACACCGTCACTAGCACATCACTTTCGAAATTGCAAATCTGGTTTTTTAATATTGGTTTAGATCCTGAGACCATATTAAAAACTCAGATGGGCCCGGCTTTTGGCAAGCATGAACCTAGACACTGTATTTCCGGGGTACGGGATCCCAGAAGAAAAAATCGTCCAGGATTGTAAAGTCAATCCCGGGATTTTGGCGATTTGAAAAAAGTATATTTTCTCTCCAAGAAATATTCCTGAGAATATTAATGAGATCTAACAACCCAGAAGCTACCCTAGGAACAAAAAACAGAGATCATATGTCAATCATAAGAAAGAACAGGTCATTATTATCTAGTGCGTAGTCGTATGTCAACTAAATATATTTTTTGAAATCGATATATAGCCAATTCGCAATAACTTCATAACATATGACCTTATAATTATTTTATCATATATGAATTATTATTGGTTATAATTGCATGAGTGCATAAAAATTACCGATAATTTTGCAAGAAAGCATGATATCTAAAAATTGCAAGAGTTTATTTTCATATTTTGGCGAAAGTTTTTACAAAATATGAAAATAACCGAATGCAATTTGTATATAAGATATCACGCTCGACTGCAAAATTATCTGGTCATTTTTATGCACGAATGTAATTCATTGGAATTTTTCACGACTAAAAAAATTCTCAAGGAAATGTTATTTTTTGTTCATTTATACTTTCCTCAATATAGATTGTAACTCCATACTCACCAAAACGCGAAATGTTTTTCTATTTTTGAAGTCTATCTGACATTTATTTGTGTTGTTTACTGACGTCTAGCGATACGGTTTCAAATGTGTTGTTATGGTGGCTTGATACAATGCAATTACCGCTGTAAGTTTTCGATACAATGCAATTACCGCTGCAAGTTTTCGATACAATGCAATTACCGCTGTAAATTTTCGATAATAGCATTGCTCTTATGGGACATTTTATATATGAGGGAAATATTCATTCAAATCATCAGTACTTACTTGGTCAAGTTGGGACAACTAATTCCCAACTCAAAGTAGGACAACCATGATCCTGAAAGTCTAAAACTTTACTGTGAAAAAGTAACAGACTCCAATAAACCAGTGTCGTATCATCCAAGCATCATGTATAAAAAAAACAATATAAATCCACAAGTCATGCATATATTCACCTATAGGTTCATATTTCCTTCGGATCTCGATAGATGTCTTTCAGGAACCCATGAAATCCCAAGTGAAATGGAGGGTACCAACCACAAGAAACAAGCGCTAGGGAAAATACTTTTATTATCAAAATAAAATAAACTCTGAACTACTCTGTTGAACAACTTAAACAATATCCTCTATATACCTCAAGTCTCAACCTTTGGTAGGAATGGAAGTCACAGCATCAAGAAATCCTCTAAAAAACTACATCGAATCACATATGACTACCAAAAATTTGGTATGAAATCAACTAAAAAACTTTTGTACCATCGCGTCAAGTCTCAATATGATTAGAATTGTCGAGTGTAAAGACTAAAAACTACTGAAGCAGTCGAAAAAATTAAGCTATACCGCCGTAACGTCGACAGTCTCGATTCTAGTGATAGGCTCCAGAACTTTAACGCTCAAATTCATCTCCGAATCCGGGTTTATCTTCAGCTCCTGGATCTTCACGATCACGCTGTTGATGGCTTCGGAGCCTTCTTCGGTTTCGCCTCCTTCGGCTCGGACCTGCAGCCTCCGATTCTTCTTGGAATAGTGCAGGAGGCAGTAGCCGCGACTGCCCTTCCAAGATATATTGCTGGGCTTTATCCCCTTTTCTCTGAGCGCGTTCTTCAAGTCCCTCACCCTGACCGTCTTCTCTATGTTACCGACTCTCAGAGAATACTCGATTTGCTGCTTCTTCTTTTTCTTAAACTTTTTTTGCGGAGGGGTGTTTTCGGCGTTCTCGGCAGATTCTCGATTGGCGACTGCTTCTACAATTTCGGCCGGCATTATTCTAGATGGGATCCTCTTTCTAGGCATCCATTTACGTTTCATATTCTCGCTTGTGGCTCTATCGCTCGCGCTTCGAGGTTTCGGTTTCCTTCTGAAGAATCTAGTCGGTCTGGGATACGGATTCTTTATCCGTAGCTCTTCCGGAGTTTCGATTCTCAATGTGGTGTCTTTACCTTCACTAAAAAGTCAAGAAACGCGTTACAGTCTGAAACAGTTTGCATGAGTCAAACTATAACACATAAATGCGAAAATAAAAACAAAAAGGACATTGGTCAAAGCAGGCAAGCTATTGAAGTTCGTTCGAAAGAACATTATGAAAAGATGGCAGATAATTGTTATTTCTGATAGTGAATTGGGTTACGCATTAGATTTTTCCTTAATAAATAAACTCGAATATTTATAAGTTGGTGGTTGTTCGAACTTGACTCTTATTTGAAACCTGTTACATGTGTGGTAATGAAAAAATACAGCTCTGTCAAACGGAAAATATGCAAATTGTAATTGTGAAAATAATGAAACAAAAAACTGCAAAAACGTCAATTACTTCTTTGAACAAGAATGAAATGGAAATTTTGATCGAAATCAAATAAGAAATTGAATATGAAAAAAGAATACTTTTTGAAATGACGTTATCGCCAGAACATGATGAGGTGATCATTTTTTGTCCTTTTAGTATTTTTTCAATTCTCTTGTGATGTTTTTTCATTATAATATCTTCATTCATTCCAAGAAACAAAGTTTATAACAGGGGCATACCAAAATAAATAATGTAATACAACTTAAAAAAATAGATAGATCAGTTCAAATAGTTATAAATAGTAATCATCAAGAAGTACTATTTTGGAAATACCAAAACATAAAACTGCAACATTTAAAAAGTCTGCATTTTTTAATTGCATAATTCTCTATAACAACTTACCAAAATATATAGAGAATATCAATAGCTATAACAGTTTTTAAAATGCAACAAAAAAATATCTCTTGGAAAATAGCTTCTATTCAATAGAGGAATTCCTGGCATTTGAATCCAAACACTGAATGTTCACCAAGTAAGTTTTGTTAAATGTGTAAATACGTATAATATAGTATATTTTTCTATTTTACCTATATTTTTAAAATTTTTATCTCTGTGTAACGTGATATTTTTATATCCACATGATGCTTTTTCTTCTTGACCTGCCAATTGTACTCTGTATGTAAATATGGCCAATACTACTACTACTACTCATTACTGACAAAAAATATTTTGCAGAAGCGTAATAGAAAATGAAAAAAAGGCACAAACACCAAATGTCATTTTTTTAGTTGAGAAAAATCTTTGAGGTATATTTTGTCTTCATGAATATCGGCTTTATTCAAATATATTAGATTTTATAGGGAAGTTTTTATATACTTGATTTTTATTTTTTCGTTAGTTATTTTTTATAAGAATCTTCATTTAATTTCATATTTCAGTTCATTTTGTGACTTTCGGCAAGTTTTTTCGCGGCTTCATTTAAATTTCTAGCTTTTTTTTATTTTTCGGGTAGATTTTTGGACATTCAATCTTCATATATTTTCATTATTTTCTTTTTCACCTACCTGTCTTTTTGAAAGTCTATAATTTCATAAATTCTAATTTGTTTATTTTTGTTTTGTAAGAGCAGCTCTATAGTTTTTGAAAAATTCCAAAACAAAAATATTGAAAATTATTCATTAGAAAATTGCCAGTGGGATCATGAGGAAAACCAATAGTAAAGTTGGATTTCAATTTATCAATTAATCAGTTCTATTCTGGTGGCCTATTGATTCTCGAATATCCATTTGATTATTAAGAAATACTCAAGAGTGGGACCAAATGCAATAATTATGGTGCGTATCAAAAATTTTCAATAATCAATATTTTTCGATTTTTTTTTAATGGAATATCATATCGAAAACCCAATAACTACAAGATATTTCACAGATATCGATGGTGCATCATAATATTCTTCTATAACAGTTGTCGATTATTTTCGATAACTATCAATATTGGAAGTTATTCAAGATTCACCAGAATAGACCTGATCAAACAATAGTCTCATGATGCCAAGCTGGTTGGAAAAACACGCGTCGAATACAAATATTTTAGGTTCAGTATTCACCAACCTCCAAACCCAAAGGACCTAATCTATAAATAAATAAAAATAATTTCCTCACGACATACATCGTTTGCTATACCTTTCGTGTTTCACCTTCAGATCCTGTAGAGTTGGCCTGTGTTTCAATCGTCTCTCGGTTAACTCGTTCCAGAATATTCCTTCGGGTTTTGTCAAGCGATGTTCCACTCGGATCGTACGAGTAGGAGTCAGAATATAATCAACAGGTACATCGTATTTCTTGAAAATATCTTTCGGTAAGTTCAACACCTAAAAGCGTTGCCAAAGTGAACCACTGAATAGCAGTAAAAAGAAATTCATATGGTTCAGTAGAAAAAAACAGATTGACTCGCACGTTAAAAGGTAAGACCTCGTTGATCTCGTTTCGAGTTCAGTGAATTGTCGTCCTTAAGAGGGGCAAGTTATATTGGCGGTAAAACAGAAAGATGTAGGAGAAAATTGACCATATGTTAATATTTTCTGAAATTGTGTCAGTTTATTTTCAGCTTTAATATCCCAAGGACATTGATATAATTAGCGAAATAATTTCATCATAGTTTTGGAAAGCGAAATTTTCGTAGACTTTTCTGAAACAGACAAGTGAATTGATATGCTTACCCAACTCTGAAAGTATTTCTGGTACACAATATTTTTTAATTACTCATTGGGCAATTATTTTGCTTTCCAATCAAAATATATTTTTACAATAAACAAATAAGACGCGAGGGAGTCATGTTGTGTATAGCTTTCCACTATATTTTTGGTTTCCCAGCTATTTGTTATAGAGCTTTCTCTATAACACGTCATTATAAGGCAAACAGACAGGATAATATTTGCAAGTCGAAACTTTTATGTGGGAAGTACCGATCTGAATGTGTGGGCGCCACAAAGACTAAAACAAATATTTGTTCTAGATATGAGTCAAATTGGAAACAACGCTATCTTATCTTCAATAAAACGAAGATAAAATTCTCCGAGTAACAAATAGAATATAAAATGAAACATTTTTCAGGATTTCTGCTTATTCATTGTAATTCAAATGATAATAAATCAGAAGTGACAGTGATTAATGACGTCACAAATGGTTATGGTTCAATCGAAAATAGTGGATAACTTTATCCTGTTAGAGGAAGCTATTGTATAGAGAAACACGTGTTGCGGTTTTGTAAACCCATTATCAGTGAGAATCGTACAGAAACTGTTGTATTATTGATAGTGGATTATATTGAAATCATGTTAAAACTTGAATTATCTCAGATAAAAATTCCAAATGTGAGATGATCGCTACATTGGGTGATATTTTGATATTTTCCTACTTGTCATGATCAACCAAAAAACAATTCGAAAATCTTCAAATGAAAGAATAATCATAAAGGTGATGAGATTTCAAAATGTTTAAAATGAGTACCTATATATGATGCAAGAAAATACTGATATGAGACATATGGCAGCTTGTGGGAGATTATAGTGAAGCTGCACTAGTTGAATAATAGAATCAACAGAGCCTCAAATTAACTTTGATGTATCAAACAAAAAAAATATCTATCACAGAGAAAGTTATCTTAGTAGGGAGTTACATGAAAGAATTTAATCCCAGGATCCATCAAAAAATAAAAAAAAATTGTATTATGAATTGAAAAGTTATTTACAAGATCTAATTGATTTACAAATGATTGATATGAACAGTCCAGGTATGTTGAGTATTTCAGTTAAGCTGTGTTGTAAATTCATAAATTAGTGGAAACAACATTAGATTTGCTTATCTAATATTCAAAACAGCTGGTTATGAAACATTTGAAAAATGATGGACACATCAGACACACAAAACTAATAGAAAATCTGAAAGAGAATACAAGACATACAAGAACAAATAACAATAAAAGCAGTTTGTACAATTATTTAAGAAAATTTGGGGTACTTTTTATTAAAAAGTTAAATTACCTACTTCATATGGTGGAATTGAAGCTGAAAAATCTAAATAACTATCAAATCTCCAGAGGAAGGCATGGTCTTAAATGAATCTGGGGTCAAGAGAAATTACATAATAAAAATTACAGAAACTTGTGCATTATTTCAGTCACCTTATATTGAAACCTACCTGCAAATCATGCACAATGGTGACTACGACAACATTATCATCAACAGCTTTCATTTCCTTGAGCAAAGCAAATTCCAAATCAGCATAGCCTTGCCCAGCTCCAATCCTGTACCCTTCTTCAGAAACAGCAACGCTTCCCAATACTATCAAATCAATTTTGAGGTCCCCTTTCATTTCTACTCGCTTTCCTAAACTCTCCATGCCCCTTCTAGTGACGGCATCTTTGATATTATGCTCACCGTTGAGCTCTAATTTTCTTGTCAAGCCCTGTTCCAATCCTGGGCATGGAACGTACAAATCCTTTCCTTTCTCCAACACAAGCATTCTCACAGATGCAAGGACCTTCTCAGGGCCCACTTCGACTGACTTTGCGTTATGAAAAACATCTAGGTCGAGTAGCTTTGCGCAGGCGAGCTCTGCATCTTTGAAATTGGGGACTCTGCCATAGGGCCGAGGGTACGCAACTAACTTGTTCGAAGAGAATTGGTCCCATATTTTTTTTCTTATTGACAATTTCGATTCTATCAAAAAATTATTGTATTGTGAAGTGAGCTGAAGACAGTTTAAAAACACAAAATACTCACCTTCCAATTGAGTAGTCTCTGCAACTTGAGGTTGAAGACGTTCTCCAACTTGAGGTTCCGGAGGATTTTCAGCTTGAGGCTGGAGAGTTTCTCCAACCGTAGGATTTTCAACTTGTAAATCACTCATGTTATCAACTCAACCAAATGAGTGACTGCCAACAACTAATAACCCACACCTATCAAGATTAGTTACTCCCACTAGCTTCGAACAAACTCATGGTTTTTGTATTTCTTTTTCATCTGACGTTTCGAAGTTTGATGGAAAAGAAAATGGAGATAAGAGGGTGATGCAAAAACTACTTACTCTTCAAGGACGTTTAAAAATCATTATCAATATTTTTGGTGTAACTATTTTGAACAGGTATTCGCATTGATTTGATATTGAAAATTTCAGAGAGGTATGAAAATCAAAATATCAAAAATGTTTTGATTGGTTGTTTTAAGGTTAGGTCATGGGCGTCACAAAAAATATTTCTTGCGTCTCGAGTGGTTACTTTGAATATGAGATATGAATTTAATTTCGAATTTTGAAATTGGGACTTCATTTCAAATATTGCAGATAATTTATTCGAGAAATTATTTATTTGAAAATCGAAAAACTAATTAGACAGAGAGATTTTTTCGAATATAAAAATACTCGTAACGTTTCCAGAGAGGAGTTTTTAGAAAAAGTTAAATGGTGGGAAGAAAATTACGAACAACCAATCCAGATATTATTATCAATGGGAGTAAAGCGCCCGCAACTGAAAAGTTAGATAATATTAAAATATGCCTTTTTTTCCCCACCACCTACAAAAAGAGGCAAATTGAAAACAAAAATCACCTATAGTTACTACGATCTGCTTCGACGACAGTCCTAAAAGAGAAATACTAGAAGCGGGAGCATAACGAACGCCGTGTAGAAACAGATAGGGGCGTTGGTTCACAGATACACCAAAAACACCTCCAGGTTTTAGTGTTTACAGTGAAAGACCTAGGAGAGGATATATCAACCAATACCTAGGGCCCTAGAGACACTTTACAATAACCATTCTCACAGCTGTGTGTGGGCCAAAACTCTCCATATTGCCTTGGAAGCAGTAACGGATTTTATTTTTTACAAGTGTAGGCCACTTTATTTCCGGTGCTCCATGTTCCTTACTAAAATAATAATTTTTCTTTGACTTTGAATTTTTTATCCTCTGAAATTAAGTAAGCTTTCCATAAAATCTGCCGCCCCTAGGCCGCGGCCTATCAACAAATCCAGGACTGCTTGGAAGTAAATGTTTAATAAGATCAAACCTCTCCTTGATGGTACAAGATATATAGTAGACTAACTCTGAAAAACTGACCGGGGTTTTTGATATATGACTGCTTCTACTCAAAGACGAATTCATTAATTATAATGTGCTGTAACATCATAAAATATTTTATCTACACCCGTACTCTAATAATACACTTATATGCCCACAACCCGTTTTATAATGAAATCCATTACGATACAGATTTTCAACCAATAGAAACCCATTATTTTTCAATCAAGCATAATGTGCAAGCTTTGCATTTTGACGTTTGTCAAGTCAAAATCAGTAGGTATTGAATTTTTGAAGAATTTAGTCAATTTTCGATAATCGAATGAAAATGTCTTATAGCAGTGATATAGAAGAATTACCAGCGACTCCTACACATATTTCTTGACAAGAAAAAAATACAATCGAAAGGATTATATTTTTCATTTGACAAATGCAAAACATGTTTTGATTTTCGACCAATTCAACTGAGCTCTTATAGTCGAGTGGTCAATGGCGCCGGTAGTGATCAGAAACGTCCGGGTTCAATTCCTGACCTCGGCAGAGGTTTTTCTCATTTTTTTTCTTCTCATTTCTCATTGTTGTATTTTCCGTGGTTATACCATTAATTATAAATTTGTAGAATTTTTCAAAGAAATACGATTGATTACCTATTATTATTGTGTTCAATATAAATACCTAATTGTATAATATTTTTAGTTCTTCATTATTCATTGGGTGTAGATAAAATAGCGTATGCAACTTTCATGTAATGGTCATTACACGATCGTTGCATAGGGTGTAGATAACATAGCGTATGCAACTCTCATATAATGGTTATTACACGATCGTTGCATAGTATTGTTTTTAGCTCAGAAGTTCTCAATGTACAAAGGTGTCTTGATATTGGGATACTATATGTTATAATTGTATGAAACGACATACATATTATTGATATTTTAGTATGTATTGTGATATATAAGCCAGTTGAATAGGTTTATATACGAATCTTAAACTGGGTTGTCACCACTTTTACATTTATTTGTCTTTTTTTTTCAATAGTCCAAATAACATTTTTTCCTGTATGAAAATTACCTTAATAATATATATTATAGTAGGTGTAGTAGTATAGGTGTTAAAGTCTTTAGAGATGAATAAACTTAACTACATGCCAGAGTATTCCAGGAGTAAATAAAATATATGATTTATATGTATAGAGAGATGGGCAGGAACCAACCTCACACATAAAAAAATTAAATTATCCACAGCAGTCAACCAATCATTCAGTGACAGTTTTGTGGACACTACAAAAAAAAGACAATATGATATACTTTTCAAAGAATTGTCCTATGGATAAATAGAGCTACGGGTAAATAAAACCCATAATCAAGTTACTTTTTTATCTTGTAACAATATAAAATTAAAATAGGGATATACATTTTGAATATTACGGAAAATCAATCATCCACTTGCACACATCACCATAAAAAAACTGCGGTAGAAGGAAATAGAGTGAAGATTAAAAGCTTTAAGAGAGTATAATATATACATCAAGAACTAGTCCCTATTTAAAAACGTCAAAAAACTCTCGAGTATGAATTTTAATTTCATTTTAAATACTTTCTTGCATTCTGTCCCATGGTCATATCACAAAAAAACCTTACTATACTTCTTGGTAACCTCAACTGGCAATTAGGCATTCCAGATCAGGTTATGTCTGGGGGGCAAATACCAGTTTTAACCAATCACACACTTATAAAAAAGAAAACAAACGAAAGTTCCTGGGGGGGCAGATGACGCCGTATTGGTTCATTTAGATTAATTTGACATTTTTGACAAGTATCTGGAATGCCTAATACAAATGAACCAGTTCTCATCAAGTATTAGCAATCATTTCTCTCACTCAAAACTCAAGTAGGATTCATCTAATTGTCTGGGACATATGTAGAGGCGTCATCATCAATTCAAAATGTGCATCTTTCAGATTGGCGCCCCTCAAATTGGCTTCATGTAGGTCACTTCCAGACAAATCACAGTTCTGAAAACGAATATTATTCAAAAGTAACAAAAAATAACTGAAATTCTTTCATAATTCACCTCCAAATCAGCTCCTGCTAACACGGCAGCTCTTAAATCACAGTTTTTCAGATTGGCATTCTTCAGAGTGGCCACTCTCATATTGACACAACCCATATCACTACCCTCCAAAATAGCCCCTTTCAGGTTGACCCCTTCCATATTTGCCCTGCTCCCAGCGGGATCTTTAAAATTGCAGTTTTTCATAGTGACCCCTTCGAAATTTGCACACAAACTTTTAACACCTGAAAAAAAACTGCAGTTTCACCTAGTCATAGGAGAGCCAGTCAGTGATGTTGTACCTAAGAGCTGAGCATTATCCAATACCGAATGAGACAAGTCTGCCCTTTCTAAACAGCACCAGCTCAAATTTGATCCTATCAGAGTGCAGCCCCGAAGATTAGCATACTTGAAATTGATGAACCTTAAATCAAGCCTGCTCAAATCTGCCCCTGACAAATCAACTCCCTGAAATCTTAGTTCTGCTGTGTAAGGGCTTCTGATCAGAGCATCCACTACATCCCTACGTGTCAGTGGTAAGCCATCTCGAGGTAATTTCTCCTTGGCTACAATTTGTTCAACTATGGGAATTAAGGAAGCAATATTGAAAAAACGAGCCTCTTCCAGGATTCCCTCAGGGTTCACGTTTTTGTCATAAATCAACTGTCCACATCTGAGGTAATTGAGAATTGGCTCGAAATATGTGGGAGATCTATCTATCAAATAAGCACCGTTTTCGTCAACGCTGCTTGGAGTGAAATTGTAACCATCACCGTCACTGGAAAACATTCTAGCAAGCATACTTGTTGGTTCAGTGTTCGTCAATGTCCATTTGGAAGTTTTGAAATATTTCCCCCCAACATTTAGAGTAACCCAATCTGAATTGAAGTTCCCACTTCTGTTCAGGGGATTCACGAAGTCTTCACCTTCAATGACATAAAGCTTGTCTCTGTTGCGGATATAGGTAATATCCACTACTTCTGTGCCATCCCTAAGAAAAACTTTTTTGGCAGTGATATCGAATTTTAGGGAAGCAATGTTCAACAAGTCTTCCAAGGTTTCTGGCAGTTTCAATACCTGCAAGCAGTGTTATGAAATTGTTTTTAAAGACATATATTTTTTTGACTACCGCTTTCTTTGTATTTGTTGCATTGGTGAGGATCGTCACAAATTTTTCACTCATTTTTCTAGCGTGATAATATAAAAATAAGACTAGGATTATTGAATTTGACCTGAATAGGCTGAATATGTACAAATTTCATTTCCAAAGCCAGTAGAGCCACAGCTACGAAATAGGGATAGGGGGGATGGGGGATCTAAAATCTGAACAACACTTCCAACCAAATACCACAGCCCACCTTAACCACAGCCCTCAGCTCAGGCTCAGCTGTTCTGTGTTCTGTTATTCTGTTCACAAGACTTCATTCTATTTCACGAATTCGATTATCGAATTGTTTAGAATATGCGTATATTTTTGGTACAGCGTATTTTACAGTCACAGTCTGAGCTACCCGACAATCGAATTCGTGAAATAGAATCTGGGGTACTATTTTCAAATGTATGCGAACAAATTTCTATGCGAGTAGAATGGGATGGAGCTATATGGAATACGGTTACTGAACTGCGAAGCAATATCGGTTTCGTATACGAATTTGATTTGAAAATAGCACCCCTGGGGGCTGGGCTCAGACTGTTGAGATTGTTCGGTATTCAGTTCAGGGTGTTCTGTGGTTCAGTTCAGGTGTCAGATGACAACTTGGAAATTGAGGATGGCCGTTGGCAAGGTTGTTCTTGTGGATAAAAATATTGTACTGAACAAGTCTGTCGAAATGTAATGAATTGTAATGACAGTTCAAGTTGCCAACTTAAACTCATTGTCGTGCTCTTGAACCCCCTATAGGCTAGTTTAGATTAGGCGGATAATTGACAGGCAGATTTTCTGTATAGGAATTCTATTGGTTGACGTGAAATTTGTTGTTCAGATTCCCAAATCTGAACAAAATCTGTTGCATTTCAATATACAAAATACAATAAAACAAGAAAAAGTACAACTCTTCAGAAACATTCTCAATAAGTCAATTATCTCAATTCTCATCCCCAATATATGCAAGTCACTTGTCACTTCTCACGTCAGATGTCAACCTTCACTCATCACTGTCAATTGTCAACAATTGACGCCTCGTCACATACGTGTACCATAGAATTCTATTGTTGACAATTATATCATGTCTCTGTTTCTCCTATGAATTCGCCCACGATGTCACCTCATCTTATATATATTTGATAAAGAGCAGAATTCTAGGATGTATGGTTTCGATTATAAAATGTAATGATTATTGCTACATTTCGAAAAGTAAGTAATGATGGAAGTGAATTGTAATGGAATCATTACGATTGTAATGATCAGCACAACCCTGGCCGTTGGCTGAATGCGCCTATACGGAATCAAAGGCCAAGAAATAATAGAGAGAGAGAGAGACAATGACCGCGTCCAACAGCTAACAGCTCTTCAAGCCGCTTCACAAAATTTGAGTTTTCTGTGATGAAATGTCAAATTTTGTGAAGCAGCTTTGAGCTGTTAGACGCAGCCAATTATTTCCATTTCCACAGATTCACAGAATCGAAAATTAATAAAATAGCTCTAGGAGTCCAGAGACCTTGAACTAGATAAAATTATGATTATGCCCTTCACTTTCTGATTATTTCAAAACTTCAATATTTACTATACAATTGTATGCAAGGATGAAACTCGATATTCGAAGACACATCATTCCATTTTCAAAACCAAATATACTTTTGAGGCGCTTTCTGGTGCTTATAGATGGATTCATGTACGATTTTCGGAAAGAAATTGCTATTGAAAGTGATCGAACACTGAAATATCATTGACCATTTTTCAGTTACATCTTTATTCATTCGGACGAATTTTGTAAATTTTGCAGCTGCTCCGGCACATTTTCGCAGAAAAAATGCGAACTTCGGATTTGACTTTTTGTCCTCCCAGTTGTTGTTTTGTGCTATCTGACCCTGACCTACGCTACGTTGTTGGTAGTTGTGAACCAAGGACAGTAAACTATTATAAAGGATGGCCAAATCCCTATACTGCAATGTTATCCTGTCAACTGACGTCACCACGATTCCTTCCGTAGTTTACATGTACATTTCGTGATGCAGTGGAACTAATATGATGAAGTTTGAGACTACTGGTACCATCAGTCGTTAACTTTCATAGCGACTTGTTTTAGTTGCAGATAATGTGAAATTGATTGTCTCTTCTTCCGGTGTTTCTACCCAATGTAGACATATGGAATGAATTTTATTTAGGGTAGGTGTCTGGTGATTACTTGAAAAGGATAATAATTACTTTATACAAAAGTTTACTGTCCAGGAGGATAAATTCAATTGACAACGAAAATTCATGCTTCCATCCTCAGCTGTTATACCGCAGTTGGATTTCAAATTATCAATCAACTTGAGTTGTTCAATTTCAGGCATTCTGTATTGAAGGGGCAGTTGGTTTTCGGGAAAAAATCTCTTCTTTTCCATGAAGAATGCTTCCTTCACAGTGTAATCCCAATGTAGGTATAATGAGTATTTTTATTTCATACTAGTTGATGAAACTTTTCCTAGAGTCTAGAGATCAAATACCCTAACACCAAACTGATATTTTCGCGTCGAGTGCGAAAATATCAGTTTGGTTTTAGGGTAATTGATCTCTAGGAAAAGTTTCAACTTTTACACCGAAGGTTCCAAAACTCATCGTTTATACTAGTTAATGACACGAATTCATAACAATTGAAATGACTATCGATAATAAAACAAAACATTAGTATTGTGAATCTGTTTTTGGTTATGTTTACGGAATCGCGATGACGTCAATGACAGTAAAATGAAATTGGCGAATCGGGCCATCCTCTGTAAAAATAGTTTACTATCCTTGGTTGTGAACTACAAAGGTAAATAATTGACAAATGTTTCATACGTCACACGTCACTTATTCGGCAATTTTTTATGTAAAATTGTAAAATTAAGTAAAATATGCTTTTCAAAGAGTTAATTTTATTTGTAATTGTGGTCTCTTGGGATATTGTGGGGGCACAATGGAATACCAGAGATTTCATGAAGAGGGAACACTCTTTGATAAAACCTTATTATGGTAATTTAAATACTTCAAAAACAATATAGGTTATAATACATTTTCAATTCTCATTTTTTTTTCAAAGGATCAGGAATAGATATACCTTTTTGGCAGTTCACTGGACACACAATGGTTACTCCAAATTACATTCGGCTAGTAGAAAGAAAGATTATGAAGAAGGATAGAGTAATTCAACTATAAAATTATCATTATGTCCTTCACTTCCTGATTATTTCAAAACGTCCATATTTACTATACAATTGTAGGTATGCAAGGATGAAACTCGATAATCGAAGTCATATCATTCCATTCTCAAAACCAAATATACTTTTGAGGCGCTTTCTGGTGCTCTGGTGGTGTTCATAGATTGATTCATGATGGTACGATTTTCGAAAAGAAATTGGCATTGACCATTTTTCAGTTACATCTTTTTTCATTCGGACGAATTTTGTGAATTTTGCACCTACATGAATTCTGCATTCTGCTCCGGTAAATTTTCATACATCCGAATTTCGCAATAAAAATACGAACTTCGGATTTGACTTTTTGTCCTCCCAGTTGTTGTTTTGTGATATCTGACCTACGCTACGTTGTTGGCAGGGCTGCTCCTGGCTATACAATTGTACGAATTGCTATACAATTCAATATTTTTTCGTACATGCATACCACATTGACGAAAAGCATACATTTTGACTTCATTTGGTTTTGCATTTCGTCATTGATTCGAACGAGACCACGATTACATATTTACAAATTCCAATCACATTGATTGTCGAATAATCTGTCTATCTCTGTCTTCCGTCTCATTTAAGATAGGCGTAACCAGCGTGTCCATCTGTCATAGAACTCATAGAAGTAATAGATCACGATCAACGATCACATAGCACAAAGCACTTAATTTTCAGATCAGTCAAATTTCAAATCTTTCGAAAACCGCTGGCGCTAAGAGAAAAATCAATTCACAGAGAGAAAAGACGAATTTTAAATAAATATTTATAAATGGGTGTTTAAACTGAAATGAATGATCAGCTAACCATCTATCAAGCCTTTGAATTATCAATTTCAATTCAGAATTTTCAATTAATATGAATGCAAATAGTAAACTAATCCATATATTTGTAATACCCACTTCAAAATATTCATTTTTCACATACGAGGGCAAGTCTGCGCATGCGCAAAAAGATTCATTAGTTCTTTGCATCATGCGAGAAGCTGTCACTTGTCTATTATTCTGATGACAGTGTTGGCGACCATTGATACTATACAATTCTAGTGAAAAGCATACATTTTCATCTGTCATTTTCGTACAATTTTTTTTTGCCTTGGAGCAGCCCTGGTTGTTGGTCGTTGTGAACTACAAAGGTTAAAGGTAAATAATTGACAAATGTTTCATACGTTACACGTCACTTATTCGGCAATTTTTTATGTAAAATTGTAAAATCAAGTGAAGTATGCTTTTCAAAGAGTTAATATTTTTTGTAATTGTGGTCTCTTGGGATATTGTGGGGGCACAATGGAATACCAGAGATTTCATGAAGAGGGAACACTCTTCGATAAAACCTTATTATGGTAAATTAAATACTCCAAAAACAATATAGGTTATACCTAATATATTTTAAATTCTCATTTTTTTTTTCAAAGGATCAGGAATAGATATACCTCTTTGGCAGTTCACTGGACACACAATGGTTACTCCAGATTACATTCGGCTAGTAGAAAGAAAGATTATGAAGAAGGATAGAGTAATTCAACTATAAAATTATCATTATGTCCTTCACTTCCTGATTATTTCAAAACTTCCATATTTACTATACAATTGTAGGTATGCAAGGATGAAACTCGATAATCGAAGTCATATCATTCCATTTTCAAAACCAAATATACTTTTGAGGCGCTTTCTGGTGCTCTGGTGGTGTTCATAGATAGATTCACGATGGTAACATCAGTAACATCTTTTTTCATTCGGACGAATTTTGTAAATTTTGCACCTACATGAATTCTGCTCCGGTAAATTTTCATACATCCGAATTTCGCAGAAAAAATACGAACTTCGGATTTGACTTTTTGTCCTCCCAGTTGTTGTTTTGTGATATCTGACCTACGCTACGTTGTTGGTCGTTGTGAACTACAAAGGTTAAAGCGTTAAAGGTAAATAATTGACAAATGTTTCATACGTCACACGTCACTTATTCGGCAATTTTTTATGTAAAATTGTAAAATCAAGTGAAGTATGCTTTTCAAAGAGTTAATATTTTTTGTAATTGTGGTCTCTTGGGATATTGTGGGGGCACAATGGAATACCAGAGATTTCATGAAGAGGGAACACTCTTTGATAAAACCTTATTATGGTAAATTAAATACTCCAAAAACAATATAGGTTATACCTAATATATTTTCAATTCTCATTTTTTTTTCAAAGGATCAGGAATAGATATACCTTTTTGGCAGTTCACTGGACACACAATGGTTACTCCAAATTACATTCGGCTAGTAGATGACACTCAAAGTAAGCGAGGGGCTATTTGGAATACTGTGGTATGTATATCAGTCATGTCCAAAAATTTGCATCAATTAATCAATATAAAATTGTTCAGCCAGTGACTAGTAAAAATTGGGACCTACAAATACACTTCAAAGTACATGGGAAGGGAAAAGACTTATTCGGAGACGGTCTTGCCATTTGGTATGCCAAAGAATACTTGGTAGATGGGCCTGTTTTTGGAAGCAAAGACTTGTTCCAAGGTTTGGCAGTCATATTGGATACATACAGCAACCATAATGGTCCCCATAATGTAAGTGCCCAAAACAATATTTCCCATTTGAAATTCTATTTTGTAGCATCAACATCCTTACATTTCTGCAATGGTTAATAATGGTACCCTTTCTTATGATCACGACCGGGATGGTACTCACACCCAATTAGCTGGCTGCGAGGCCAAGTTTCGCAACTTGAATCATGATACTCATATATCTATCAGATATGAAAAAGATGTACTGACAGGTATGAGCAGTAATCTTTAATAGCAACACTGCACTAGCAATAATTTCATTTGAATTTTCAGTTTCTACTGACATAGAAAACAAGGCAGCTTGGAAAGAATGTTTACAAGTCAAAGGTGTGAGACTTCCCACTGGTTACCACATTGGAGTCTCTGCCACAACAGGAGATTTATCAGATAACCATGATGTCATGTCTATCAGATTATTTGAATTGGATCTTCCCGATGATGTAGGTAAACTTTTCTGAAGTCTATTCTTTAATTCATTGTTGATTTTCTAGCCTGATAACACTGAAGACAGGTCCAATATAATTCCATCTGCAACTTTCTTTGAACCACCCCGGGATCACGTAGATGATCCAAAGCCATCATCCCTTTCTGGCATAAAATTATTTTTACTGATGCTGCTAGGAAGTATTGCAATCGTAGTGTGTGTTGTTATGGGAATTATGTTCTACCAAAAACAGCAGGAGAAAAGCAGAAAGAGGTTTTATTAGGCAAAGAGTTTCAGATAGGCTTTTTCAATTGGTAATTCTCCTCTCTATTCAGTTGTTATAAGTATTCCATATCAATACACATGAAAAATACCACACATTCAGGCTACTCTTGTAATTCAACAAGTATAAAGTGAAATCACATATTTTTCAAGTGTTTATAGAACCCCATGATGTAGTCATTGTTTTATTATTATGTAGTAATATTGACTGATATTGGTAGTTATTTTTGTCATATTCCCTTGTGTTCTCTCATTCATGATTTGAAACAATATTAAAAATTTTTCCATTGGTCAAATGTACCTCGGAGGAAGCAAAGGCCAATAACATAGAGATGGAGTTCTCCATATCCTCATCTCACAAAGTTTTTGGTTCACCAATGAATAATTGTGTTAATCAGTTCGAAGTAGTAGCAATACCATACACTTATTTTGATTTATGTGGAAAAAAGTTGCAGTTTACTTTCGAAGAACAATTTTGGTTCTGTTAATTTTTCAATCATGTTTTTTTCATAGATTGAAATAAAATAACAGATGAATTGAGAATACAGCAGTAAAGATTTTATGTTTTAGAGATAGTATAAATCTATCTATTTTATAATGCAAAAATGAGTTTTAAAATGAAAATATTGTAAATCTTCATGAAATCTAGCTCTTTAAGGGTTTTGAATCGACCAAATCCTTGATTATATATCAACTTGTATGTAGTATGCAATACAGTTTAGCTTTTCCATAAATAACTAGTGTTAATGAAATTAAACATATTTTTCACTTTAAGTATAAAGTACTACCGAATTTGAGTATAAATTCAGTAGTCTCTGGGAAAGGTAAAGAATAGAAATTCAGATTACGGTATTGATTTATTTTCACAACAGTACACTTAATAAAAGATATTTCCTTAAAGATTCTGTGTACTAATATAATTGATATAATCAATATATGACTGAAATACCTGAAATGCCAAATAGAACGTTGGCAATGTTACAATTTATAAAAATTCATGAACTGAAATACACAGAATAATTCAAATAATATACAGTATGAATTTTTATATGGTACTTTATAAAATACAATGTGATTTGTAAATAAAAATAAAAGACTTTTTAAGTATACTTGACTAGTACATTCATTTAATGGTTTCTTGCTGATAGTAAAGGGTCAGTTTTCTCACGATGTATTGCCCAGAAACCTCACAACAGTCCGCTACACAATGAACATTTATACATATCTTCGACTATTAATCTGAAGAAAACACCAAACATTCAACATATATAAAACATTTATATAAATACTTCTCAAATATAAATATGTTACTTTAACTGGCTTGGTTTGAACTATAGAAAAACTAGGAACAGGTTTTGGAGTCGATAATTCAAATAGCATTGTAGGTCCCTTAACTCAACTCAAAAGCTACTTTAGATCTACATATTACAAAAATAACAAACTTTAACCAAATAACTTAAGGTTTTTGTATCCAACACAACCAATTCAAGACTTTGCTGAGAACAGAACAGTCAAAAAATCATTCATACCTCCTCAAAATATAACTACATAGTAAAATCAGATATCCTAGGCCAATGAGCACCAGAAAAGTTTATTCATACCTAATGGCTACAAGTAATGCAAGTTAGGCATTTGAATCAGTGGACTGGCTAGGAATCTGAAGTGTCTTTTTTTTTAATCTTTCTTCAACATAATATATTTCAGTTTGGATGCAGCATCAACTACACCACTACAGTTGTATTATAGCACATTGATACATCAATTGGTATAAGACATTTATTTACCGTGACTGATTCTCAACATCAATTTGGTCAGTTCATATAAAATTTCTGTTTAAATTTCTGAAACATACCAACGAAAGATCATTCCACGTGCGAGTTGAGATCAGAAATAATACACCGGGCGGCAGTGGCAGATTTTTTGGAACAATTTTTTACAGTCTGCCTTCGGAACAGAAAATGCTTGAATCTGGAATAAATCATAATCTGCAAAAACTTCACTGCTAACCCAGAATTTGTTCTTGATGGAACACACTGTATACTTCCAAAGAGTAAGCCTCATTATTTTTTTTTTCTCAATGCATTCGGGGAATTTTTAAAACACCCTGTATCATCTGAAACATTATATCAGTTTTTTTTACTTTCATTGATGTTTTTATGTGTAACAAATGTAAAGCAGTCTGTAAAAAGGATTCCATCCAAATTCTTGTTGAACTTAAAGAACGCAAATTATGGGTTTTACATGGATTACGATCTGTCACTATCGCCCGGTCTATAACTACAACATGAAAGAATTGAGGAATCTTGATTGACAGGAAAAACTTTTGTTGCTTATACTTGTTAAATTGAAAAGATTTCCGAAAAATATTTTCTCTTTGTCATTACAAGTTTAAATGGTTCGTAGAAAATGTTTAGGAAAGTACTACACAGGGTATTATTTTCCTTAGCCAAGTAATGTTTTGAATTTTTCTATACGGACCTTTTTTTTTCAATTTTCAAAACTTCGAGACATTTATTCACATAAAATACCTAGGAAAGCTTTCATTTGTTCTGAAAGCATTAAGTCATTATCGGTAAATATTAAATATTTCGAAAATTCAGATGTTTTTTGGGGCCTTTATCATTGTAATACATGTATGTCATCACATTAAAGAAGAAGTGAATCCATATCATTACGATAAAAAAAAACATCTCAACACTTCTAAACTCTCAAAACACCTGAGCTTTACTGATGGCCCGGAGATTTGAAAAATCACAAAGGCCTGTTTTTAAAAATCCAAAGTTTGGGTAAACCCAATGTATACAGCATACTGCAACACTCCATTGAAAGCTGCAAAGACAAAGTGCAAACACTTTTTGAGAATTTATCGAATTCAACAAAACGAATAAACAAAATCGAATTTCGTTCTGTACTTCACCTGTATCAGACCTCTGTATAACTATTACAAAAACAATGCTATTACGATTTCGAGATTCCCATACTTTCAAGTAAGAAACCTCACTAAACGCCATCTAGCGTCGATTTCCTGACCTCAGCTGACGCGTCTTTCGAACAAATAATTATCGAATTTTTTTTAAACAATTTTTGTGCAGTCCATCACGAAATGTGTGTGTTCGAGTATTTCACATAAGGCTTGCGATTTTACATCCAGATGCGGCAAGACAACAATTATATCACGTTTAACATGTATAGAATGAAAGAAAGCATCAATATACCACAGAACATAATTACAACGACTAACGTGTTCTGTATGATACCGGATGACAACGAAATCACTGTACTTGGGCGCCCTTCAATATTGTTTCTAGGATTAGTGATTTAGTATTTTGAGTTGAGAATTTTAAATGACACCCTGTATATATTGTTTGAACGTCATTTTTTTGTGGTGGATTAATATTTGTTCCGTAGTTTTTTGGGTTTGTAACCTACCACAATCTGAAAAAATAAGAATTAATATTGGAATCTATACAAGTGTAGAAGGGCAGATTCTCAATCTACCCTGAAAAGTTGCTGCGTCTATCGAAAAACAGTTCTTTCTGGATAGAACAAGTCCAATTAATCAGCAACTTCTCGTATAACTCAAATTTTGCCTATCAAAAAAATAATAATGACTGATATATATGAAAAATACTTATCTTGTTAACGTTTCAGAAACTAAATCTGTCTCCGTTCTCAAAACTTCTCAAGTGCAAATACCTGGTAAAGATAGTTTTCGTGATTGACATTTGTCAAACGTTAACAAGATAAGTATTTTTCATATATATCAGTCATTATTATTTTTTTGATAGGCAAAATTTGAGTTATACGAAAAGTTGCTGAGTAATTGGACTTGTTCTATCCAGAAAGAAATGTTTTTCAATGACGCAGCAACTTTTCGGGGTAGATTGAAAATCTGCCCTTCTACACTTGTATAGATTCCAATATTAATTCTTATTTTTTCAGATTGTGGTAGGTTACAAACCCAAAAAACTACGGAACAAACCCTGTATATATTTTTAACTTTTCGATAAAACATAAAATTCTGTTTTGAATGTTATAACACAAGTGACCTTATTTCCAAGAAGGTGGCGCGAAGTGGCCATTTTTCTCAATTTCAATATGGCAGCAACATTTCGTTATTTCTGAAACTATTCCCAAATGACTCGATGAAGTGAAACGACATTTTCTTGAATGTTAATTATAAAAACTTTGAAATCTTACGTTTTTGACCAATTCACGCACATTTCAGTTTTTCATTTGAAATTCCATTTTCAACCCAAATTTTCTCTTAAATGAAGTAGACATCTTCCTTAAAAAAATGCTGAATACACTACGAAGCAATTTTTCATTTTCAGTAGAAAAAAATGAGTTCTGGAGCTGTGATATCCCACAGTAACTCTTAAACTACTTCTGAAACAATAAAAAAAAATAAAGAGTATTCAATATTTTTTCACAGGAAAAAATATGTATAATATAATAATAATATAAATTTATTCATGAACAGATAATAATTACAATTCGAATATTTCAAGAATATACATTTTTATGAATAAACTGAAAAACAAACCTTACGAAGAGAACTTGTGAGGTTAACTGAAGGTAATAACAATTTACAATCAATACATTTCCATAGGCCTAATATTCTATAACTTATTTGGGATTGGATTAAGACAAAATGTAGAATTTCAAGTTGTGGTATTGTTAAAAATCCTTTCAATTGTCGAAATTTGGGAAGAAGAATTCGAAGTTTTTTTACGATAAAATATATTTGCTGATCCCATTTCAGATGTCTATCTATCATTATGCCAAGGTCATTATCCATGATTTGTATAGTATTAGTAATTTTAATAGGGCCCCAATTTGGTAGTGAATTTTCGTAAGAAGAAAAGGGAAGACATTTTGTTTTATCGAAATTTATTGTTAATAAATTGTTATCGAACCATTTTTTAACATTTTTAAAATCTTGTACTATTTTTTAACTCTGTCCAACTTTTAGCAGTGTAAAATATAACAGTTTGAAATTCAGGTTGAAAAGGGGAATTTCAAATAAAAAACCGAAATTTGTGTGAAATGCCCAAAAACGAAGAATTACGACGCCATATTGCTGTCACATTGAGTTCGGGAACGCGGGTTTCTTCGTGTATGGCTGAAAAGGGGATTTCATGTCCTACCGAATGTTCTGAAAGAATATACAGGGTGTCATCAAAGTGTTTGACTCAAGTCCTCTTAGTCCGGGAGGTACCGTCAAATTTTCATGGGTGATTTGAGTATGATTAATTTTGATTTCAGAAGGTATTTTTCTCAAAACAAATGATTACAGTAGGTGTCAGCTGGCACGACTACGTGGAGTGCAGGCGTGGGAGGTTGCGAAAGTCGTTGAAAAAATTAACTTCTCGTATCATTTGAAAAGAGCTATATATTTGTGAAATCTTTGAATACAACATATACATGTTAAAAAAATATGTCAGCTGCATGTGATCAGTGGATAACATCGTCAGCTGACCGTATCAAGATGTATAAAAAATGCAAAAGATCGGATCATTTGAGTATGGCTCGAAATTTAATACGTGTTAGTTTTATATCTGAAAATTGTTCAAATTCATGACAGCTGGCGATACAATCTGAATAAACGCGTTAGCTGAGCTTTCAAAGTGTACTGTAGCATTTAGTCGCGCGGCGCGATGATGATACGGCTAACATATTTTGCCACATCTTATTGACAGCTGACAATCATTTTTTTTATTTCATAATATAAATGTTAGGAAGAAAATGATTTCAGGTACTACTTGAAGATAAAATTTCAGAAGTTCATCAAAAAAGTAAAATTTAAAACTCATTCCATTGAACTATATGGCGTAGCTTCTAGTATGAAACAATTAATCAGAGTCATCGTCAGAGTCAGAGCAGCTGTCAGAATGATCATCAATGTCAGGTTCTGATTCCTCTTCAACTTCTTCAGCATTATTTTGTTGCATATGTTCCAAAATATCTGTAAGTATGATGATCATAGGAGTTATTAGATTGATTTCAATGAATAAAATATAAGAATAGAACACCTGTAATTTCTTCGCCATCGTTGGTGATGCTATCTAGTTTTGGTAACTGTTCGCCTTCGAACCACTTGAAAATATATTTCCCATCTCGTTCGTTCCATCCGAAATCTGTTGGTTTCGACATAGTTGGCGTACGAAGATAGGCATGACTCCACCATTGCGATATATAGGAAGTTCGCAAAAAATGCTGTCGTAGTTCCGACTTGCAAGGAGGTAACATAGAACCTTCCAAATTCTGATTGATTTTCAGAATATCTTCTTTGTCACTGACTTTATAGGCCTTCAGGAAAGTTTCAACTCTTACCAAATTAATATTATTGATTTGGTTGAAACCATAAACTCGGCAGACAAATTCCTCCAAAATTGAAAAATTTTCTTCAAGCACGCTTGATCAGCGATGGGCCTTACTATTCTATATGAAAACATGTTCCCTACAATTGAATTTAAGGATGACTATTCGATAGATCTATATTATTTCGAAATGAATCTTTTCTTATTTATTTATAACATGTAATAACACGTAATACCATTCTCTCCTTGACTCCAAATAAGTAATATCAGATTCCAGGTAGCAAAAATTGAAAAATTTAAGTATGAAGAAGAGTGTTTTGCACACTTATATTGAATTAAATAAATAATTAATTGTTAGCTGACAATAAGATGTGGCAAAATACGTTAGCCGTATCATCATCGCGCCGCGCGCCTATATGCTACAGTACACTTTGAAAGCTCAGCAAACACGTTTATCCACATTGTATCGCCAGCTGACATGAATTTGAACAATTTTCAGATATAAAACTAACACGTATTAAATTTTGAGCCATACTCAAATGATCCGATCTTTTGCATTTTTTATACATCTTGATACGGTCAGCTGACGATATTATCCACTGATCACATGCAGCTGACATATTTTTTTAACATGTATATGTTGTATTCAAAGATTTCACAAATATATAGCTCTTTTCAAATGATACGAGAAGTTAATTTTTTCAACGACTTTCGCAACCTCCCACGCTTGCACTCCACGCAGTTAGACCAGCTGACAGTGGTTTTTGTAATATTCGCTGAACCTAATGTCTATATAAAAAAAATGAACTGTTTTCAAATGCTCCGGTAAAATTTGACGGCAGCTCCCGGGCTATCTTCTGGCGTAGTCGGAAGTGAGTTGCAATTTAGTCGTTGAAAATATCGACCTCAATGAAATTTGCTTTCAATCCGAATATCATGATTTCATTGCCACCCGGTATACTCAAAAATTGATACTATCATTTCACAAGTGGCTAAAATTGAAAACAAACATTGAAGAAAGAAATCCGTACAACAAATGCCGACGAACACTGTACTAGGGTTCGCTTTAGCCCGACCCAAAAAAAAAATCGTCTGACTAGACAGAAACACACACTAACCCTCTGAGATCTATCAGTACAATCGTCAGTCGACATGTGTGCGGAAAATGCGCTGGAAAACCCTAATTATCCTCACACGGCGGTTTCCCTGAATATTTTCACTGGAGTGTCGATATTCTGAATGTAAATGAAGCGAGTGACAGTGGTGGGCGTGGTGACGTCTTCGATTTTCTTCACTTTCGAGCCGTCTACTTTTGCACTGTCGCTCTCAGTCACCGTCGAACCTGTGACGGACGAAACGTCGGTATTTTCAATCGGATCTGATCGAACGAACTGTACGGTGCAAAACAACTCTACGAAAAAATACGCAATACAAACAAACCACTGAGGTGTTGAGGCGGTGTGTCAGTTGGAATTTCGGTTGTTTTTCAGTCTCTCGAAACCGACAAGGATTTTTCAATATTTTTTTTGTCAAAATTTTCTTTGAATTCAACCTCCAGAATCATGAAGGAGCATAAAAAAACAGTTATAGAATCAAATAGAGTAACGGTTATGAACATCTCAATCCCAAAGAGTTGAGAACTGAAATAAATGTTTTAACGGACGCTAGAATATAGACAACAGTACTTTAAGATTCCGTAATGAAGATATAATATATTCTCCTGTAGTGAAATTTTTAGGAATTTTAATTCATGAACATTTAGTTTGGAACAAACATATTCAGTTATTAAGAAAACAAATTTCTCCAATTATTGGTATAATTTTTAAAATTCGAAATATGTTACCTTTATCATGTCTGAAATCAATTTATTATTCTTTAGTATATTCCAAAATTCAATACTTGATTTCGATTTGGGGAGCAGCTCCAAAAACCGTAATGAAACCATTGAAAACATTACAGAATAAAATTATAAAGAGTATTTACAAACTTGATCGAAAAGAACCTTCAGCTAATTTATACAAACAAAGAAAACTTTTAGACATTCCTTCATTATACACGTTTAAGATTTGCACATTTATTCACCTGGTCAAAAATAAATTCAAGCATTCAAATTTGATGTTCAAAATGAATAGTGATCAACACAATCACTCAACAAGGTCTTCAGAAAATTTGGCATTGATGAAAATTAAAACAAATATAGGACAGCAATCTGTTTACCACAACGGAATAAAACTGTACAATGGTCTACCGAATTCATTGAAGAAATATGGAAAATTTCGTTTCAAAAATAATTTAAAAAAACATTTGATATCATAATTTTTTTCATTGCCATATAAAGATCTGATTCAATTACTCATTTTTTTGTATTATATTCTACTTTTATTGTATGGCATCAGTTTAATTTTCCCTACAATAAGCATGTATATGTTTCTTGGGAAATAAATCGTTATTATTATTATTAAAATGTTGAACCGTTCAATCACAGATTACACAAACAAGTTTAGACAGGCAACAACTAACTTGTAAAAACCAAAAAATATGTGGCGTAATACCTGTGCAATTGTTGACTCCTGTTTAATAAAATTAGATGGATTAGAGAAAACTATAGAAACTACAAATGCAGGATACTGTATTATCGAACCAACCAATAATAAAAATTCATCTCGACACCGATTACAACACATATCCTGTGTGAGCAGTTCTCTTCAGAATACGTCACGTACCCAAGGACGACTTACAATATATGACGCTGTTCAGAAGAATACATTATTTTAAATGAATAATATACAGTTGCCTCTGAGATTTCCACATATTGAGGTTTAAACCGCGACACGTGTTTCGCTATACAATAGCTTCCTCAAACAGGAACTTTTCCAGTTCCTGCTTGATTTCCTGCACTATCAATGGTAGTGGCTATAGCAACTAAGATTTAAGCCCTAGGAATTTGAATTTTTCTATGATCTTCAATAAAATCAAAAGTGCACATTATTTTTAATAATTCCAGAAAATTTAATGAATATATATGAATAAAAAAAAAAATGAAATTAAATCATAGAACGCGTACACATTTCAAAATTTGAAAAAGTCAATAAACTAAAGGTACGTTTGCTTGAACCACTCTAACTTGAAATAAGATCATTTTGTTTATTTGTAATTAGCAAAAATCGTCTATGATAGGTAGAAAACAATAATCTCCTCCCTATTCAAAGTTGAGATTCTTGAAATAGGATTTTCCAGGGACAGATCAGTATTCCGAGCATCCTTAACTCAAAGCAGTCAATAAAAAAAAACACTTTAGTCGTTTGATAATTTGATGCTAATATTGTAAATACAGTCATTTTTCCACTTTCAGTTTTATTTGTAGAGATATGACTTGGAATTTTGAATTTCGTCGGCCAACTCTTAGTGAAATATGAACACCCTTTCTGAGCCCATAGAGCTTCAGTTATCTTTGTTAACCATACTCGCTTGGGTTACTCATAAATAAACCCTATCTCTTGCCATCGCATTATTGAACAGGGTTTTATGGTTTCTTGTCGAATACATAAAGCCGCGTCATTTGCATTAACATTACTACTGGTGGACTGGCCCTTATGACAGTTTTTCATTAAGCACGATACAGAATACATTACAGGAAGAAAGGATATAAACCATGAAGAATGTCTCTGAAAGACAGAATGATAGTTGCTCTACCCTAGTTACAGTGTAATATACTTGATTCATAGACCAAACTTTTATTTTTAATCTATCTTTCACTTTGAGGAAGGTTTTATATTGCTGATCAATGGAAGCGTTCATACACGGCACTTTCACTTCAACATTTTGTGTATGAACTCCATTTGTTGTCATTCTGAGAACTGTCTCAACGTAAAATGTGGCCTATGAACCAGGCATTACAAAGCCGATAGCCTCTGGTCCGAGAGTTTGTATGTCGCCCGAGAGCATAATCATCTATAATCATCCCAGATTTTTTTTATACAGATTCACACGAGAGCGGGACGCTGTAATGTTCAAAGAACACCGCGTGAATCAAGGGACAGGAGATACGAATCGAATTCCACCAAGAATATAAATATTTGAAAGAAATGAAAAAATCCCTTATAGTTCAGGAAATGAAGCTAAAAAAATGGTAAAACCTCGCAATTTTTTCGTCCAGCACCGATTTGTACAAAAATTTGGGATTAGGCTTATTACCCCCTCTAGTTCATTTTCTATATTGTGCCGTTGTACACTTTTTGTTTTTTAGGGGTGAAAACTACCCCTAATTGTCAAAAATCATAAAATAACATTAAAAACCTAAATATGAATAAAAATAGTTAAATAATGGTTGTTTCATGCTCTAGGATACAATTTCATAATCTTTCAACCTACCCTTATTATAAACTACCCTTCAAAACATTGAAATTTTTATAATGTCTTCGAACTTTAGAATACACTGGTGAGAAATCAACGAAATATACACTCACACACGCGAGCAGATTTTTCTTCTTCTCTGTCTTCCAATATCAGTGGAAAAAGTGGAACATATAACGTATAACGGCCGAATATACCGGTTATTTATTTATTTATTTATAATTGGGATACAACAGGCAATATGCCCATAACAGTATCCACTTAACATGACATACATACTTTCAGACTTAGTTGAAGTGTTACATATGGTTGACAGATAAGTACAATACTCGGTACAATACAATTGGGTATAATATAATGGTATAAGATTCTAATTTTCAATCTCACTACGTGAGTCTAACGAAAGGTAGTATATCTTATGATCACAAATACTAAACACAAAAGCTATAGACTTTCCGGAATGTTGTTCAATAATAATCGTTTGATACATTTTTTAAACAAAAGGAAGGATGTATTGAATATATCATACTCATTGAAAAGAGTGTTAAAATTTCTAACCATTCTATTAAGGGGTGAATTACAGCATGAATTTGTATTTTTGAGAGGGACATGAAATAAATTAGGATTCCTTAGTGGTCTGGATGGGGCATTAATATTTATTCTTTCCAGAATGTCGGCACAGTCAATATTTCCATTGAATAGCTTATGTAGGTTCAATGCATCGTTAAAGATTCTTCGATTTTTCAGAGAAAGTATTTTGAATTCATTGCAAATCACAGAGAAATCATCAGCTATGGGTGTTTGCGTTTTAAAGGAAAGATATTTTAAGAATTTTTTCTGAACATTTTCGAGACGTTCAATATAAACTATGTATTGTGGGTTCCATATAGAGGTAGAAAAGTTCAATTGGCTAAAAACGTATGCATAGTAAAGGGATATTATCGCCTCAGGTTTGGTTATGAATTGAGTTTGTCTTATAATGAATCCTAACATTTGAAGTGACTTCTGAATA
Source organism: Zygogramma bicolorata (assembly GCA_032362365.1). NCBI lineage: Eukaryota > Metazoa > Arthropoda > Insecta > Coleoptera > Chrysomelidae > Zygogramma > Zygogramma bicolorata. The sequence continues at coordinate 3,347,454 of JAVJAQ010003055.1, read as the reverse complement.
ACATTATTGATATGAATATCGAAGATAAGTTTGCTATCAAATGTGATTCCCAAGTCTCTTACGTGATGGTTACGTTTCAGAAGTACACTGCTGAGGGTGTACTGACCATCATGTACAATTTTATTCCTCGTGAACGTTATGCAGCAACATTTTTCTAGATTCACAAATAAATTATTGTTTTGGCAATACGTTTCAAATCTATTTAAATCACTCGTACTTTTTGACAATCTAGGATATTCCTTATTTCAAGAAAATTTTTAAAGTCATCTGCGTAGGCTAAGAATTTGCAGTGTCTAAAGCATTCTGAAATATTATTCAAATATATAAGAAACATGAGAGGACCTAAGTGAGATCCTTGTGGCACTCCCGATGTTATTGGGATTGCCATAGAGAGATAACCTTGAAGTGAAACATACTGTGTTCTCTCATACAGATACGATGATATCCAGGCTAATAGAGTACCATCCACACCAACCCCAGCAAGTCTTTTAATTAAAATACCATGATCAATTTTATCGAAGGCCTTGCTAAAGTCAGTGTAGATAGCATCAACCTGGATTTGTTTATCCATCGCATTTAGAATGTATTCCGAGTAGCAGATTAGATTTGATTCAATGGATCGATTTTTAAAGAAGCCGTGCTGTTCTGGCATTATTTGACATTATGAAAATTATTACGCTCCCAAGCGGGTAATTCAAATTAAAAAAAAAAATGATCGGTTTTTTAAGCATAGCTCCTTCATTTTAGGTGATAGAATTTTTTTTCCGGAACGATTTTTTAGAGCTCTTCAAGGGCTATAAGACTGTGTGAATAAAATTACTTAAGATCCCTTTATTTTTAAATAGGTAGAGTTCAAAGCGCTTGACTACGGTGATGTTCGAACGTAAATGTATGTGTTAAACGGCTATATCTCGCCGAATATTCACTTTACAAAAAATCTACACACAGGGAAATTTTTGTGATAAAAAAAGCTAAAATTTAGTACTGTATGGTTTTTTCCGTATCTTTAGTATTTTGAGCGATATTTATAAGAAAAGGGTTAAAAATACGAAATTGAAAAAAATTCGTTTTCTCTTTAAACTCCAATTTTTCTAAAATTAGGCATTTTAAATTGGTTAAACTTCGTGGGTGTATTGATAGTACATATATAAAGAGAATCATAAAAGGGTGGCGATCAATTTTAGTAAGGGGGTACTTTGGAGGTTGATTTCACAGATTTTTTTCGTAGAAAAAAGCTGGTACTGATCTTAATTTGATGATAAGTCGGTCAATTTCCATGCTAGGAAGACATTTTTTAATTTGTTTGAAAGCTCTAATTGAATACTTCAAAGAAGATTCTATGAGCTTTCCTCGAAAAATGGAAATGTTTCTCGTTATTTCGCTTTAAATCTCCCAATTTATACATTAAACGAAAAAAGCTAAGCATTAATTTGCTATATCTCAGTTCGTATGTGTCGTAGGAAAAGTAAAAAGAGATGTTTTTTCGAAAGCTACAATTTGCCTCTTCACACTTTTATTGATAAAATGCATAGTTTCAGAGTTATTTGCAAAAAACCATTTAAAATAGCCGATTTTTTCGTCAAAAAATAGTTACTTTCAACTTCGAATAATTCAAAAAATATTACTTTAACGAAAAAAAACGTATGGAACATTTTTTTCTCAAAATTACTTTTTCCGTCGATTTCTACAGTTAAAATGTAATAAAAAATTTCCACCCTCGTGAGGGGGTGGCAACCACCCCAAAGCTCTAGCGTACAGCGTCATCATATAGAAAATGATCCTTGAGCTTTTTCCTTTCCTCTGTGAAAATTTCAGGTAAATCTATGGTGGACGAAAAAATTGCGAGCCTAAATGCTTCATTTCCTGAACTATTAGATTTCAACAAGATAGGAAAACGATCTAATTTCTTATTCTTTTAGTAGCATAAACATTGTCTGATACTAATTTTAATTTTACGTGGCATTATAATATAATGTGGAATATGTTTTCTTATTCATATTTGTTTACTAATAGTTAGATGGGTAGCTGATATCTCCAGAATGAAACACCTTTTTTTTTAAATCAGGAATTATCAATTTTGAGTACGTTAAAGGTACGTGTCAATTATTCAGTTTTTTATGATTGTTCACAACCGATTTGTTGGTTGTTGGTCAATACAATTTATTTTTCATAAAGTCCTCCATAACTACAGATGACCCCCACTTCAAAAAGTGGGCATGATCATCACCATTAATTACTTGACGGCTCTGATTTAGTAATCAGATTTTGAGCTATGAAAATTTTCATTAAAATTAGACGAAGATCTTCTGATGTCGTCAACTTGATTGGCGAATCGTGCGTCAAAATCAACCGCGTCTATTTACCTTGTATTCCACTGCCAAGTTCTCGAGGCAATGAACAAAAACATCATCATTTCCATACTGACAAACCGTTCTCAATCCCATTCCCTACAACGCTACGCTCTAAGCAAGGCAATAGACTACAGAGCAGTCAAAAATAAATTACAAAACTCAAGGTGGTTCCTTGCAAGCCAACTCAACCTATGGAAAACTCGACTAATAAAATTGAATAACATACATTCGATGGGATAACATTCGAACAACCTAACTTGGAGAGTTTCTAATGTTTAACTTCTGCTTGAGATTGGCAAGTTACAACTTTACTATTGCAATTCATTAGCTACTCGTTGTGATACTTTTTCCAGCAGAAATTATAAATCATTGGTTGAATTTATATCTATTGATTTATACCAAAAATGATCAATTCCGTAACTCAACTGAAGAGTTTTTCGTAGATCGAGTTAGCTTCCTCGTACCCTCCTTCAACTCGCTACAAAAAATAAAAACAAACAACGACAAAAATCACACCACAGAACAACAATCGCGTTTATGGCGACGTCTACTTTTCGCCACCGATTTGTCCTCGATAAAATCTTCCGTCAAATCTTCCGAAACCTTCTCCGAGCACTCCACGCAATCCTCCAAACACTTCGCCGGCGATTCGTTCTCGAAATCGTACCACTCCTCCTCCGAGGAGCTGTGGTGGCTCTGCAGCCGCTGCAGAGACCCTTCGCCAGGAGGTAGAATGAGCCTGGTGCGCACCGTAGCGCCCGCCACCTCCGACTTCGACCTGTCCCTGAAGAAGAAGGCATGGTCGTTGCGGAGCACGTCCACGTGCTCCGACGTCGATCTCCGGATGACCTTCGGACTCTTCTCCAGCTCCCGCCTGATGATGCTCTCCAGCCTGTTCTTCAGCTGGACCGGAGACACGGAGCCTTTCCTCACCACCTCCTCGGAGGTCACGACGACGTCCGCCCGTTCCGAGCTGGGGGAGTGGACGCGAGAATCGACGCTCTCGGGCGTGTAGGGGTCGTGCGACAGCATGTCCCTGGTGATGGGCTCGTGCAGTAGCTTCGAGTCGATCGAAACGTCGGCGTAGGCGGTTTTCGCGTAGTCGCACATGTCGACTACGTTTATTTCGACGGAAGCGAACGAACGGCAACACGAGCATTTGTCGGGCAAGCAAGCGAAAGGTGCGTGATCACAACATTGAATTGTACCTGAGTTCTCGTTCAGGTCCAGGCGCAGGTACACCGGCTGCAAAGCAATCACCAAGTCGGTATACATATATAAGAATCGAGCGTTTGAGAGTGAAGGGCGATGAATTTTTTTTTTTTTTTTAAATGGAGCGTGATTCTGGGAAAACGTGATAGAACATCATCAAAATTAGGTACTTCACGCCATAGGGTAGCGTGAAAACAAGTGGTGGTAAAATATTTTATTTACAACCATATACGTAATGCTGTCAATACTAAAGTCATTGAAGGTTGGGAAGTGTCACATTACACACCTCTAGTTCCCGCCCTCACTTCCCGCCCTCATTTCATCTATTCTAGAATTTACCTGTCATTTTTTGACTTTATCTGACATTTATTTATATTGGTGACAATTGTATACCCCGTGGTCACGGTAACAATATATCTACTTGATTATTCTGACAAAACGGCGTTCTTGGTAATTTGTCGTTAAATGTTATATTTTAGATATGGTCAGAACGAAACAGAGATTTATTAATTTTAATCGAAATATGATGGTTGTAAATAAAATAGTTTATTTTCAACCATATATGTAATGTTGTCATTACACACCTCTACATCCCGCCCTCACTTCCCGCCCTCATTTAATCTATTCTAGACTTTACTTGTCATTTATTGACTTTATCTGACATTTATTTATATTGGTGACGATTGTATACCCCGTAATCACGGTGACAAAATATCTACTATTTATTCTGATAAAACCGCGTTCTTGGTAATTTGTCGTTAAATGTAATATTTTAGATATGTTCAGAACGAGACAGAGATTTATTAATTTCAATCTAAATATGATGGTTGTAAAAAAAATAGTACACAAACCTCGGTAGGAAGTTTCATTCCTGTCTCGAGATCATAGCTAACCTCGACGCTTTGCGTCCCGGTTAACTAACTGATCTCACGACAGGAATGAATCACTTCCCACCTCTGTGTAATATACTATATTCCAATTGAATTTTTAATGATAATAAATCAGAAGTGCTACCACGAATAATTGACACGACTTCATCCCCTTACGTCTCACTACCTATCGCCTAAAGGCCGGGTTTCACCAAAAGCAATATACTCCAATTTTACATAATCTACGTTGAGATTAACCGTTTCATTTTTACGATGACCGATGATGGCAAACGGTTAGCTGAACACGATCAGGTCGATGAATATTTGAGGCAACAGTGTACGATGACGTCACACAGTAAATCGTTTCAAGCGGACCTTGGTGTTGCGATAACCTACTACCGTTGTATTTCATTGATTTGACAGCAGACAGTATTACCAAATATTCTAAATAAAGTCACATTAAGTAAACATAATTCACTAAAAAAAACGCCATTTTTCAAATAGAAATATGCTGAAGGACACAATATTGAGAATATCTTTTAAAAATATTTATATTTATACAGCGTTTCATTTCTCTCGGTAGATTATTTTCCCTATATATTGTGAGACCTTTGTGGAAAATACTATTTTGTTGAGAATTTCACACTAACAGTTTTCTACCATATATCTATCAGAATTGAGAATTATTCCCACTGCACGATTTTGTGTTTTTTTCTGAAGGATTTTCATTTGTGTCTCATTAATAAAAATTAAATGAAGGAACACTAATAAAAATGGTAATGGATCGTAGTTTATATATCAATAATTTTGTCCAATACAAGGAGATATTACTGAATATTTCCCTCATATATAAAATGTCCCATAAGAGCAATGCAATTATCGAAAACTTACAGCGGTAATTGCATTGTATCAAGTCACCATAACAACACATTTGAAACCGTATCGCTAGACGTCAGTAAACAACACAAATAAATGTTAGACTTCAAAAATAGAAAAACATTTCGCGTTTAGGTGAGTACTCCATACAACCTATAAAGTATAGATGAACAAAAAATAACATTTCCTTGAGAATTTCTTTAGTCGTGAAATATTCCAATGAATTACATTCGTCCATAAAAATGACCAGATAATTTTGCATTCAAGCGTGTTATCTTATACAAATTGCATTCGGTTATTTTCATTTTTTGTAGAAGAGCACTCGTCCTTCGGACTCTGGCACTTTCGCCAAAATATGAAAATATTCTCTTGCAATTTTTAGATATCACGATTTCTTGCAAAATTATCGGTAATTTTTATGCACTCGTGCAATTATAACCGAATATTTCCATCGTATGTTAAAAATCCCATATGAAGCGGAACATTTTCGATCAATTACAGCGATAAATTACCGGCGGGACATTTTCGGGCTGGTAAATACCCGGTAGGTATCGAAAAACCGCTCGGTCCGTGTATCTATAATCTATAGTAACGATTGTTAAAATGTACATTTGTCATCTTGACAGGCATAAATACTGAATTTTGAACGTCGTTGTTTTAACTCCGGAAATATTCCACCGAATTACACTCGTTCATCAAAATAAACCTGATAATTTTTCCATTCAAGCATGTTGTCAGTAAAAAAACTGCATTCGGTTATTTTCATATTTCCTTCGGAGTCGGGCTCTTTCGATAAAATATGAAAATAAACTCATGCAGTTTTTAGACAACATGCTTTCATGGAAAATTATCGGTAATTTTGAAGCACTTGTGTAATTACTCCCGATAATTCGTCCAAATGAATTAATTTTCATTTCTAGTTTGTTTGCTACAATATATTCACGCCGCAATATAAATTCATATCACATCACTGCTTTCATCTTGGAGAGCAAGATCGTACAACCGTCGTACAGCTGTCATTAGAAAATTTTACCGTTGGGCAGGTCTCTTTTATCTCAAAATTCATGACCTGACTTTATGTATAGTTTTGTAATGCATGTACGTAATTAACGTGAGATTATATCGGTAACTGATAAAAAATGACCAGCTTAGAAAAATCTGGATTAAACCTACTCGTGATAATCCAGGTTACTACTGTGATGAAACGGTATGAGGTCGTTATCTGGATTAAAACTATCAGTTACCTCCAAAATCGAAATTAAAGTAGTTGGTGAAACGGTTTGAGGTCGTTATCTGTATTAAAACTATTAGTTACCTCCAAAATAGAAATCGTCGTTGGTGAAACTCGGCCTATTAGACGAGAGGTGTTGAGACGTAAAGAAGTCAAAGTCGATTAATAATAATAATTCTTATCGGCTTCAGTAGTAGATGGTACATGGTCAAATAAAGAAATGGACCTCTTTTACCTGTCAAGAATATGGACCTTGATTCTGCCTAACCACTTCAGTAGGTTAGGATCAGCAGTTTAAAAAATATCAAATGCAGCTAAATTTATAAACACGCCAACACAGGGAATATCTGATATAATTCTCAAAAACTACTCGCTACTCAAAATTAGCTATCTACTGTAATAATATAATGGCATAGCTAGAGTTTGGTAGGCTACATATTGTCTGGAACCAGCCTCATGAATAATTAAGTAATAAACGATCCTTTCTTAAATGAAAAAGAGTTTATTTGTCAACTCCCAGGATGTTCATCCTGAGTTCCAATTCAGAGATTCAACTAATAGTACGAGAGCCCACGATGCTAAATCGGGATTTACTCGAGCGTCATAGAGACCTATTGGGTTGAGAAGCTTAAATGATAAAAAAAATGTTATATAATGTATACTTTTTCATCGGTGGGGGGAGCGGCTATAGACTTTCAAAAATGTAAAAAAAAATTGTTGCATGGACTCACTCGCGTCAGATATTGATATCATCTATGTCCTACATATTTTTAAAAATGTACGTATGTTAATCTGATTGTTTCCATGATGGGGTGGTCGTACGTAAGGGTTGAAAATGAAAAAAAAATTCTCGAGCGCGTCAGATTTTCTGAGGGGATGTTAAGTGAACCTAAAAAAAGCTCTTATATAATAATCTGACGGTTTGGATGTGACGCAGACTCGCGGCCGTTATTAGAATGTGAAAAAAAATCGTCATTTTGAAATACACAAGCGCCTCAGACTAAGATAGATATGGTTCATCTTTACGCCCTAGACGTTGCAATCTCATAATCTGATGATTATCTGGAGGGATTCGCCTATTCTGCCAATTTGAATTTTTTTAAATCATTGAACTCAATTATTCGAAAATCTCGGTAACCGGACAGAACAGAACATGAAAGAACAGAACAAGAAAGAACAGGACATGACAAAACAGAACAGTGAATAAACAGAACAATGGTTAAACAGAACCACGACATAACAGAACCGAGAAAACAGAGAACACTGAAATAAAAGAACCTTGATAAAACAGAACTCTGTTAAATAAGAACAACGGGAAAAAATAAAAGAATGTAATACAAAACAAATAATTTTAATGAAAAGAATATTATAGGTATATACACCAATATCAGGAAAATTTACTGCAAGTTTGCCATTCGCCGCAAATACATCAATTTATCGGCATAATTTGCATATTCTTCTGCAACTGCTGCCACTTGATTGCTGAGCTTCACATACTTTTTCTTCCGTTTTTCTGGACGACCAGTTACTGCATTGGATAGCACCAACCGTTGGCAAGCAATGTCTCGCCTTAATCCATCCAATAAATTCCATATGCTAGGATGGCTGCAGTGGAAGATGGAGTTCAAAGCGTTGTGGAAACCTTCACAACAATTTGTTGTTTTTGGGCTTCCCTCAGCAACGGCTTCGAAATGGTTCCACAAGGCGATTGGAAATTGCGGTGATCGCCCAGCAACGCCCTCTATATATGTTGAGAAGAAATACGTCAACACGTCGTTGTGGCCATCATCATCGGGAAAAGTTGCAGCTAGGTCATCGAATATAGATCGCACGTCCTGTGCTGGTACAAACGACAGACCAGCCAGAGACTTCAGTTTCAATTTGACGTCAATGTCAGACTCATAACTGTTTTTTAAGCCAGAAATGTTGATTCTAAGCAATAAACTCTGAGATAGATGGAGGTAGCAGCCCTTAATTTCCGCTTCCGGGAAGGCAGTGCGAGCAGCACTAATGCATGCTTTCTCGAAGTCAACTAAAATCTTCTGAGGTGCGATGCTGGGGAAGATTGTGAACATACGACGGTATGTGTCGCAGTTCTTTTTTTGCAGCAGAAAGTAAATGCAAGGTGGATAGCTGTTGCCAATCTTAGAATGCCACGTATATAGTTGGTAAAATATGTTGGGGGCTTTGTCGAATGTTCCGTCTCCATATATTACATCCTTATCCAATTCTCGCAGCAGCTCACCATTTCCAATTACCAAAATCCTATCTTGATCGTCCGCTCCTGTGTCGTGCAAAATCAGGTCTGCATAATTTTTGTGTACCCGAAAATTCGTTGTGGTCGGATTCGGAATATGAGCCGTTTTCTTATGGTTGAAAAGATTTCTGGTTAAGGAAGATTGCTTTGGCAAATGTTCCAATACATCGCAACTAAGGTTAGTTAATGCATGACCCAATACATTTCTTGGAGTTGCGCCAACTGCCTTCATGTCTTGCTTCATCTTTGCCTTAATAATGTTAGCCTGCGCTACTTGCGGTCTAGAATCATGGCAATGTTGTGGAACTCACCAATGATGTTGTCCTCTTGAGATCTTAAGAAAGCCTTACATTTGGTCGAAAAGTACATTCTGCACCTCCACATGATGACTCCACTTTTGTTCTCTCTGTACTTGGTATACTCATACCCTTGGTACAAAAGAACCCTATTTCCTTTCTGCGTGACTGAATATTCCATTGCAACTTATGGATCAAATACGGATAACGCACTAATTAAGTAGAACAGTTCAAATGAAATTCAAAAAGTCGACTGAAGAATAAAAATTCACTTGTCAAATTTATATCTTAACTGAACTGATCTGAATAGGCTAATTAGCATAAATAGCTAATTAGCATTAATAAAAATTATGGGAACCCACATTGTATATACCTACAATATTCTTTTCATTACAATTATTTGTTCTGTATTACATTCTTTTATTTTTTCCCGTTGTTCTTATTTAACAGAGTTCTGTTTTATCAAGGTTCTTTTATTTCAGTGTTCTCTGTTTTCTCGTTTCTGTTATGTCGTGGTTCTGTTTAACCATTGTTCTGATTTACCATTGTTCTTTTTATTCACTGTTCTGTTTTTTCATGTTCTGTTTTCTCATGTCCTGTTCTTTCTTGTTCTGTTCTTTCATGGAACCGAAAATCTCAGAAAAAAGCATGCAAATAAAAAAGTATATACTTTTCTTTAGTAGAATACTTGTATTTATAAAAAAATAATTATAAGCAATTGAGTTTTTAAAATTTTAAAACGTTGGATATTCGTTGTAAACAATATCATGCCACCAACGAGTCTGTGTGATTAACTGTAATGGCATCATGGCAACAGAAACCAGAGTGGGGACGTAGTGAGAGAGCCATAGATAAAGAAAGAGTGAGAGAGATATAGAAACGTGGAGAGGGGAATAAAGGCATCACGTAGCTGCACGCATTAAACTGTATCGATGAATTTTTATTATTTCGGTTTGTGGAAATCGTCAGATTATACATTTTTTGCAATTCTTGAATTATTCTCTTCAGAATAAAAATAAAATTAGCCAAGCTCGAAAATATCGAGATGACGTTTTTTTTTTCAAAAAACTTTGTAGCCCTCCTCCTTCAAGTCACTCTGGAATTGTCAGATTAGTGGAATATACACGTTTCAGGATGTAACTAACTCACCCTACCTTAATCTGACGCGCTCGAGAATTTCAGATGATAATTTTTTTTACTAATCTGATCCTTCATCCTTGAAGGGCGGCCATATATATAGGGCTCATATATGGTGGAAGTACTTAACCAGGTACAAAGATATCCCCCTGTATAATAATCTGCCGCGCTTGAGTAAATCCCGAAATCCCCGCTTGGGCTCCCCTATTATAATAAAATATATAATTGATAAAAGCACTTCGAACGATACGACGTTATTAAAACTTTGTTAGAAACATCAATAGTATATTGTTTACCAGGTAGAAAAAGCATAACATCCCTCGACGACTGTGAGGATTGCTAAGTCGAGGGCTAAGGAATGTAGCTTTTTTCTACGAGCTGAACATACTATTTTCCCGCAAATCGTTTAAAATTCGACAGATATAAATAATTTTGGAAAAATCGCGAATCATTTCATTCACAAATAAATGGTGCTTTGAAATTCGTAGGAACTTGGGTTACAATGGAAACTGTTTTCAATCATTTATGTAGAACACTAACAATTGTAAGGAAATATCAATTCATTACAGTACGGAAATCTTGACCTTTTCTTCAAGAAATTTTGTCTGGTATATAAAAATTGAATGTGAAAAAAAATACTATTATACGTTTTAATATACTTCATGGATCATTCATATACTTTCTAGAAGTTAATCTCAATTTTTCTGCAAAGAACAAATTGCTCGTTTCTAAACAACGCACTACCATCATAGTTTGTATCTAAAACACTTGGGAAGTCCTGCTGTTCATTTCTTGAAAACTTTTCAACCAAAACATAATATCTTACTACCGTTAAAATCACGCAATATGAAAGCTTATTCGGACATGTTAGTAGGTGTATACACAAACGCAAATGGGTTTGTTCTAACTACAGTAAAATCACACAAAAAATACCTTACTCATCACAAACTGTCATGTGAAAATCCAGAAAAACTGGCTGCATAGGATAAACGGAAAAATTATAATAATAAATAGCCACAATTATATTCGAAATCAGGAATGGCAATACCTGCTTAGAACTATAGATGAGTATGTAGCTTGAAAAATATACAGGGTGTGACTGAATAAGTGTAAAAAATTTAAGGAGGTGATTCCTCATCGAAAAAAAGATCTTTCATATGAAGAAACTTCATTGGAGCTTTCCTTGTTAAGATACAGCCCCTGAAAGAGGGTACATAATTATTAAAACTTTTCCAGAAAAAATAAAATCATCCAAATCCATTCATATTTTTTCAAAAGAACTTAAAAAATATTTGCTTGCATAATGATGTTCATCAAATTATCAAATAAATATTATACTCCGATTTATTATTTATAGTACATAATTTTATGTTTTTTTTTGACTTCCTCATACCGGAACCCTGTTCTGTCTGGAAGCTGTATATTGAATAAATAAATAAATAATACCAAACTGATATTTTTGCACTCGACATGCGTTTCGCTAACACGGTTAGCATCTTCAGAAGAAGAAAATTGATACTGTATCAACAATAGACAAAAAGTTACATTGGAAATAAATTTTAGGGGTTGCGTTTTCCACCCCTTACAACCATGGGGTGAACCAAATAAATTACTGGCTAAGTGTCCTTTTGGTAGTACAAAATGTCAGGTTAATTTCAATATAGCAACTTTTTCAGTGCTTGTGAATGTACCCCCTTTAAGGGGCTGTATCTTAACAAGGGATGCTACAATGAAGTTTCTTCATATGAAAGATCCTATCTTTTTTTCGATGAGGAATCACCTCCTTAAATGTTTTACACTTATTCAGTCACACCCTGTATATTTCATGCAGGTACATGAACAATAGTGATATCCTGAAGTACATCCAGAAAGTGGGATATTTGTAAAAATAAAAATTAAAATTGTTTCAAATCAGACTTCAAGAGTATATTAACGATTTCAATGATAAAGAGGCAATAAAATGAGAATTGAATTGAATTCCTCAATTTCTAAATTCAGACGTTCGTGAAAACGGATCGAGAGAAGTTTTACCTGAATAACCTCAGTGGGTTGAGAATCTGAATTTGCTAGTTATGATTATAACAAAGAGGAATGAACATCATTGAATAAAATTGATAATATAATTGATACTATTTGAAATCATATAAATAAAACAAGTATACTCATTCTTATTTTCTTAATAAATCAATTAGGTAGTTTTCAATGTAATTTGTGAACAAGGTGTCTCTCATTTTTTACAGCTTAACATCAGGGAAACAAAAAATAATTCAATGATTACATTAATTTCAAATAATAACTCATCACCAATATTATAAAAAACTTTGAATTTCACTGAAATATCTTCACCATTTTCGGATTTACCGAGTCTCTAAAAAATGGTGGCACTTTTTTTATACACTTGATTGAACTATACAAAAATGATCAGTTTAAAATATTCAAATATATATATAATTCCGTAGTAACTTTTTGTCTCTTTTCATAGTTCTAGAACAGATAATCTTTATTGAAATTGATGAACTTTATGACTGAAACGAACATCAGATATAAGTTTACAACTATTTTCTTCGCTAATACCGCGCCGGATGATAAAGCCATCTGACAGCCACCTTCATGAGGATCGTCAAGGAACAGCAGAACCCAAAGAGCATACTTGGTTCGGAGTGGCTGCTCCCCGTCATTGAAGGGCAGGTTCACAAACTGCATCAACACCACATAAATTATCAGCTAGTCAGAATGGGCAGAAACGGAGACGGTATCGTTGCCCCGTCTCCGATATAAGTCCCCGCCCTGTACTGACGGGGGGCAATCGCTCCGAACCTGATATGTACGTCGTATCGTTTATATTGGACTGACTGGATCCAGCTGTTCGATGATAATAAATGCTCGCAGGAGTGTCTCTGTGTGAACATCTTCGCAAAGATGCGATTCAATATCCGGCGCGGTATCGTTCATGAAAGTAGTTTTTGTTTTACGGGATTCCGACAGGTAATAACTAGGACATTTGGGATTCGTTCGATTGCGTACTAATTTCTCACCTTGTGATCGCCCATGCACGTTTCTACGCCCATCAGTCCGTATTCTACTCTCGAACGAGAGTCGACCAACGTTTCGGCGGTTTTGCTCATCAAGATCCTGTCGCACCAGGCCGGGCATCTGGTCTGCATGTAGGTCGTCGCTCGCGAAACGTTCTCTTCGAAAGGGTACGAAGGGGGAAACGTCACCGGGAACTCGGTCAGGGTATCTTCGAATGCTTCGAGTTCCTTGTCGAAGGATTTCAGCTGGAAGACACCCGGGATTATAGACGGAAAAGGAATGAACCGTTTCGCTAGTTGAAAACGCCAGATGTAGGAAGTCGATTGACCTATATCGACACATTCCGAACATGATTGGAATCGCACGTTTAAAGTTGAGACCCCGTTGGTCCTTAGCTCGCATAGATTGACGGAGAAACCCAATGCATTCAAACCCATTGATTAACTCATTTCCTTACATGTTATACAGGGTGTAACTGAATAAGTGTAAAACATTTAAGGAGGTGATTCCCCATCGAAAAACAGATAGGATGTTAAGATACAACCCCTTTAAAGGGGGTACATGAAATTTGTATAACAAGCACTGAAAAAGTTACAATATTGAAATTAACCTGACGTTTTGTACTACCAAAAAGACACTTAGACAGTAATGTATTTGGTTCACCCTATGGTTGTAAGGGGTGGAAAACGCAACCCCTAAAAGTTATTTCCAATGTAACTTTTTGTCTTATTATTTGTTAACCATTTGAAAATTTATTTCCGATAGCCTGTTTCATTCTAAACAAAAAATGTCTCTTCAGTTTTTAGCCCAAAATAAACCAGTTCGCAGCAAAAAACGAACAACTACAGAGATACATCGTCCTAAATGCGAACTGGATTTATTGTTATTTTGAAGTTAGTACCTGCATTAAACGATTGAAGGGTAATAAACAAAACTAATTTAAAATTTTTCAGTGCTTGTGAAAAAAATTGTCAAACAAATTCTATGTACCCCCTTTCAGGGGCTGTATCTTAACAAGGGATGCCCCACTGAAGTTTCTTTATATGAAAGATCCTATTTTTTTTCGATGCGGAATCACCTCCTTAAATGTTTTACACTTATTCAGTTACGCCCTGTATAGTAAATACAGGGTGTTTCCTAACTACGGTACAAAACTCCACAGGTTGATTCCTTAGATCGTTTTAATGAAAAAAGTTCATATGAACATATGTCCGGAGTTACTATGTTTCTGAGATACAGGGCGTTGAAATTTAAAAAAAGGTGGTATTCATAAAATATTAGAAATATCCTTACTATAGGTACATCGATTTGGTTGAAATTTGCTACAGTTATTTGAAGTAATAGGGCGCTGCTTCAGCCCCAACTAGATTGAAATTATTAGGTCCAGTGGAGTCTGAGTAGGCATCAAAGCCAACAATATTGGAAAAAAGTGAGCCGCTGACTGTTTTCGGACATTTTTTTTAGAGTAATCTACTGAAAATATAACTTTTTCGTCTTGTGTTTTCTTCATATATAGCTTCGTTTTCGAGAAAAAAAATGGAATTTTCAAATTTCTCATACAATAAAAAAACTGAGATGCCCCTTACCCAAATTCTACCATTTGAGAAAAATCCTTTTTGTCAAACATCTCGAAATGCTTTTTATTCTCTGATTCAGTCTCAGCTGAATTATGGTATTCTTAGGTGGGAAGTTGTTTAACAAAATTTTCTGTACAATATAAAATCAAAATTATATGTGTTCATCTAATTTCCTTTATAAGAATTATAAAAAAAATTGTACTGTTCACGAAACCCGTCAGTTAAGGCGAATTTAGAATATTCATAATCATATAGCTTATCCAATCCAATTCGGTAATGGATTGCTCAGGAAATTCTAATATTTTTCGTCTTTCATTTAGCGACAAAGCTCAAATCTTTCAGTTTTTTATTTTCCACATTGAAAAAAAGAGATTATGAAAATCCCAAATAGGTTCACACAAGTTCATCGGTTGTATCAAGGTCTTCATTGTTTCAGGGAAAAATGAATTATTTCGCTCTTCTCTATATAATAGCAGAGATAATGAACATCATGAACTATGATGATATTATAGATGATTTTGCTATTAAAAAGTAGGTACCGTAAAAAATTGTAATTCTTTTTCTTCAATGTCTTTTCTTGGTGACGGATTCATTCCATCTTACTACATGGAAAAATATTATTTTAGAAAGGTACAATGGGGCGGCGGAAATGAAGTGGCCTACAATGGTAATAAATATAAATCCCCGGCACTGATTGAAAAGTAGTGAAAAACTTTACAAAGTTGCCTTAATTTCAATGGTCATCTGTAAAATCACTTTGAACTTTATGCATTCAAGATATGCAAAAAAATTCATTTTCTCAAAATCGTGCATGAGCTACGAATTATCTCAATGGATTATTCGATCTTCCCCAAGTACCTTCAGCTCATCCATCGCAGCTTTGTAATATAGAAATGCCTTTATATGCGCAAAGGCGACAAAGCGACATTTGTAAAAGAAAATCGTTCTTCCCTGAATGTGTCAATGGTCCTTCAGTTGATTTTCCTAAAAATTTGGCGGTGGTATCAAGAGGCTGATCAACCAAAATTTTTGACTAAAAAAATATGCGCCACTAATTTTTTGCAATTTTTGTATTTTTTGTTTCGAAGTGAGCTAGTGAAACTTCAACTTTTTTATCTCTATCTCTTTTCTTGTATCTTGCTCTGTTTTGTCCTTGGTACAACAAAATAAAACTAGCAAATCATGAAGAACTGGGGTGTACCGGACATGCAATTACTACCTTTTTATTCATGATTGAATGAATAACATAACACGAAAGTCATCGTTCGATTTTTCAGATCAGTTGTTTTCGAAGTAACACGTTACAAATGTTGACACCCTGTATCTTGAAAACGAAGTATACCGGTCCTATGTTTCAATGAACTTTTTGCCTTAGAATTACTCAGCACACCTTTGAGTGTGGCCACGTACTCAAATAACAGCCTGTATGTATATGTATTTCATGTTGAGGAATGCTAGTGAAAAGTCAAAAGGGACATTTATGAATTCATGCCAGCCATAGACATTATAACTAATAGACTGGCCTTTATGACAGTTTTCCATATAACACGATGCGGAGTACAATAGAGAAAGGATATGCACATTGAGGTGATATTGGGAAGGACAAAATGATAATTCCATACTTTAATTACTCTATCCTTCTTAACCTCTCTTCATCTGCTACATTACATAAGTTACATAACTTAACTTAGGAATAACTTAACTGTTATCATCTGAGTAACATAAATCATCAAGATTGAATAAGGGCATTCAGACAAGTACTTAACTCGACTTGGAAATTCCCTTGTTTTATCTGTCAAGAATTATTAAGTTATTCATAAGTTGAGTTGGCTTGCTTGAATCCGCCTTAAGTAATTCAGGCATCGGTAAATGAATTACCGTTTTGACGACAGATATCAAAAAATTGGATCGTGCACAAAATATTTCAATTAATGAACTGAAATATAAGGACACCCGTTGTCTGAGCCTTGAGGTAGAAATGGTGAGAAGATTATCATGAAATAAGTAAACCAACTGAAGTGAGGAGGCCGACAATTTCTCCATTGACTAACATCAGTTCGATATTCACTGCATCAAAAGCATTAGAGCGAAATGTTTATATATAAAAATCAATCTACTTGACGACCCAATGAAAAAATAAACCTCAGATCACAGTTTTCATCAGTTCACACTTGCAAAATTCGTTACAAATGATAGGAAGCTATGGTAAATACAATTTTGTTTATTCAAAGCCATTCGGTTACATTTCCATTCGATAAAAACCGTTCCGATAAACAGCATTTATTGACGAATTCTCAAAAACATGTTGAGGTGTATTGAGTATATTATTTGCCGCCGGATATATTTAAACTATTTTTCAAAGAAACGTTCAAGTGCAATCGTCTTTGGAATAAATAAAGTGTTTAGCAGAGTATCTGATTGACGTTCGGTTCTTTTGGTTTATCACGAATTGTTTTATCAAATGCATTCCTGAACGTTATCTGAAATACGTAAAGGAAGTTGGTCATGATTAGTTATATCCTGCAATTATTGACGTACATTCTCTGGGCTATAGAGGGGATATCATTAACATATATAATGTTGATGATATCTAAAATCAAATTCTTTCAGACGGTATGGAGTAAAATTGGGCATTAAAAGTGAATATATTCGTCATGTCACGTCACGAAATATGAGTCACATTTCTTCTTGGTACACACTTGTTAACGTTCGAACCGAGGGTCAAATGTTTCAATTGAATTTTCCAGTTTCCTCCAACCGATTGGGGTGAATTCTTGCACCTGCACATATACAAGTTATTATGGATATATCTATGTTTTTTCATACCAAATGTCATCCTTCAATAGGACACTCTTTCACCTGTACAATGTTATATATACAAAAAAATATACTAAAAATTCATATTTGAACTTTTCAAGAGAGAAACATCAATTCCAATATGGTAGCTTCAAAATGGCCGAAAACGAAGTTATGTTAATGGTCCAATATGAAATTGGTGAACAGAGTTTTCAGGAGCACGGGCGCACTAAGAAAAGTGCCCCAGGGAGGGCTGTACTAAAAAAAAATTGAAATTTCGTAATTTTTTTACTTTAGTGGTGGGTTTCTTAAGAAAAAACAATGTACCTTCTGGCTCACGGTTCAATGTTTTTCTTTTCAATCAAGGAGCTGTAGATATTTGAACATTTTTACCTGAACAAGTTCACCTTAAACTTGAGTATTAATTACATGGCAGTTTCACCTGGGATAAAATAAAATCGGGTAGAGATGATACATTTTTGTCGGGAATGACAACCTATATCAGAAAGACGGAGAGGGAACTATTTTAGAAAGAAAGTTATTCAATCTGGTCGCTTCAACATGGCAAACAACAATGTTTGTTCCTAGCCTGATTCATTTGAAAATTGTGTACTCGGATTTCTCCGAGGATTTTCAGGATACAAATCCAATATGGTGGCGTCAAAATGACGGCAAAAATGTTTTTTTATATGCAGATTCACACGAAAGGGAAGCCCTGTAATGTTCAAAGAACACCGCCTGAATCAAGGGACAAGAGATACGAATTAACATTTACTTTGAATTTTTGAAGTTTGTAAGCCTCAGGAAAGATCTCTTTCGGCAAGGAGTTCCAAAGCTCAGCTGTTCTATCGAAAAAAGATCCCTGAGCAAGAGAGGTTCGACAGGTCTCCAAATTCAAAACAAAGGGGTGGGAATTCTGTACTCGTCGAGTCATCCGTGTAGATATTGCCAAGGGTGGAACGATTGATAACAATTCAGAAGAGCACCGACCGTGAAAATATCTATAGAAGAGAGACAAGTCTCCGATCCTTCTACGATCTTCCAATGAAGTGAGCGAGTCTGTGGGCGAAGAATCACCAACAAGACGGATTGCCTTTCTCTGAATAGAGTCGAGAAGCTTCAATGAATGTTTTGGTGCCGAACTCTACACATGAGAACCATATTCCAAGACAGGTCGTATCTGTATATCATTAGAAGCTGACGAAAAGTGAAGTATTTCTTCGCACGAAATAGAAATCCAAGTTTCCGGGAAGCACCTTTAGCGATCGATCTCACATGGTTTCCTTATGAGAGACTATCACTGATCGTAATTCCTAGCATCGAGAGACGTGGAAATAGAGGAAACTTAGCTGCCCCAAAAATATTTCATTGGCATTGGTCATTTTGATTATCATGTAGCTAGTAAATAGGTATTCCTCATTTTATTCGAGAAGCCATTCAATTTGTTTGTTGTTTTGTTCAAAGTCTACCCCAATTATATTTACATTCTGATAAATATAATGGTAACAATATGGGCTAATGACCTTTGTCACAGCTATTTTTATGTACTGAAAATGTAGGAGAATGTGGATAAAGAAAATATAATAATCAGGTAAACAGTCTCTTGGCATATAAAAGAGTAATTGAAAAAACAACCACATGATGATTGGTTTCAAACAAAATGATAATCTTGTTATATTCAACAAACATCGTCTGACCATTTTGGACAATTTTCAATCAGTTACTGACCAGAAAGCTTTTGAATATTCATTATTTTTCCAACCAATCTCTGACAATAAACAAATACTTTTTTACGTAAAAACCATATACCTGAAAAGTGCTTACCCATTCAGTAGTAGGATTCAAAAATACAGTCTGGTGTTCGGAATGGTTGAATTCTTTCTTTCCTACAGTCAAAACCAATTTTCTATCTTCAGTTGTGAACTGCAACTTCAAAAACTCATTGTTTTTATTATTTTGCACCCTTGTAGTTTTCAGTCCATTGGTCAGTTTCTGTAAATTCGTTGTATCAACAATAGATCTTATATCTTATACTGTATTGCTTACCTTAACAACTCCGTCAGTGTCAGTTCTGAAATTGAAGTCCCCAAAAAGGAAGTAGGGGGCATTTTCATAGGCGTCATTATGGAATCTCTGCAATGTGTGCTGTAACGCCCTGCGTCTATTCTTACAGTAAACGGAAGGAAAAGACTCCATTGCGATGAAATTGGAAGCATCATGGAATAAATGGATATTCACCAAGTCCAGTATCGTACCATTCAGTGACCACCTGGTTCGCATGAAACCTTTTCTAGACCATTTACACTGTAAAAGGATTTATTAGCTATCTCAACTGGCAACCTATCGAGATTCTTCCTTACTTCTGGAAAGAAATCTTGAGGAAATTTGGACTTCTCTTTGGTTACAACGGCCTCAATATTTCCTGAGTGAATTTCTTTACCCTGTACTGGTATGAAAGTCGAGTCTTTGAAATCCCATATCAAAATATTTTCTAAGGAATGATGTACAAAATACAAATTTCCCAAGG
The DNA here is from genome assembly GCA_032362365.1 of Zygogramma bicolorata. Taxonomy (NCBI): domain Eukaryota; kingdom Metazoa; phylum Arthropoda; class Insecta; order Coleoptera; family Chrysomelidae; genus Zygogramma; species Zygogramma bicolorata. The sequence continues at coordinate 3,327,292 of JAVJAQ010003055.1, read as the reverse complement.
CCTGGAAAATTCAGCATCAATTCAAACAAGAATGAAATCTCATCAACTCACTGTGAAATTTTCAGCAGAACTGTAGTCTTCATCTAAGAATACCCTGACTTTATCAAATAAGCGTAATTCGTTACTTGACATGAGCAGCTTGACAAAGTGCTCAACGTGCTTCATACTGAGTTCATAATTCTTTCCTCCAACTTCTTGACAATGTAAAGCTATGAACTTAGGGTCTAGTTTCGACACTGTCGAAAGGAACTCTTCTGTCCAAATTTTGAGCATCTCAGTTGGCTAAAAAGATCAGCATTCAGCCAACATCCCATAGGAGACAATGTTTACTTACATCTTCGAAAATTGATCCAACATTTGCTGTGACTAGTAGAACAGGTATTGATGTGGAACTCATAGTTGAAACTAAATACTAAATTGTAATCAAGTAGACTAGTAGTTTAAAGATAAGTATCGTGTGATTATTCGAAAATAGTAACTATTTTTCGAGTACTACATGTTGGGAAGTTGAGTAGATTACTTCTGTTACACCGAACACTCATTATCTTTGGATGAAGTAGAATTAATTTTTCTCTACTGTTTACTACACTACTTTTACCGAAACAATTTTCATTTATCCCAAATGCGCACGCATAAGGAAAGGGTTATTGATTAGTTCCAGCGTTCCAGTCAAGTATTTGAAATTGCTCTCCGTCTTGTAGATGGAATTGCAACATAAAATCACCTATTTATAGAGTTTTACCAAATTGAACAAGACGTTCATTACATCATGTCTACATCAATGACCATTATTTACGTCAATGGTTTCATTATTTCCGCAATAAAAAGAAATTTATACTTTTTTTAACCACAAAACATCATGTTATTATCGATCAGCTATGACGTTCTTTGGGTAGTTAATATTCAGATATTTCGGATGATAAATAGTATACCTCCAGTCATTATTGTGAAAAAAATATATACAAAAAACGTAAGGACCGCCTATATTTTTTGGTTTGGTAGCGATCAATTAATCATTTAATTAGTAATTTAATTTCCCTTGTAAAGAGGAAGAGCTTAATTTAGTTGACTAGACCTAAACTGAATGATGAAATGGGAATCAATTGAACACAAATATTGAATGGAATTAAATTTGAAACGATATTGAAATATATAAATAATAATTCATAATATGACATCAAACAATCAAACTCCTTTGCTCCCTCTCTAATTTGACATCTGCATCTGACAATTGGCAATTCAAATTCTTCTCGTCAATGGCCGCGTCTAACAGCTTAGGCGCTGAAAGCTGCTGCACAAAATTTGACAGTTTTTTCCATGGTAAAATGAAAGCGCTGTAAGCTGTTAGACACAGCCAATGAGTACGTCTAAATTTGAATTTAGACCAATCTATCGGATCGTCGTACGATCGGATTTCGGATCTGTCTGAATCCAGCCAAACAGCTTACAACGCTAAAGCCGTTGCACAAAATCTCAAATTTTGTTCAGCTGCTTTAACGGTTGATTGGTCTGAATTAAAATTTAGACCAATCAGAAAGCTGTCGGATGGTCGTACCATCGGATTTCGGATCTGTCTGAAGATGAGGATTGACGAATGACCGTTGGAAATGAATTTTCAGAGTTCCAAAGATCGCCGCCCTCAGCGCAACCAGTCCGTTTGAAGAATTTTTCAAATGGCGAATAATTGTCGGAATCTATATTGGAAGGTAATTCCTCCGTTCACGAGAGGTCGCTGATAGCTGATCGTATACAGACGAGCCCAACAAATAATAAACTATTTCAGAAGCAGTGAACAAACTGCAACGAATAATATAAGGATAAGGAATACATCGGGTGAAACGTGAAACCCTTGCGTGAACGGTAGAAGGTAGAAGGCATGATAAACAGTGGCTACAATATTAGCTACTGAGCTGTTTGTCGTGGGTCAAAAATATTATTAGAGTTCTGAAAAATGTATTTTGTATAGCTGATAAAAAAACATCATTTCGTTTCTTTTTTGTTTTCGGATAGGTATAACGTGAACAGTAGGTCGACTGTTAGTCTCTGAACCGTATAGAAGGGAACGATAACTCCCGGTCGGCGTTTTTGACGTAACAGGTACAAATTATATTTTTTGCTCTGGTGGTGGGGTCTCGGCTATCACTCGGCTCTCGCGGAGAGTGAATTTGTGTTCACGTTTTCTTTACGGTGGTGTAGGTAATATTCGTGCAGACGGTGCAGGCTGATGATAGATGATAACATTGTACTTTTTTCTTTATAGGTATAATAAAATGTTTATTGATTAACTCGCTTATATTAATCAGCTTGACTTGAATTAACAATGTAATAAAATCTTTGACATCAAGTTTGACCCACTTGTAGACGTCCGAATAATTTGAAATTTGGCAGGTGTTCTTAATACCGGTGACAATGCATTATGAAATTTTTGTGGGAGAAAGAACAAAATTGCGGCTCCATATTGGCGATATTTAATTATGATCCGAATCGAATCAAAATTGGTATGTAAGGGTTTTCTGGTCGAAAGTTAAGAATATTTCGTCAAAATTCGGAATGGCGGCTTCAATATGGCGGACGAGTTCCGTATTTATCAACCGACTCTAATCCAAATTGGTATTTGGGGATTTTCCAGATTATGACTCTTCAGTTAAAATTGAAAAATTCGAATGACGCTTTTGAGAATGTTGTAAAATTTACAAAATACATTTAAAATCGATAACGAGATATGTCAAGACTAAATTGTAGAAAATGAATATTATCAAAATCTTTTTTAAAAACGCTTATATTTAAATGTCGTGAAAAAGATAGAGCGCGATTACAAGGTTAGCATCTTCAGGAGAAGTAAATTGATACTCGAATCAAAATACTTCTCATGAAGATGCTAACCTTATTAGCGAAACGAGCATCGAGTGCAAAAAAAATCAGTTTGGTGTTAGGGTAATTGATATCTAAAAATAATTCTGATCCTGGTTATTAAAAAATGAAGAGCGTAGAGCGCTCATCAATCATTGAGAAAATGTATAGTTTCCTACGGCTTTTACTCATATTCTTCGTATTTGAATAACCAGGAATAATATTATTTTCCCTTTTTAGTGTTTTCAAATATGGGAGTGTTTTTTTAAAAGTTTTGTTTATAATATTTATTTTCGTATTATTTGCACAATATCTGATACGTTTTTCGGTTGAAGATGGCGGGCAAGTTTTGTGATTTATGAACCGATGCTATTCAAAATGGGTATATTAATATTTTAGTGGTGGAAAATCCAATTTTTTGTCATAATTCAAGATGGCAAGCGTATTTTAAGCAGGGTTTTTTTGGGGTCGAGGCTCACAATTTCTCGTCCAAAATGATATAATTAAACGAGATGTGTTAGATGGGATCCTATTTGAAGTATACAGTGTGTAACAACGAAAACTTAACAGAGCTGTTGTTGAATATAAAAAGTAAGATTTTGACAAAAAACCTCGGACACGTCGATGTATAATTGAAGAGGGACACCTTTAGGACTACTCAGATTTTTTCTAGTACGCACCCCCTCGGAGGGTACGTCCGACGACTCTTATTTAGATAGGAAAAGTAGGTCGAGTGGCACCTCGTGTTTTGAAGGTCTTTTGAATACCTTCACAACTCTGTTGACAGAAAATTTTTGTGGCGATTTTTTGAAGGTATTTGTAATGAGATCAACGCCTTTTAAAATAAGTCAAATTGTTTTTAAGGTACAATTCACATTCAGAACTTTCATAGAAAAATAAATTTTGGCTTTTTATAACAACCTGCCAATACGTGTCCATGTGATTTCGTATTTTTTGTTTATTACGAGGAGATTTTTTCGGGGGATGGGGTTGGTTACCAATCGTTACAAAAAAATTTCTTACAACAGAGAATTGTAAAGGTATTCGAAAGACCTCTAAAACACGAAGTGCCACACGACCTACTTTTCCTATCCAAATTAGGGTCGTCGGACGCACCCCTCTGAGGGGGTGCGTACTACAAAAAATCTGAGTAGTCTGAAAGGTGTCCCGCCCCTTCAATTATAAATCGACGGGTCCGAGCTTTCTTTAAACGCCAATAGCTTCCTTTCAATAATGAATTATTATATTCGACTTGCTTCTGGGGTCATTTGACCTGGCCAAGGTCATCTCACCGCGAATGGTAAACAAGCAGTTTATCGAGTCGCATTGGGTTTTTTCTTTTTGTCTGTACTCATTTTTTGTACCTATAAGGTGTATTCATATCTGCTCTTCTCAATGAATTTAATGAATATTTGACAAGGCAAATTTCACTACCACTACCTTCAGCATCCATAGTCGAAATAAGTATTTATCTTGTTCAGTCTAGGAAAAAAAAATCCATGCAAACCACATAGAAAAGAAATCTCTCACACTATAAAATCCTTCCGCCACCAAGTACCGCTCAACCTCATTTTTGAAAGCTTCGTAAGTTTTCAGCATTTGTAATGATTTCGATAGTGAATAGAAAGGAGTAATTGCCGCATAGTGTGGTGATTTTTCTTATAATGATGTACCTATGACGGGTTGGTACAGTCAATTTATTGTTTCTTTTATCTAATTTTTTGATCAAATTTCTTCTGAACACTTTTGAGACTCTGTTCCAGTCGCATGCTGCTCCCTAAGATGCCGAGAATCTAGATGGGTTCCAAGAACCCTCACATATTTGGAAAAACGTACGTTCGGTATAACTAGGTTCTGCGGCTTGGATGTAGAATAAATGTACCTATATGTAGGTAGTCCGTTTTTCCAGTAGGTAATGTTAAGTTTATCGGGCACCAAGCGATAAAAAAATATTTTTTGCGGGAACTTACGTATTTCGACCTCCTGAACAAAAAACTTAGATAAAAAATTTGGCGCTCTCCAATAGTTTTCAAGATACAGGGCATTTTTTGGGTCAAAAATGGGATTTTTGAATACACGTTCCTGCATCAAAATTACACTTGGAATTCATCCTTCTTTTTTATCAGCACAATGTACAAATCTCTAATTATCCGTTCCACACTTTTTTCATTCGGAAACACTAGTTTTATAACAAAAAATGCACTTTTCCTCAACAACAACAAAAACATTGAAAATTCGGCATGTCACTGCTAAAGTGCTAAATGTTTATTGTATTTTTTTTATGAGGGGTTGGTACCCTGGAAAACCAGAGCACACTATTCAAATTCAGAATATCGCGAATTAATTTTCCTTCATTTTGAAGTTTTCACGTGAATAATTAAAATGATGAAATTATTCGAATATACAGCCTTAGTGCATAATAAGAGGGCATTAGTTAATTACCTTACAACAATAGGAATATTTCTCTCGACAATTCAATGCCCGAAGTGTGAAGGAAAATTAATTCGCGATATTTCAAATTTGAATAGTGTGCTCTGGTTTTCCTCATAAAAAAATTATACTAAACATTTAGCAGTGACATGCCGAATTTTCAATGTTTTTGTTGTTGTTGAGGAAAAGTGCATTTTTTGTTATGAAACTAGTGTTTCCGAATGAAAAAAGTGTGGAACGGATAATTAGGGATGTGTACATTGTGCTGATAAAGAAGAAGGATGAATTCCAACTGTAATTTTGATGCAGGAACGTGTATTCAAAAATCCCATTTTTGACCCAAAAAATGCCCTGTATCTTGAAAACTATTGGAGAGCGCCAAATTTTTTATCTAAGTTTTTTGTTCAGGAGGTCGAAATACGTTAGTTCCCGCAAAATATTTTTTTTTATCGCTTGGTGCCCGATAAACAACATTACCTTATTCAAAATAAGTCGATTTTTTGCACCAAATGTCCATCTCTTCCATGTGATGAGAACTTTTTCCTCAGTGGTCTTTCCCGATGTACTAACAGTGGTGTCATCAGCGAAAATGACAATTCTGCCACTACTAATATGACAGGGCACGTCATTTACGTATAATAAACAAAAAAATGGACCTATTACTGATGAACTCCTAACGGAACATTGTATTTGCCAGACGAGTTACTGCACATCTTCACGAGAGATTGTATCCAATCCACTTCCTGTCGGAAGCACAAAGACTATTTACTAACAGTGGCAATGCCGCAGTTGTCGATTAAAAATCTAAACCCTAAATTCGCAAATGCCACCGACCACAGACGCATCGGCATCATCGTTTTTGATCGGTTGCTAGGACGACGCCTACCTGACTGAGGGGCACAAGCGCGCTAGCGCTAGCAAAGAGTAGGGGTAGAACATATTATCTTTGGCGCTAGCGCGCTCCCAGACCTGTTTTTATGAACGAGTTCGTTCCTTACATTTACGGTTAGATTATTGAAAAAAGTAATTTTTCAAGAAAACACAATCCAGTGTAATTAAAATGAGAACACTTCCTCTAATGCTCATCAAGTAATAAAGTTTATCTTTCACAACAGCCAAATCTATACTGTCGAGTGCTTATGACAGATCAAACATTGAGACGACAAATTTATTCTGAATTCTGATCAAGTTCAGAAGGAGATGATTTGTAGCTGTTTCCACAGATTTGTTGTTGCGAAAACCGTGTAGGGAAGAAGAATTCCGATACTTTTCTGAGAAGTAAATTAATCGGTAATAGGTATATCATAAAAGCTCTTTCGAGTATTTTTGAGACAATAAGGAAATGTTATATATAGTTATCCATTATGAGAGGATTGCCTTTTTTGAACAATGATGAGAATACATTAGCAACTTTCATTAAATTCGTTAACTTTCCTTACGGCAGTGAGAAATTGATTGTTGATATATGTGTAAGGGGAGATGAAACAAGTTCACAAATAGTTTTGAAAAGAACTGGAGAAATTTCATCTGTACTAGAACTAGGTAGTTTTGTTTTTCATAGCGGATGATTATGGTACAAATACACTATTAATTTGTCTGATTACATAGGTAATCGTTTTCAGCAGCGCCAGCTTTCGCGAAAATTTTAGCAAAAGAAGTACCTACCTAGGTAGGAAGGTATCTGCTATCAACATTTTATCAGTAATTACCGAGAGTTTCGACCTCTGAGTCAAGTTCGGAGGTCATATATATATATATATATATATATATATATATATATATATATATATATATATATATATATATATAATATATGACTTAGTGCCTTCTGTTTGTAAGTCCACGAAATTTTATGGATAATGAAAAAAAGTATTGTATTTTGACAAAAAGTTCATAATCTCCAGTCCCAAAACCTCGGCGGTACCATTTAGATTAGAATCCGACTGAGTCACAAAACTCATATCCGCCATATTGAATTTTAGAATAACTGAAAACTCCACCCACGAAATCTACATACTAAGAGTAGAATCGGACAACACTATAAATTACAAGTCATTTGTATTTATTTTTAGATGCTTTCAAGGTTAGACTATAAAAAACAAATAAGTTCCCAGATGACATGGATATGGATAATTACTTTTTATCACATTCACCAATGAATAATAATTTGTTTTCACATTAAATGCCACCATATATTATAGTTTCTATTAAGAAAAAAGGCCAAAGACAAAAAAAACTGAATACACACAATCACGTTTTATTTATTATTTGGCTCACCCAATACAATACAAACTACGACTTCTCTTGTTCGACGTGGTCCTCCCTAGCGCCACCTATGAGAAAATAGCCACATCACGTATGGAGCGATTTTCGGCTAAATTTCACGTGTTTATGGCTGCCATGTTGAATGTTTTTAATAATTCTTGAACGAAATAAAGTTAAGTACAGAAAACTCATTTATTATGGACTTTTTGAAGCCTACATTCGGCAGGGTGATTCTTCATTAGGTGAATTAGGTGCTGAGAACTTTTGGTTCCATTCTGAAACAAAAACTTGAAAAAATTACAAATGTTTGAAAATCAATATTTTCTTTTGTAGAAATAATTCGAGCCTCAAATTTTGTCATCACCTATTCCAATCCTTTATCTTTCGGTATACCAAATCCCGTTTCAGCCAGTTGTCATTTAAACGAATCGTCTTTTCGTAAAGTTGATGCTGCTCTGAGCATTATTGTCAATCCCCCTCTGAATTCAGCCTTAGACGCAGCTGATGTTCATCAAACGAAAGTGACCATATGATGGGATTACCACTGTCATATTTGAATTTGTCAGCCTTCACTTTTTTCTTCCTTTTTTTCTCTTCAAACTTGTTGAAGCTAGTTGAAGACGTTGAAGTTGAAACTGCATTATATGATATGAAATTAGTCCTTGTCTCTTGAAGGAACTTGATTATTGTGATGTGATAAATAGAAGCTGGGATTATTTTTTCCTTTCTTTTGTTTTAAGTCTGCTTTCGTCATGCTCCAAGATTACAAAGACGTGATAATTAGAAATTTTGTCATTCTTGTGAGAGAATGTGATGTTGATGCTGTAGCAAAGTTGATGGTGAAAAAAGGAGTTTTTACAGAGAAGGAAAGAAAAGATATATTTTCTGTAAGTGAACCATGTTTTCTGATTTAAATTCCCAACCACCATGAACAAATTTGAGTCAGACTATTCTTCATCTTACTTTCAGACTGAGGATGCGAGGCATAATAAGAGAGTGTTTTTCTTCAGTATACAAAAAAAGGAAACCAGTGCATTCAAAATATTAGTAAATTCCTTGAGGGAAACAAATCAGAACACTTTAGCTGACCTTTTGATGCCAAAAAGGACAGGTCAGTTGAAACATGTATTTATAATATCTATTATCAAACCCACAGAATGATATTCGATATAATTACTGCCAACTCTTCCAGGATGTGTACCTTATCAGGAAGAACAGGTGTTTGATGAACTACCAGAAAACATTGTAGATATTTCCAAATTAAACCTGTACATAGATCCCAGCACAGAATCCCTCAATGTGAAAGTGATACCTTCAACTAAATTCTATGATACCTATTTGGAAAATCCAAACATCGACTTTTATTACACTCGATCAAAAAAAAGGGGAAGACTTCTCATTATCAATAATTATGAATTTGACAAAACAAGTGATGAAACTGAACGCCCCTTCAGAAAAGGAGCCACAGTAGACAATGAAAACTTGAAAAGTTTGTTCAACCAGATGGGTGGTTGGGATATCGAACTTCACAATAACAAATCTGCTGAGGTGAGTTGTTCAGTGTTATGCCCTTTTTCAATATCATTACAACATTAAAAAAAACATTTGTATTCCAGGAGATGGACACTATTTTAAATAACTTTGCTCAACATCCAACCAATGTTAATTATGACATTGTTTTTGTGATAATCATGAGTCACGGAAGTGAACATGCCAATGACACCATCATTTATGGCAGAGACCATATGTATATTCATTCTCTGAATGTTCAGAGAAAATTTTCAAGTGACCATAGTCGTTCACTACGAGGAAAAGCCAAAGTGTTTATAATACCAGTTTGCAGGTATGTTTTACAAAAAGTGATGTATTTTTCAGTTGAATAAAATGTTTATGGCACTTCTGAGCCATCAACTCACCACTATGACTGTGGGCAAAAATTTGCTCAACAGAGTAATTTTCACATTTTTTCTCACATTATTTGGTATCATAGGTTGAAACACTATCATCCCAAATACTTTAACTCTTTCAATTTGCTCAACGAAACATTTTGTCTATTGCTGCAATTTCTTAAAATAAGATTTGAGAGAGAGAGAATATGCCTTATTGTATACATGATGAGTCATGGTTACAAAGCTTTGAAAATAGTTTAAAACAAATATATAAAATATTAAAATCGATATTAGGTGAGTGTGTATACGTACAAACACACACACACACCCACCTACACATGCATCTGGTACATACATAAAGGAAGCACAATAAAGTTATAGGCATGAGTCAACTTTTAAAAAAGAGAAAAAATATATGAATATATCTATGTCAAATTGGATAACATTGTGTGAAACTATGAATCACATACCTTACAAATATTTAAAAATGATTACCACTAAGAATTACGGAACAAGATTAGGTACAACTATGATAGTGTGTCACTGAAATATTCTTCAAGGTGGTAATACGGTCTAACAACCAAAATATTTTTTACAGCTTTTCTGAATTGCTTGAGAGGTACTATTTCTTTAATTACATCAGGTAAATGGTTGTATATTTTGCATCCATTATAAATGAATGAATCTTTAAATGATGCGGAAGACGGTCTGGGAAGTTTAATATTATTGTATTGCCTAGTGGAGTAATGAACTTGGGGTGAAGCAAATCTGCCGATATGTTTCTTTACTAATGTTACAGTTTCTAAAATATATAATGCCATTACTGTTAGAATACCGAATTTTTTAAATAAAGGTTTGCAGGAGTCGTGATAATTCGCTTTAGACATATATCGGATAGCACGTTTCTGTAAAACCAGAACACTATTAAATAAATAGCTACTACAGCTTCCCCAGAATGCAATACCGTAGCGCAAACGGGATTCGATTAAAGAATAATAAATCAATTTTGCGGATTGCAAATCTAATTCCTTGGCAACCAGTTTAACAGCAAAACACCCAGATGATATGTTTTTCCTTAATGCTGAAATATGTTCATCAAATTTTAGCTTACCATCAATGAATAGTCCTAAGCATTTAGTATATCCTTTATTTTCAATGCTACCTACGCCGAGATCGATATCGTCAAGCGTACATTTGAAAGTAATTAAATTTGTTTTTTGAATATTAAAAGAAAGTACATTACACTCACACCATTTAGAAATTTTGGATATATCATCAATGACTATTTTATTTAAATTCTGGAGAGACGGACTGTGCCAGATGATGGTAGTATCATCCGCGAATAATGTGAATCTACCTGAAATATGTATGCTTGTCAAATCATTTATATATAATAGGAAAAGAACTGGACCTAGAACAGACCCTTGTGGAACGCCAGATCTGATTGTTTCTAATGAGGAAGGTTCTGTAGACTTGATAATTTGATTTCTATTCAATGAATAAGACTCAATCCACTGATATGAAAGTCCCCTGAAACCATAATAGTTCAGCTTCCGCAGCAGTATTCCATGATCAACACAATCAAAAGCCTTGGAGAAATCACAGAACACTGCCTGATTACAAACATGGATACAAATATCTTTGAATTAACCAATATTTCAATTTTTCTAAAGCCGATATTCCTTCCAGAGGCTCGGTGTTAGATCTTGTTATTGAGCACAACCTTCCGAGAACAGAGACTGATTCTGCATGCAGAAAAGGAGATTCAGTTAGCCCTGTTTCGTCCGTAACTAATATAAGATCTGAAGAGGATATGTTGGTCGGGTATTCCACTTTACTCGGTACGAGTTTTCTGTACTTCCTAATTGTATCACATTAAGTAGTGCCTTCGGGGTCACTTTGTCAGAAGGCATCTAAAATTAAAACTACAACAATATCTTGCTTTTCTAGGTTACAAGGCTCACAGGGACCCCAACAGAGGATCTTGGTACATTGAGCTAATGTGTGATGTTTTCATGAACCATGCTCACAACACTCCTGTTGATAATCTTTTGAGCATGATCGATAACAGGCTCAGAAGAAGGATGTCCGAGAACCGAACTATGCAAACAGCTGAGCACAGAAACAAGGGGTTCAAAAAGCTATATCTGCATCCAGGGATATACTCCGAGAAAGACCAGTTGAAGATGTTTGAGGAATAGTACGAGAATATTTTCTGACTGTGAACAACATATTATATTTTTTATTATTGAGTATTATATTAATAATCGGTTGATATATTTTTTATGGTAAATTTTATTTACAAAGAATAAAAAGATTGAGAATACAGTTTTTTCTGAAGAGATGCATTATTTAATTTCCAAGCAGTTGCTTTCAGGCAATGAAAAAGACTTTCATGAGTAGTAAATGCAATTTCACATACTACAAGAAGAATCAAAATGGCTTTTCAATAAATTTTTCAGTTTTGCTCCAAATAAATGAGCATTTCTGGTATCGTTTAGTGGTGTCTGTGATATATACCTAATTTTGTCATGAAGAGTAATATGTACCCTCTAAAAATTCAAGCTACAATGGAATGTTTCTTTCGAAACCAATATTCAGTTGAATTTATTCACATGATAAAAAAAATAAGACTCGAAATTGAACGTTTTACCAATAATATTTATCCATTATTTCATTTTTGAAGTGGAATAATGATGTTTATTCAAAATTCATAAAAAAGAGCATATACATCAATTTGTAAAAAGGTGAATAAACAGTTCAATTATACTCGCGATGTTAAAAACTTGTTGCGAGAGATACGAATTACATTTATGTATAATATATTTGATAAATTTGTAGAATTCAACAAAATAATATTGAAAAATTAACTAATTTTCTTAATTGAAGTGAGAGATTTCATGAAATAAATTTCGACGTGATTCTTGAATCCATTTTTTAATCTGTAGTTTGAAAGATACTAATGACTTGATCATTTTTATATGATTTGGAATCAAATCCTAGTAGAATGGCGATACATATTTAAAATTTTTCTGAGACATTGTTGTTTCAACTCTATTTTTCAATGTGATATTATTTTGATTCCTTGTATTATAAATATGATTATTGAAATTTATATTCAATTTGTGTTTATGGATAAAAATCATGATGTTATATCCGAATAATTGTCTTATGTCCATTTTATGTGTTTCTATGTACAGATTTTCACTTGGATACAAATAAGACTTATTATAAATTATTTTCAAAAACCGTTTCTGAAGAACTTCAAGATTTCTAATGTGGGATTTCATGACCCCTCCCCAAGCCAGAATCCCATAATTCAATTGGGACTGTATTAATGAAAAATAAATAATGTTAAGGGTTTTTACGCTCATAAATGTTTTGAGATACTTGAATTTTGATAATAAACTTCGTAATTTCTTCAAAAGGAACGCTATGTGTTTGTCCCATTTCAGATGTTTGATAATCAAACCAATTTTGAATCTTTTCAAAATCTAATGTATTTTTGGTTTGTAATTCATTCCAGTTTTTTTCCCCATACTTATAATATGACAGTATCATCTGTGAAACTATGAATTTCACCTAGTGTCAATATTAAAAGGTCGTTGAGATAAATATTAAATAGAAGTGGCCCTAAAGCGGTTCCCTGCGGTACACCGAATTGAAAGATTTTCTCTTCACTTCTAGCTTCATCAATTTCAACATATTGAATTCTATTTTCTGAATAATTTTTGAGGAGCTTATGAACCTTGCCACGAAATCCAATATTTGCCAATTTTACTAATAGTCGGTTATGCTCCATATAACTTAAGCCATCTTAGAAAAAAGTTTAATAAATATTATACATTATACATCTGAACCCTCATTCAATGATAACCTGGAAATCATTTCTGGTGGTATTCTCAAATTCTTCAAAAGAGTACCCATATTTATTGGTCCATGTGCTTGGAGCTGACTCAAAAGGCCCTTCAAGCCATTTATACAACCTTCTTTATATTTTTCTGTTAGCTTTCCTAGATCTTCGATATTATGAATAGACTTATACACAGACGCTTGCTTGAGATTCTCAAGTATTTTCCTCTTCTCTTTGATTTGTTTCTCCAGGATAGTAATTTTTCCAATCAAATCCTTCCTTTCAATTTTATCTCTATCAGGAGTGGATGTGAAAGCATCTTCTTCGTCTTCCAATATATCAACAAGTGACGGTTTTTTAGAGAGGGTCTTCTCATCCATTAATGTTTGACTTTGTGCTTTTTGCACAGCAGAATTCTTTGAATCCATCACATAATCATGTTCACTGAGATGATTTGTTGGTGTTTTTTGACTTCTTTGGGAGCTATCATCATCATCTGATACTATGGTTAATGTTTTTCTTCTAACCTTTGCTACAACCTCATCATCTGAAGAGTCATTTGTAACATTTTTTAATGTGTGATGTCTATTTTCAATGCACATTACCTCACTTTCACTCAACTTGTGTATATTAATCTTGCAGTCCTTCAAACAGTCCACCATATTTTCACTTTTCGTTTTTGAGATTAATTTTACTTCTTTCTTCTTTGTCCTTGGTGTTTCTGATTTGGTGCGTTTCAGTTTTGGCTTATTTTTGTAGGAAGGAACGAAGTCTTCATCTGAATCATATAAAATTTTAGATTTTTTTGATTTGGGTATGACAAAGCTGTCACAGGAACTAGAGTCATCTTCTCGTAGTGGTGTGATAGGTGTACTTTCTGATTGCAAGGGAATTTTGTCTTTTACTTCAATGTCCTTTGGTGAATCCGAGATACTCGGTCCTGGTTTCTCAATTTCAGAGTTCAAGAATGTGGTTGGTGCCAATGTTTTTTCAATTTCTATTTCATTTTTGGTATGATTCATGTCCAATACTTCTCTTAAAGGTGTTGAATCAACAGCTGAATTTACTAGGGATAAACTCTTCTTAGCTTTGCTATTGCTACTTGATATCTTTTCTACTCCTTGATCTTTTGTGTTCTCAATTTCCATACTTGTATCAAAATTCATTTTACCCTTTCTCTTTTTTGAATTAAGTTTGGTATTAACAGGTGTAGCTTCCGAACTACTACTAGATTTATGCATATTATCTTTCACAGGTGTTCCAATTTCTTTCATAGGACTGTCAAAATTCATTTTACTTCTACGCCTATTCAAATCATTTTTATTAATTACAGGTGTAACTTCAGTAGGTAGAGGACTAGTAATATGGCCCTCTGAATAACTCTCATCATGTGACGGTAATTTGAGGATACTATTTGGAGTCTTTCTCTTTCTGGACAATCCAACTCTTCGGCATGGGGTTAAAAGGTTTTTATTTATTGCACTACCAAAGGGGCTGAACTTGCCTTGTGGTACATTGCTCATTTGAGGGGTTGCAGGCATGTTAATATATAAATCGACGTTTATCTAATTTATTTAAATTGGAAAAACTCCGCAGAACTGGATTCGTCACTTTGTCATTCTTGGTGACAAAAGTTGAATGGTTTTTCACATATTAATACGCTGGTAGCTGGTATTTGCGACTGCCAGAACTGGTGATGAACGTATTTATTTTTGAAATTGAAAAAAACTTTAGTTAGATGTTAGGTTATGTTCTCAAAAAACAAAACACCAAAAAATGTTCGTGATCTGCGGTTATGGATCATATCATAAGCATAAAAAAGGATGGATTCAGACAGATCCGAAATCCGATGGTACGACGATCAGATAGCTTTCTGATTGGTCTAAATTCAAATTTTGACCAATCAGAAAGCTATCGGATCGTCGTACCATCGGATTTCGGATCTATCTGAATCCAGCCTTAAAACTCCTATTGCTTTGTCATCATAAGTATCACAACACTGAGGATAGGTTCCGGAGATCGTTTCGGTTAACCAGAGAGGTACTTTCTTTCACTATGTGATATTGGTAGAGTCCATCCAAGGGGTGCGTTGCGTAACACCCACATTTCACTTTTCGTTACACCCACAGTGCATAACACCCAAAGTGCGTAACACCCACATTTCGTAACACCCACACTCTCCGAACATACCCAAATGACAAAATGGTTAAGGCTTTCGCGGCCGAGGTTATTAGTATAACTACTTCTCTTCGGGCTTGAAGGCCGTCGTTCTTCGGAATTTCTTCCTGACGTTTCGCTAGCGCGAGTGGCCAGCTTCTTCAGAGGCTTATTCATCTCCGATGACAGTCATCGGAGATGAATAAGCCTCTGAAGAAGCTGGCCACTCGCACTAGCGAAACGTCAGGAAGAAATTCCGAAGAACGACGGCCTTCAAGCCCGAAGAGAAGTAGTTATACTAATACCCAAATGATGCACTGTTGCTAAATTTACCGGATATTCTGCAATTTTCTGTGAACCCAATCTAACTGAACCTAACTAACCTAACCTAAAGGAAGGATGAATTTGTCAACAGCGCATCATTCGGGTATGTTCGGAGAGTGTGGGCATAACGAAATGTGGGTGTTACGCAGGCTGGATTCAGACAGATCCGATATCCGATCGTACTACGATCAGATAGGTTTTTGATTGGTCCAAATTTGAATTTAGACCAATTCAAACCAATCAGAAAGCTATCTGATTGTCGTACGATCGGATTTCGGCTCTGTCTGAATCCAGCATTACGCACTTTGGGTGCTATGCACTGTGGGTGTTACGAAATGTGGGTAGAACGAGATGCTCCCCATCCAAGATAGAGAAATAGAACCACTCTGGTTAACCGAAACGATATACGGAACATATGCTAAATTCCAGGCTCTCCTCAACGTTCATATATCATATCCCAGCGTTGGCTCTCCTGAGAGTATTCTGCGACGAGAGCCCAGATTCTATTCCACGAATTCGATTATCGAATTGTTTAAAATATGCGTATATTTTAGGGGTGCGCTGCGTAACACCCACATTTCGTAACACCCACAGTGCATAACACCCAAAGTGCGTAACACCCAAATGTCATAACACCCAAATTTCGTTATGCCCACACTCTCCGAAAATACCCGAATGATGCACTGTTGCAAAACATACCGTATATTCTGCAATTTTCTGTGAACCCAATCTAACTGAACCTAACTAACCTAACCTAAAGGAAGGATGAATTTGTCAACAGCGCATCATTCGGGTATGTTCGGAGAGTGTGGGCATAACGAAATGTGGGTGTTACGCAGGCTGGATTCAGACAGATCCGATATCCGATCGTACTACGATCAGATAGGTTTTTGATTGGTCCAAATTTGAATTTAGACCAATTCAAACCAATCAGAAAGCTATCTGATTGTCGTACGATCGGATTTCGGCTCTGTCTGAATCCAGCATTACGCACTTTGGGTGCTATGCACTGTGGGTGTTACGAAATGTGGGTAGAACGAGATGCTCCCCATCCAAGATAGAGAAATAGCACCACTCTGGTTAACCGAAACGATATACGGAACATATGCTAAATTCCAGGCTCTCCTCAACGTTCATATATCATATCCCAGCGTTGGCTCTCCTGAGAGTATTCTGCGACGAGAGCCTTATTCTATTCCACGAATTCGATTATCGAATTGTTTAAAATATGCGTATATTTTAGATACAGCGCATGCTACAATCACAGTCTGAGCTACTCGATAATCGAATTCGTGAAATAGAATCTGGGGGCTGGTGGTCTGAATAGGAGTTCCTCGAATTCGATTGTCGAGTGGCTTAGAATATGCGTATCGGCACAGCGCATGGTACCGCCACAGTCCAAGCTTCTCAACAATCGAATTCGATGAATTAGAATCAGACCACTGTTAACGGAATACATATTTATTTTGTGACAAGGGTTTGGTTGTTCTGTGGTTCGTATTAGGCATTCCAGATACTTGTCAAAAATGTCAAATGAATCGAAATGAACCAATCAGCGGCATCTGCCCCCCAGGAACTTTCGTTTGTTTTCTTTTTTATAAGTGTGTGATTGGTTAAAACTGGTATTTGCCCCCCAGACATAACCTGATCTGGAATGCCTAATTAGAGAGGGGTTATGATAAGTCAAAGTTGGACAGCTAAGAAAATAGTGGCAAATTTGAAATGATAGGAGTTCGCCATAAAAAGCCGCCTATCCGTTCCCATTCTCATTACGATTTTGCAGGCTACCAATGATACCAAGTCAGAAATCAGAAACTATGAAAATTCTGATATTCATAGTTGAAAGTCGATTCAGTAATCTACTCTAACTCCAAACCAAAATACATCTCCCTCTACCTCTACCACTTTGCAAATCATAAGCTCATCATATTGTTGTTTTGTTGCAAAAAAGAACATTAAAAGAAAATATATATATAGGTATGTTCCGTATTATTTTCCTTTATAATTTTCTAGCCACTGATCACACATCGGACATGATAATAAAATTTGTATCTTATTTCTTATGCTACACTATTCACAACTATTACTGTAATTATTGGCACGTCTTCGGTACACTTCAAAACTGCTACAGTCTCCCCTGAAACCTAAGATTTTTTCAGTAAAGAAAAATACATTCAAATAATTCTTCCTCATAATCCCTTTGTACAGAACAATAAACACTCTTCTGTTTCCGCACCTTATATTTCTGTAACCGATTGAATTGGCCTATACTTCATGAACATTCATAACAATGAAGAATATTAATGGGTATGCAATATCGCTTGAAACTTTTGTCACAGCAGAGTCTATATGTATACAAACACAGTCTTTGTTTCAGCTCGTAAACAGAGGCGTAGCTCGTGTTACGTCATAGGTCAACACTCTGTCCGCCCTCTTACTACCCTATCGTCTGCAACTGTTAACGTACTTTGTTAATTTTCCAGTGAATTGTATTTTGTGCTGTATTTGCACTATACTGCTGTTACTTTATAGTGTATATATTCAATACAATGTATGAAGGATTTGAAGAAGGGCAATCAGATAATCTACCTAAATTAGATGGACTTATGGTTGCTCACTATTTTACAAATAATAGTGATTCTGTTGCTGAGAAATGCGAGGAGTAAAAATGAAAACGGAATAGATGGATTCAACTGTATATCTGTTGAAGGTGGAAAAAAATACAATTGATTTCAGTGAGCAGGAACAGTCATTCTGATGATTCTAGTTACAGAAATTGTCGCTGAACCAAAGTCCAAGGCCAGAATGGTATTAGGTTGATGCAGCATATTTTTTAAAAGTTATCATTGTTTCTCAGAATACACTTTGTTTCAGATAAAATGTTAAAGAAATAACATTCATTTAGGCATACCTAGAAAGAGTTGTGGCTCTCTAGATATGCATAATAGTGCAGTTTTTGGATATAGTTCCTGAAAAGAAGTTTTTGTCATTCTGAGTTATACATATCCGAAGTATTCGACTTGATCAGGACTGTACATTCGATCTGTGGAGGTGTCTGCCGTACTAGGAAATTATTCAGTGTTTTATTTCATACGAGATGTTGTTTTCCTGTCCCTTTTGAAATATTTTTCTTCAGTCATTGTTGATTTATGGAAAACTTTATTTTTTAGTTTTACTTGGACTGACTTATGTTTATTTGATATTTCCAAATATTGGTCGTTATTTCGAAAACTTAATGGATCTTCTATTACTGTTTCGTCTTTACACCAAGCAACAAACACTTCTTCAGGGTTCTCAGGTGCATCAGATGTCGAATGTTCATCTAACAATTTTTTAATTTTTTTTATTTGTTTACGTTTTCGTACTGCAGATCTTTCCAGTTTATCATTATTTTCTTGTTGACATTCAAATTTGTGAGGAACTATACCCTTTTTGAGTTTAATTCTGCCACCAACCAGTTTATATTTAACATAGTTCTCCATATCATTCTCAATCTGAAACAAGAAAAATACTGTGATTTACATTATTCCACGCGAGCAGAGTAGCAAGCACAGGCTCTAGTTTAGATAGACTAAACTTATACGTGTACTTGAAGAGACTACTGCCAACACAATAAACAAAGGATCACACAAAGCAGTTGTTTTTAAAGTACCTACTTGCGGTTAGGTTACTCATTGTTACATATAAACATAACTGACACCCTTTGACACCACATGTTTTTTATCTTTGGTCTGATATTTTATATAAGTAGGTAACTACATCTTTATTATGTGCGCCTACCAAACAAATGCAAACTACAAACAAAAGAGAGGTTAAGGTTGGTTAGTTGAGTAGTTGGTGAGTTTATGGGCTTGCGTCCTTGGACATAAGTATATTGATACATACATACGTACATACGATAAGTGTCATTGTACTTACGTCAAAATGATCTTCGCAACAAAATACTTTGCTTTTAGCCCCAAATGGATCCAACCTCTTCATAGCTTTTATCCATTTCTTTCGCATTTGGACATCCATTGGAACCACAAAAAACAACTTTTCCGGTGCATTGGTGGTTGTGCTTTTACATTTTGGCACAACACATGACTTTCTTGTATTTGGATTTGACATTTAAAATAATATCGCGTATTGCGTTATGTCCTCTAGTAAATCATACGAGAGCGTGCAACGCACTGCCCGAGTCACCCCGAGTGTTGACTTATGACGTCTTTGCAGCAAGCGCCGGCCGAAGAAAACTCACGGAAACTTATTGAATGATGTATCGAAATAGTTGTTGCACACGATTTTTTTTTACCTCTTCTAGAAAATAAAAAAAGGTAGAAATCAGAATAAGTGAACGTTCTTTATTAAATAACGCTTTATTGTGCGATTTTTCCTAGACAGTTTGCAAAACCGCAGTAGAATTGTTTCACTACGGTTCTTCAGTGCCGTACTACAACAATTACCTACAACATGCATATACAGAAACAACTAGATTCTTAGGTTTATATATTGACGAAAAATTATCGTGGAATAAGCACACTGAAAAAATTCGAAAAAAGTATCTCCTTTTATTGGAATTCTTTTCAAAATAAGACACTTCCTTTCTCTGAAAATTTTGAAGAATATTTATTTTAGTCTTATTTATTCACAACTACATTATCTCATTTCTGTCAGGGGTACTGCAAGTAAATCTATAATGAAACCTCTCTAAACTTTACAAAACAAAACAATCAAGTGTATTTACAAATTATCTTATTCAGAATCGAAATCAAATTTATACAAGCGAAACAAACTATTGGACATAAATTCTCTTCATAAAATCAAAATCAGCTGTTTTATCCATTCTATCAGAAATAATACTAAAAAATCTAATCTTATTTTCAACGAAATTTGTGATATTCACTCTACAAGACAGAAAAATTTGTTGGCAACGAATAAAATTCAATCAGATATTGGCAAAAAATCAATATATCTTAGTGGTGTCACGATATATAATTCAATTCCAAATGAAATAAAAGAATATCGATCGACAATAAAATTCAAGCAGAGTTTGAAAAAGTTTTCATTCAGCTAATAGCTATTTAAAAAAAAATTCTTACACTTGTTTTTTTTTTCTTTTAATTTTTCTATACCTATTTATTCAATTGACCTTTGCGTAGAACAATTTTATTTTAGACTGTATGTTCGTTCATACATATGTATGTTTTTTTTTCAAAACTTATCATGATTTTGTGCTTATAGTTATTCCCTAATTATAAACATGTAATGTTTCTTGGGATAATAAATAACTTACTATCAGGGGCGGATCCACGGGGGGGGGGGGGGGTTTTCGGGTCCGGACCCCCCCCATTGGAAAAATAAGAGATTTTTTTTTCAATTTTTATCGGCTCCTAATTTCCAAATTTTGTTAGGGAACGAAAAAATGTCACATGAGCAAGACAAAAGAATAAAATAGAATAAATTTTTTCCTAAAAAAATAATTCTCAAGAATTAAAAATAGTACAAACAAGATCTGGATTGAATGTTACCCAAACAAACAAACAAACAAATTTCGCTTGAAATTTTTTGAATTAACCGATTGTTCTTTCCCTTTTTTTTTGGTTCAGTCGGTTCAGACGCTGGATCAAGCCGGGTAAAATATGAAAATAGAGTCCTCTTCATGTTGAGGTTCAAAATAAAATCCTTTTTTTCAACTATCAAATTGCAATTTTTCTCGACGACACTTCAAAGAAAATTGACACTTGTCCTTGTCAGGCTCATCGAGGAAAAGTTCGAGAAATTTCTGACAGTGCTGCCATTGGATCCTGTTTGGCACAGTATTCGAAAAATTAGACTTGTTACATTTGTGATGAGTATTGTGTATGCCGTTAACGATTTGAATATACAATATACTATGTATGAGTAGAATATGCCTTTGATTAGGTTAAATCAACTCGATTCGATTTAAAAAAAGTAAAGTTTCGAACCTACTTTACCTCCTGGCTACACCTTCAAATTTTGCTCATGTCAACCTCTTTCACCTTTTTTTTGGATCTTGACTAGTTGTTGCTATACAGTAGCTCATAATTTTCTGTTATATATATATATATATATATATATATATATACAGAATACCAATTTCGCATACTCGAGCATCCGTGAAAACCTTCACTGTAACATATATATATATATATATATATATATATATATATATATATATATATATATATATATATCTGTACCTCGGAGGGATACAACACTATGTCCATTTGTGTCCATATTGACTTTATTACAGAGTTAAAATCAGCTTTCCTCATATTTCTTAGAGGAATAGAGCACTATGTCCGAAACCGGGTAGAACCGGATATAGCATGTTTTAAAACAACACCAAGTCCACTTGCATTTAGAGGGATAGAACACCATGTGGACTTGGTGTTTTATCCTTCTGAAAGTTATGGAAATGGACATAGTGTTGTATCCCTCCGAGGTACAGATATATATATATATATATAAATTTTGAGTTATAGACCCCCCCCTTGACCTGATCCTGGATCCGCCACTGCTTACTATATTGTATTGCGGAACACGTGTATAGGTTTTGTAAACTACTCTAAATCAAACAGTGAGGTGTTTTTCACAATTGCGTTACTTGTATTCAATGAATTAAATTAAGTAAAGTAAACATAACTTTGATAATATTTTTCTACTCCCACTCTATTTTAAATCGTTCATTACGTATTTAATAACTGTTAGGTAATGCGGCTCATTTAGAATTCCGCTTCCGATAACAAAATTAAAAAATGATAGGATATGTAACATTCAACCTGATAAATTTGATCTCATATGTCTACATTCAATTGTCCAGAAACCAAATTCAGCAAATATTCGTTCCAAATTCTTCGTAGAACTGAATTAAAAATCATATTATCAGTAAATTTATTGTTCAACAGTTTGTAGATTGATACCAGTGGCGACGCGTGCCTAGGCGAGGCCATGTATAAAAATTTGTTTGGGGGCTCTTATGAAGGGAAAATAACAAAAAAAAATGTTTGCATAAAATTTTGACAAAGAATTCGAATTAAACATACAATCCCCTTGCCTTTATTTTTTCGGCAAACTGATTCATTGAATAATTTATGCTGATGATGACTTTAGTTTTTCTTGAGTTTCTGCCTGTATGGACAATAGTGACAGATTATATTACAATGTAACGCACAATTAAATAAAACGCGTCAATAAACACTGCTCTCCGTGGTTTGTGGTTCATCATATCGTATGTACATCGATTATTGTGGGATTCCCCTATTGAAGAGAATGACTTTGAAGGGAGAAATTCCACAGCCCGCGATAACCGATGTAGGGTGTTGCTAACTTTTGAACGCACGCTTTACGCGAAAAAAAAGAAATTGCTTTTTTATCGATTTTTGCTTACGTACGTTGGGGGCCCCGCATAATCAATACGGCGGTAGCTTAGCCTCTGATTGGTAAATTTCCGTTCAAGCATGGTTGGAATAGAAAAAGTACATGTGTCATACTTTCATTGTTAGATAAAAATGAAGAGTTCACTTGTTTCAAGACGAGTATTTATAATAGTGAGGTAAAGTGGTAAAGATAAAAAAAAGACTGAATATCACTACCAGAATTATTGAACTTCAGAGTTCACTTGTTTCAAGACGAGAATGAAAACAAATATATTTATAATAGTCAGGTAAAGAGAAAAAAAAGACTGAATATCACTACCAGAATTGAACTTTAAACGATTTTTATGTTGACCGGGGTGCATAAATGAAAATTTAAAATTTTTTAATGAAATTTTTTTAAACCACTGGTTTTCTAAGAGAAAACAATATCACTTATGTAATTTTTTACTATAAAACTATAAAAACCATAGTTTTTGTTTGTTATTTTTCACAATACTTATAATCTCTTCACACTTCATTATCAGAATCAATCATTTTTCTTCAACAACACGTGCACATCTATCTGGGACATCCCAAAGGTAGGTCACTAGGCGACAGTCTCAAGCCGGGCCTGTTAAAGACGTTTAAGGAGGATATAATCACAGCTTACTTACTATAGTACTTAAGCTGTGATATAATCTCCGCTCCCAGAAAGACATCCACGGAATATCGCCTTTCATCCATGCTGACACCTCAGTTGATATTCTATTATTATTACTACTAGTGAAAAGATAAATAATAATGTGTTGGTATAAATATAACTCACCTATAATATAAGAGCTTCTGTGTTGGGATTTAAAATTGACAAAAAATATCGCAGTTTATTCCTGTACGATTCTTACTGACAATGGGTTTACAAAACCGCAACCGTGTTTCGCTATACAATAGCTTCCCAAGCAGGATAAATGTATCTTGTAGCTATTGTATAGCGAAACACGTGTCGTGGTTTTGTAAGCCATTATAAGTGATAATCGTGCAGGAAACTGTGTTATTTCTTGTTAAATATGAATTTTCATCAAGTATCGGCCAGTTCAAATCAACAGGTCAACAAATTTGTACCTCTTCGACAACTAGAACTAACTGAAGTAAGGACTCTGACGTTTTTGACTATGCCGCACATTGCAAAGCCACTTTGGCCAATAGGCTTCAACAAAATTGTATCACTTTGACATTGTTTGAAACTTTAAATACCTATCTAATACCCTGTTTTGACGATGCAATTTTTCGCGGCAACTTCTCGCTGCGAGAAATGGCATCTATCTGTCAGTTTGCATTGCTTGTATTGAAAAATAGCACTGAATGTTACCAAAATAAACTACATTATAAATCACTTCAGAAATTTTAATATTCTTATCAAAAACAATATCAGAACCATTGACTCATCTGATGAATTTCATCATGAATTCAGGAGAAATTCCAAAATCTTTCAAAGTTGGCATTATCAAACACATATATAAATGTGGTGATGAATTAGAAGCTAAAAATTACAGGCCTATTTCATTAATATCAAGTTTATCTAAAGTTTTTGAGAAAATTTTGAAATATAGAATAGAACTTTTTTTGGAAAAGATTCATCTGATTTCAGAAAAACAATTTGGATTCATTTAACTAATAATATATATCAACATCTTGATAATTAATATTCAGTTTTGGCTATTTTTTTGGACCTAGCTAAAGCTTTCGATACGGTTGAGCATAACCGACTATTAGTAAAATTGGCAAATATTGGATTTCGTGGCAAGGTTCATAAGCTCCTCAAAAATTATTCAGAAAATAGAATTCAATATGTTGAAATTGATGAAGCTAGAAGTGAAGAGAAAATCTTTCAATTCGGTGTACCGCAGGGAATCGTTTTAGGGTCACTTTTATTTAATATTTATCTCAACGACCTTTTTAATATTGACACTGTAGGTGAAATTCATAGTTTCGCAGATGATGCTGTCATATTATATGGGGAAAAAAACTGGAATGAATTACAAACCAAAACTAGATTAGATTCTGAAAAGATTAAAAATTGGTTTGATTATAACTTACAGTAAATTTTGAGAAAACAAAATATGTCCCATTCTCATTTTATAATATTTCCCTACCGAACTTAGGACCACTAATACTTCATGATAATACTAGCATTGAAAAACTGATAGTATCGAGTACTTAGGAGTTATAATTGATAAACATCTGAAATGGGACAAACACATAGCGTTCCTTTTGAAGAAATTACGAACTTTATTATCAAAATTCAAGTATCTCAAAACATTTATGAGCGTAAAAACCCTTAACATTCTTTATTTTTCATTAATACAGTCCCAATTGAATTATGGGATTCTGGCTTGGGGAGGGGTCATGAAATCCCACATTAGAAATCTTGAAGTTCTTCAGAAACGGTTTTTGAAAATAATATATAATAAATCTTATTTGTATCCAGGTGAAAATCTGTACATAGAAACACATAAAATGGACATAAGACAATTATTCGGATATAACATCATGATTTATATCCATAAACACAAATTGAATATAAATATCAATGATCATATTTATAATACAAGGAATAAAAATAATATCACATTAAAAAGTAGACAACAATGTCTCAGAAAAATTTTAAATATTTATTGCCATTCCACTATGATTTGATTCCAAATCATATAAAAATGATCAAGTCATTAGTATCTTTCAAACTACAGATTAAAAAATGGATTCAAGAATCACGTCGAAATTTATTTCATGAAATCTCTCACTTCAGTTGAGAAAATTTGTTAATTTTTCAATATTATTTCGTTGAATTCTACAAATTTATCAAATATTTTATACATAAATGTAATTCGTACCTCGCAACAAGTTTTTAACTTCGCGGGTATAATTGAACTGTTTATTCACCTTTTTACAAATTGATGTATATGCTCTTTTTTATGAATTTTGAATAAACTTTATTATTATTAATAGTATTATATATATTAATATATTATATATGATTTTATTCATTTCTAATAATTGTGATAAATTTATCTTATTACTTTAATTACTTGATTCTTTGATAGTTGGAATATCAATATTACTATTCTTCACAATGATGCCACCACATATTTGTGGTTTCCGGCAACAAATTCACCATAGAAATAACCAAGTCGCTGCAACTTATCGCACCAAAAAATAATCATGCAACTTGAAAAATTTGCATGAATACATGCAACTTTCTTCAGTTGAAGCGACAAATTGCATCTTCGAAACAGGATATAAGTTAATTCGGGAAATACTGTCATTTTGGTTAAAGTGGGGCCGTACCAGTTTTAATGGGCATCCTCTTTGTGATATCCTTGGGATATCCTATTGGAGTTATTGTACCGAAAGTACGGCAAAGGGCAAGACTAGTAGGTTCTTAGGAATTAGTCCCTGTGTTCTTACGGTTGTGGTTATATTAATACATTTCTGATTAATAGCAATAAAAGTACGCACCTACTGGTAAAATATATCGCCTTACAACCATATCTTCAGCAAGGTCTATGGGCGGTTGGAGGGTATTCGGCTCTTCTAAAACAATTTCACTTTCCGCCGTCAGTCCTGGAAATGCAAACATGATATTTCAAACTCGCGTTTCTGTTTCCAAGTATGCACTTGTTTTGATTCATTAACGTACGAACATTGCCAATTGTCGTGATCCCTTCTAAATGTTGGCTTGCTTGCCTGATGAGTTCTACGAAAATGGTAGCGATCCTCCTCCACTCATTGATATGTTGAGTCTGGAAGCATTCCGAAAAATAATTCACTGCTAATTTCTCATTATTATATACAGTAGTTCTCTTCAATGCACCCCCCTTTTATTTTCTGAACGGGTCAATTCGAAAAATTGAAACTTGGGATAATGAAATTATGCAGGAATATTGAGCATTGGATAATTACCTGAATACAAAAACATTATTGTCGATATTTCTAGAAATATTCGTTTTTCTCTGCCATATGGCAATCCGATCAATCCGATAAGGTTTGCTGAGTTGTTTTTAAAAGACAAAATGTTAGTATGATAACGAACATTATTGTTCAGTTTATTCTCATTTATTTTTCGGTTTTACAAGTATATAGGTACCACGTGAACTATCTCTAAAATA